>CM060472.1:9329653-9539653 GCA_030544235.1 Lepturacanthus savala | reverse complement strand
TTCAAAATAAAATACATTGCATCAGATTATGGGTGTATATTACACGTTGTAACGTAATGTTAAGTGAAGATTTAAGCTATTTTACATATTTTATATAGTATTAATTTATTATTAGCATATAAGCATATATCATTTAGCCTATCCACAAGCTGAAAGGTGTTGAAGTATATATATATATATATATATATATATATATATATATATATATATATATATATATATATATATATATATATGGCTTAACTGCATAAATAAATTGTTAATTATTTATTATAGAAAAACATAAATTAGTGATGTCAAGATAACAGCATTAAAATAATAAATGGCCGTATAGAGGTTATGTAAATGTTTATAATTATGTGAATATTTAATTATTTTCAATACCATTATATATGTGTCAATTGAACCTGTATATATATATATATATGATGTGTCAGTAATCAGGCCTGGATGTGGAAAGAGAAAGTGAAACTGAACTCTGGTGTTATAAACTATAGTTAAATTATGTTTTACCTGGGGGGGCATACAGGACCATGTAGTTTAGGATTTATCTTCTCCCTTAATAATAAAAACTTTCATTTAAAAGCTGCATTTTGTCTTTATTATTGCATTTATATAAATTATTTATGTTGTCTTTGACTAATAATTAGATTTATTTGATGATCTGAAACATTTAAGTGTGTCAAACATGCCAAAAAAAAAGAAATCAGGACACATATATACATATATATATATATATGCTTATATATTTATTTTGAAAAAACACTAGAAGCATATGTAGTGTAGCACAGAAACCAGGTTCAGCATCGATGAATTAACTCGTTATCATGAGAAAACAATATTAAATTGATTGTGTTTGTTTTATTCCAGTGATATTAATAATTAATATTTATAATTAATTTCCATTCCCCATGTTATTGTATGTGAGGCCAGTAGGGGGCGGTATCACACAGAGAACTGGTCCAACCACTTTAGTGCAGTTTGGTGCATCAACTCATCTTGTGGTGTTCAGTGGAAACAAATATTTTTAGGAAAGAAATGAGTCACTGACTTTTTATAGAAGCAGACAAACTGGATCAGCTTTTCATGGCTATGATGATGGTTATTATTATTATTATAAGTATATATCTCGTCTGGGAAGCAGCATTCCAGTCGGCCATTTTTAACTTGACTCTGATCAATGAAGGCCGTAATTATGTGGAAATAATTAGTTTTTTCCTGTTTATTCTGATACTGCAAGTGTTTTATACTTTATAGAATTGTCTGCATGTGTGGAAAGTTATGCATGAACCTGATCACATGCAAAATGTGATTTTTTTTAAATAATTATCACCATTAGTTGCATAGAAGTTAATGAACTTGTGACTGGAAGGTCACCAACTGTACTGGGCAGCTTCCAAGTGTGTGAGTGACTGTGATCAGGGCGTTGCTGCAGAAGAGAAGCTTCCTCTTCACTGAAATCTCCCTGAATAAATAAATAAATACTTTGGAAAAACAAAATCCCTGTAGGCCAGATTAGCAGCACTACAAATAGAAGATTAAGTAAAAAAATATGTGGGTTAAAGGGCAGATTCACAAATTTAAAGTCTGCAATACTTTTTAATTGTGAAAGGAGGAGGATCCCATTCAAATGGCTGATGTGGTGATAAAGATGTTCACATTTTGAAGTAAAACTCTATTTAGAAGATGATCTGAAGCTGATATAAAGTGGATAACGTCCACAGTTACAGTCTTTGTGGTTAAATGACAGTGATTTCCTGTTGAGCTGCAGTGGAAACATGAGAATAAATAGAAGGAATTCAGCTATAAAAAGACTTAGTTTAGTTAAAATCCTTTAAACTAAAGTAGTCAAGAGTATTGTACATATAACTGTTCTTAAATCAGATGCTATTCATTTAAACTATCTCTACCATTTTATTTTACTCAACAAATAAAGGTTTAAAATAAATTAAAAGATGTGAAACCTTCAAATATACATATGGAAGGAGTATTTGTCCCCTATCATTCATGTCAATGGGACCCCAAAACTGAATTAAATGTAAAAAAAATATATTTTATTTACCTCAAATAGTGAGTTAAATCTTTTAATTTGGTGAAAATTTTCCAAAATTCTGACTAAAAGTCAACCTTCAGTTATGAGACAATGATGCTCACATGTAAAAATGTCCATGAGCAATAGGGATATCCTGGTCATGTGACCTCATTAATTGCATGTCCTTCAAAATAAAAGCCCCCGTTTCATGTCTAGCTGTAAAAACATACCAAACATCCCCTGATTCAGGTTCATCATTGAGTTTTATTCATAAATCACAGTAGAAAACACTAAAACCTAATGTTACTGCTACAGCATCAATATATATCATCAATATCCACATCATCAATACAATAAGAACATAGTTTAATAGAATATCAGTAGTAGGCCTGCAACTAAAGTGTATGTCCTTCAAAATAAAAGCCACACCTAACTATAAAAACATGGATTTTATATCACAGCTTTGTAGAAAAATGAAGATAAAGTATTTTTCATACAGCAACACTGTGCAACAGAGGGTTAATATTTTAACTCTGTGTGCAGCTGTTTTAACAACTGACTTATAATCGCACCTTCCATAAAAGTTTATGTTTCAGGACTTCTGACTTTCCTAAAAAACATTCACAGGTCAAACCTCCACTGTGTTATTGACACAGGAGCTGCCTTCATGTGCCGGGTCCTCCCTGAAGTCTTTAATAAACAGATTTGCTGCCTGGTAAAGTCCAAAGGTAACGACCAAGCCTTCACCTGGGCCTTAACCCATAAGAACCTGGACACATTCCTCCTTTCAGGAAAACTCTCAGTGATATTAAACAAATATGGAACATTTCTTGACATACTAACTCCCAGTATCATAGATTTGTCTTTTTATTTGCATTTTCTCAACATTTATCACAGTTATAACTTTGCTGGTTTAGGATTAACAACAAATTATTTGAACGACAGAAACTAAATTAATTCTAAAGGAAGTGAATCAGCTAAATTACCTGAGCAGATCATTACTATTGTTCTTATTGTTCTTACATATGTCTCATGTGGTTTTCATGACTATTTGAGGTTAATAATCAGAAGTAAATCGCTATACCATCATAAAGCCAACCCACTCTCCACATTTTGATGGCTAGCGCTCTGATACTTCATGTTATACAAACAAATGACATCTCATATGAAAGCTGAGACTGTGACGAGTCCAACGGTACCATCAGTGTAGCTTTATGACAAAAACTCAGTAAACTAGCAGCCAAAAAACACTACAGTAAAAAGTCGCTTGTTTGAAGCGACAAACAAAAAATGTGTTTTTTTGTTGCTGTTTTGGGATGAAAATGTTTATTTGAGATCAATAAATGGTCGTTTAGTGTCGACCAACATCTCTGTGTTTATTCCAGATATACCCTGCTGACTATGGGGATGTCCTAAACATAAAAAAGGCTGGAGGTCAAGGGGTTAAGAATTGTGGTGAGAACAGGTTAAATGTGATATAGGTCACGTTATTAAACCATTACAGTTGTTAAACGGGTAGAAACTTACCTGAAGTAACAAAAATCCAGCTGTTTGAACCAAGTCAACCTTTTACACCTGTCACACACGTCACATGACCACAGCAGGTGGTTCATTTAGGGCCTTCATCAGTTTAAGGTGAGGATGAAGCTGGAAATGAGGAATTATTCACATTTAACATTTAAAGGGGCAGCGACACCAGAGTCACGGTGGGTTCTTATGGGTTAAAACACGTCTGTGAAATTAGGATTTATTATCTGAACACAAATCAAAAGGAACATCTTTATAAAAGGCTGCATGTTGGATCTTGTGCTCTTGAAAGATGCGTCGTTCCAAGTGTCAATCATTATTAATTAGTGGCAGCAGGAAGTGTTGGTTATAATTCCGTCTTACAGTTCAGTGGAAAGGAGTTCACTGGTTTTCTTGTTTGTTTAAATAATCATTATCAGCATGTAGCTTTAATAATAGCATCAAGGTATGCAGCAGTGATGCTGTTCTATCATCTCTATTTATATATCTCTATCTCTCTCACACACACATGCACATGCACACACACTTTCTTACAGTTAAGATAATAGATAAGCTATGCACACAGTGTGGGAACTTTACTACCTGAGCTCTGCAGGTTCCTATGATGCCACGCCCAATACAAAATAAAAGCCAGTTGCAAGTCTCACACACACACACACACACACACACACACACCCGATAACACACAAATGCAGGTGTGCCAGGCTCGTGAAACTCATTTAGAAGTACTTGACTGATTATTAAGTGTTATCTATTGTAACAGCAGTTATATAATTAGGAGGAGAGAATTCAAGAGGGTTAGTTTGCAGTATCTTGTTCTCTGGGTGGGTGGGAGTGACATGTGCACTAAACGGACAGAATGTGACATATCACAGTTTCCACATGTACGGCAGCTCATGCAGTATATAGTTTTAAAGTGGACATGAGCCTGCACCTTTCCTCCCGGCACACGGGTGTAAAGATGACCTCAAAGCCCCAGGCTCCAGAGAGTCACTTTATACTCAGGTGTGACATTACAGCGTGAGAAAAGCATGTTGGGAAGACTCACAGGGCCACGGAGACAGTGAAAAAAGAGAGAGAGACACAGAGAAACCTCCTTTTGTTGCATAAAAAGGTAAATTCGTGTGGATTCGTGGTCGGTTAAGGGCGATTAAATCTACACCAGGTGTTAAAAAAACACTTAAATTTGATACCAAGACAATTAAAATGGAGGAAACAATCTGTGAAAAGCTTTTAAAAGATAATAACTGATCCATTTCCTACTTAATCACCAGGCTTTTATATTATCTCTTATCATGCTTTTGGTCTACAATTAAAAAAAGGAAAAGTTGATTATCAGGAATGTTGTAATGTTATAGCGTTCAGCTTTTGTTGAAGCTGATTTAGAGTGGTGTTCATTTAACTTTATTGACAATCTGGAA
Organism: Lepturacanthus savala; assembly: GCA_030544235.1. Taxonomy (NCBI): domain Eukaryota; kingdom Metazoa; phylum Chordata; class Actinopteri; order Scombriformes; family Trichiuridae; genus Lepturacanthus; species Lepturacanthus savala. The sequence goes on along the minus strand of CM060472.1, from coordinate 9,534,673 downwards.
AGTGCAAATACAGTTGAAGAGAGAAGTTTGCATTCAGACTTTAGCCACATCCATTTAAACCCCATTGTGACTGAAATTGTTGAAAAATGTGTGCTAGAGTGCCCTTGTCGAATCCAAAACGGATGTTAAAGTGCCCTCTTGTGAGCTAAAACACATTAAAGTGCCCTCTAGGAGCCAAACGTATACTAAAGTGCCCTCTTGGAAGCTAAAAAGCCTGTTAAAGTGCCCTCTAGGAACCAAAATGTCTGCTAAAATGCCCTCTTGGGAGTTAAAGATTGATTTAATTGCCCTGTAGGAGTCAAAATAAGCTGAATCTAGAGTGGGTTAGAAGTGGAAATTCGCAGAAAGAACCCTCCTCCTTTCAGAATAAAGCTCAGCCGTGACATAAAGGTCAGCAGTTGTTTGAAATATGCCTCTGGGAGTGAAAGTGGCCTCTAGAAGCCAAAATGTGTCCTGAAGTGGCCTCTAGGAGACAAAATGCATGTAAAAGTGCCCTCTTGGAAGATAAAAATCATGTTAATATGCCCTGTAGGAGCTAAAACATGTTCTAAAGTGGCCCCTAAAAGACAAAATGTGTACTAAAGTTGCCTCAAAACGTGTGCTAAAATGCCATCATGAGAACCAAAACATAAGCTAAGCGCCCTCTTGGGAGCTAAAAAGCATGTAAAGTGGCTTCTAGGAGCCAGAACATGTGCTAAAGTGCCCTCTAGAAGCCAATTGTGTGCTAATGTGCCCTCTAAAAGCCAAAATATGTGCTAAAGTAGCCTCTAGGAACCAAAACATGTGATAAAGTGCCTTCATAGCACCCAAAATATGTGCTAAAGTGCCCTCTAGGAGCCAAAACACATGTTAAAGTGCCTTCTTGTGAGCTAAAATGCATATTAAAGTGCCTTCTAGGAAGCAAAACATGTGCTAAATTACCCTCTAGGAGCCAAAATGCATGTAAAAGTGTCCTCTTGGGAGTTGAAAGTTGGTTTAAGTGCCCTGTAGGAGCCAAAATATGAGGTAAAGTGCTTTCTTGGGAGCTAAAAAGCATGTTAACATGCTCTTTATGAGGCAAATCCAGTCAGTATTTATCTGGAAAGATTAATATTGATGTTAACAGTCAGAAGGACCTTTGTGCAGCAAAGTCTGCCTCTATGCAATATCGGGTTAAAGGCTCCAAAATGCAACTAGACCCAGCAGGACGGACCCTTAAAGGGCTAAAGGTGTTCATCCCTCCAGTAGAGACTTGTTGGTCCATCTAATGGAGACAAACACCTCTGATAACCCCGACTCCTCAGCCAGCTGTGCTGAGGTGATTTAAAGTAAAGAAGTGAACAGATACCTGGACTCACGCCTAGACTTGTATACCTGTTCAATGGCTGTCAGGCTGACTCAGAGGAGGAGGTGGAGGAGGTGGAGGTGGAGGAGGTGGAGGAGGTGGAGGAGGAGGAGGTGGAGGTGGAGGAGGTGGAGGTGGAGGAGGTGATTGGGTGTGGTGAGATGCCTTCAGCACATTCCTCTCAGCGGCCGCGCCCTCTGTTTCAGGGTCTGGACGTCTACCTGTGAGTATTTATTACCACAGCTCCTTCATTTAACAGGACACTGACTTTAACACTCGGTTTCACAATTTCTTTTTTTTTTGTTACTTCACTTTTTTTGTTTTTTGAACACTGCCCCGGTTACTCACACACGACTCTATGCAAATAAATACTCGTCTGATATCTAATCCATGCTGAGAGTTTCACATTTGCATGAATTGTAACAGAGAGTAAGAGCTGAGAAAAAAAATGGCTCCTACAGTGTGTGTGTGTGTGTGTGTGTGTGTGTGTGTGTGTGTGTGTGTGTGTGTGTGTGTGCAGGAAGGTGTATACTGGGACGTTGGTGTTCAGGCCGACATTCAAACAGGAGGCACACCCTTAGGAACGGCTGCTGTACACACACAATAAGTCATGCGTGTGTGTGTGTGTGTGTGTGTGTGTGTGTGTGTGTGTGTGTGTGTGTGTGTGTGTGTGTGTGTGTGTGTGTGTGTGTTTTCACCCGTGTTGCTATCAGGGCCATGAAACAAGGTGTGTTCTGTCTGATAGACACGTTTCAGGACAAAGGACGGCCCATTAGTAACACACACCTTTACCTGAATTACGCTTTGTGCTCCTCTAATAATTTCTAGGATATTTTATAAATGGGCGATTTAACATTTTGAGTAATTATCAGAATGATATGATAGAAATGATCCGTGTCTGTACGTACGTACGGGGACATCTAAGACAACCAGTGACACTGGATCTGATGAAGTTACTTGACCTGATCCACGCCTGAATGGCTTTAAACAACAAACCGGCCTCCATTACAGCAGCAACTGATCTGTCCAGTCTGCAGCTGGGAGGCTTTTTCTTTTTCTTTTTTCTGTAGAAAAGGGAACTGCTGGATTCTGCTGATTCAGCACAAGTGTTTTGCTTTGGCAATAAACACAAATGACTTCACAATGTTTCAGAGAAAGTCACACGGCCTCCAAAGCAGGTACATGCAGGCCAAAACACATTAAGTGCCCTCTTGGGAGCTAAAAAGCATGTTAAAGTGTCCTCTAGGAGGAAAAATATATGCTACAGTGCCCTCATAGCAGCCAAAACATGTGCTAAAATGCCCTCTTGGGAACTAAAAAGCATGTTAAAGTGCCCTTTAGGAGGCAAACATGTGCTAAAGTGCCCTGTAGGAGCCAGAATGTGCGCTAAAGTGACCTCTTGGGAGCTAAAAAGCATGCTAAAGTGCCCTCTAGTCGCCAAAACATGTGCTAAAGTGCCCTCAAGGAGCCAAAACATATGTTAAAGTGTCCTCTTGGTAGCTAAAACGCATGTTAAAGTGCCCTCTAGGAGCCAAAACATGCATTAATTACCCTCTAGGAGCTAGATTGTTTGCTAAAATGCCCTCTTGGGAGTTAAAAATTGTTTAAAGTGCCCTTTATGATGCAAAACAAGTGCTAACGTGCCCTCTAGGAGCCAAAATGTGTGCTAAATTGCCCTCTTGGTAGCTAAAAAGCATGTTAAAATGCCCTCTAGGAGCCAAAACGTGTGCTAAAGTGCCTTTTTCAGTGGGAAAACATTCTGTATGTGACCTTTTTTTCTCCTTTTTCGCCCAAAATCTCCAAAGACACTCGCTGCTCTTTAGCCGCTGCCAGACTCTCACAAAGCGTCTGGACTATTGGAGCAGTGACTCTGTCTCTCTCTCTCTCTCTGGCACAAAGCTGGTGAACAACAAATTCCATAAGCTGAATCTAGAGTGGGTTAGAAGTGGAAATTCTCAGAAAGAACCCTCCTCCTTTCAGAATAAAGCTCCATAAAACACAGACAGGCTGGCAGCTGTGACGTAAAGGCCAGCAGTTTTTGAAATATGCCTCTGGGAGAGAAGTGGCCTCTAGAAGCCAAAATGTGTCCTGAAGTGGCCTCTAGGAGACAAAACATGTGCTAAAGTGCCCTCATGGCACCCAAAAGGTATGCTAAAGTGCCCTCTTGGGAGCTAAAAAGCATGTAAAGTGCCCCCTAGAAGCCAAATGTGTGCTAAAGTGCCCTCTAAAAGTCAAAATGTGTACTAAAGTTGCCTCTAGGAGACAAAACGTGTGCTAAAATGCCCTCTTGGGAGCTAAAAAAACATGATGAAGTGCCTTCTAGGAGCCAGAACATGTGCTAAAGTGCCCTCCAGGAGCCAAAATGCATGTAAAACTGCCCTCTTGGGAGATAAAAAGCATGCTAAAATGCTCTTTAGGAACCAAAATGCATGTTAAAGTGCCCTCTAGGAGCAAAAACATATGCTAAAGTGCCCTCTAGGAACCAAAAGGTGTGCTAAAGTGCCCTCTAGGAGCCAAAATACATGTAAATCTGTCTTCTTGGGAGAAAAAAAGCATGCTAAAATGCTCTTTAGGAACCAAAATTCATGTTAAAGTGCCCTCTAGGAGCAAAAACATATGCTAAAGTGCCCTCTAGAAGCCAAATGTGTGCCCTCTAAAAGTCAGAATGTGTGCTAAAGTGCCCTCTAGGAACCAAAAGGTGTGCTAAAGTGCCCTCTAGGAGCCAAAATACATGTAAATCTGCCCTCTTGGGAGAAAAAAAAGCATGTTAAAATGCTCTTTAGGAGCCAAAATGCATGTTAAAGTGCCCTCTAGGAGGCTAAACATATGCTAAAGTGCCCCTTAAAAGCCAAATGTGTGCTAAAGTGCCCCCTAAAAGCCAAAATGTGTACTAAAGTTGCCTCTAGGAGACAAAATGTGTGCTAAAATGCCCTCTTGGGCGCTAAAAAAACATGCTAAAGTGCCCTCTAGAAGCCAAAATGCATGTAAAACTGCCCTCTTGGGAGATAAAAAGCATGCTAAAATGCTCTTTAGGAACCAAAATTCATGTTAAAGTGCCCTCTAGGAGCAAAAACATATGCTAAAGTGCCCTCTAGAAGCCAAATGTGTGCCCTCTAAAAGTCAGAATGTGTGCTAAAGTGCCCTCTAGGAACCAAAAGGTGTGCTAAAGTGCCCTCTAGGAGCCAAAATACATGTAAATCTGCCCTCTTGGGAGAAAAAAGAGCATGTTAAAATGCTCTTTAGGAGCCAAAATGCATGTTAAAGTGCCCCTTAAAAGCCAAATGTGTGCTAAAGTGCCCCCTAAAAGCCAAAACTGCCCTCTTGGGAGAAAAAAAGCATGTTAAAATGCTCTTTAGGAGCCAAAACATGTGCTAAAGTGCCCTCCAGGAGCTAAAATGCATGTTAAAGTGCCCTTTTCAGTAGCAAAAATGCACTATATGTGCCATTTTTCCCTTTTCTGGACTATTGGAGCAGCGACTGTTGGCACCAAGCTGGTGAACAACAAATTCCATAAGCTGAATCTAGAGAAGTGGAAATTCTTAGAAACAACCCTCCTCCTTTCAGAATAAAGCTCCATAAAACTCAGACAGGCTGGCAGCTGTGATGTGAAGGCCAGCACTTTTTGGGAGTGAACTTCCAATGGCTCCGGTGTCTGGGAGGAGTCAGGCCGCCGGTGGGAGCCCTGCCCGTCCCCTGCTCCTTCCTCATTCACTGCTTCTTTCGGCGGCGGCTCCGGCGGCTCCGGAGCTTTTTTTTTTTTTTTTTTTTTTTCTCTCCCACATCCATAAACTCACCGGCGGAGTAAAAGCTCTCAGATCCGCGTCTGGAGGCTCGTTTCCCCGCTGATCTGAGGAATGTGACGCGACATTTCAACCGGGAGGAGCGATAAGCATCTTGGATTTCTGCAGCGAAGTTAGAGGTAAAGACGAAGTTTCTGCAGCCTGAGCTCATTCTATTGTGTTCTATTCTATTCTGTATTGTAGCTCATTCTATGCTATTCTATTGTTGTCTGCCCAGTTTGATTCTATTCTGTTTGTTTATCTAGTTCTATTGTCATCTGATCTATTGTTTTATTCTATCATTGACTTCCTATTCTACTCTATCCCATTAAACATGCTCTATTCTCTCAGAAAATAGATATAGATAATATATATCTTTATTATTATTATAATATAGATAATAGAACATGTTTAATGGGATAATGGGACATATGGGGCAATAATCTTGAATAAAACTAAACGTATAAACCACAATACAAGTAGAACAGACTTGGATAGAAACAATAGAATAGTATAGAATGAGCTACAGTACAATATAGAATATAATAGAATAACCTCAGTATCAACAGGTAGGACTTGTTTAAACTTCTTGTGACTAATCTATTCTATTCTATTGTTCCATTTGTTTTCTATTACCTGATTTGGTATGAGTGGAGTGGACTTGCAGGAAAAAAACAAAGTGAAATGCTTGTCACTTTCCTCCACCTGCAGTTTGTGTTGGTTTAGTTAATCCAGGTGAGTGCTGCTGTTGCACAACCTGAGCATATAGTGTCGTATAGTGTTATTACAGAGCAGGCTCCTCTCTGGCTGCCTCCAAACGGCACAAACCGGAGCTTTGAACACATTCAGACACCCACAACAACTAAATAACACGCTTTCTAAGCGTGCATAGGGAACCTCGGCTAATAAATAACACTTGGAAAAAAAAGGCCGTGACACTTTTACAGGCCTGTCGAATTCCTGCTTAGCACAAAGCTGCAGTATTGTATGCATCATTGTCATCGTGCAGCTAACATTCAGTAAAAAACAAGCGCCATCCCTCAGGTTTAAAGATAATAAACCCGTTTCACGGCAGCCATGTTGACAAGAAATAGTAGGTGAATACAAGTGCTATAAATTATACTTATTAAGGTTCCAGAAATGCTTAATCACAGCCTGAAGGGAACTTTAATTAGCATCATCTGTGTTTACCAGCTATTCCGTGGCATCATGGCTGCTGTGAGGAAGGCCTGTTCTCGTCTTCTGATCATTAGAAGTTTCCCTACAGACTTTGATCTGACGGCTCCGGCAAATCAAATTTCTTTGCAGTTTTTGCCTCAAAACATCCCATTGTACCGATTTAAACATCGCCGCTTTGCCGCGGTTCTTTTCCTCTATGAGTCACTGCGTAGGAATAGTCCTGCATGTGGTTATAATTTGAAGAGGAAAAGTTTGCAAGTGCCAGGTTTTGGGTTTTTTTTTTCCCTCCATCCGTGCATGTGTTCTTCTTATTATAGATTCCATCCTGTTACACCAGCGGCTGCATCCCATTCATTAGCTTGTTTGCATTGTACGTGTCAAACAAAGGGGGTTAGTGTTTGCCTGTGGAGATGTCGTTAGGCAGGTATGAGCTATACCGCGCTGGTGTAGGGGGGGTAGAGCCGAGTCACACAGAAACAGTGTTTAAGCCTTTTTATTGTCGGGTTTTCCACTTCAAGATGACCACAGACATTAAAACCAGTTGGAACAGACGACGGGGATTGCTGTCGTGTAAAAAAGCAGTTTTAACCCATAGATGCCTGAATATATTTACTTTTAATTGTATAAAAAAAATATTATTTGTGTTTTTTGCTTACAATCTGATGCTAAATTAAGTAGAGGTTGTTGATTTGTCTATAGAACATAAAATAGGTTGGATTCAAATAAGCGAAAATATGCATTAATGGAAAACAATGGTACATTTATTATTGAAGACAGAAAATTGTTTCCAATCATTTACACTATTATTTACACTATATATATATACTAACTATTATAGTATAACTAGTACCTATAACTATATACTAGCTACTATACCATAACTAGTAACTATAACTATATACTAACTACTATACTATAACTAGTAACTATAACTATATACTAACTACTATACTATAACTAGTAACTATAACTATATACTAACTACTATACTATAACTAGTTACTATAACTATATACTAACTACTATACTATAACTAGTAACTATAACTATATACTAACTACTATACTATAACTAGTAACTATAACTATATACTAACTACTATACTATAACTAGTAACTATAACTATATACTAACTACTATACTATAACTAGTAACTATAACTATATACTAACTACTATACTATAACTAGTTACTATAACTATATACTAACTACTATACTATAACTAGTTACTATAACTATATACTAACTACTATACTATAACTAGTAACTATAACTATATACTAACTACTATACTATAACTAGTAACTATATACTAACTACTATACTATAACTAGTTACTATAACTATATACTAACTACTATACTATAACTAGTTACTATAACTATATACTAACTACTATACTATAACTAGTAACTATAACTATATACTAACTAATATACTATAACTAGTTACTATAACTATATACTAACTACTATACTATAACTAGTAACTATAACTATATACTAACTACTATACTATAACTAGTATCTATAACTATATACTAACTACTATACTATAACTAGTAACTATAACTATATACTAACTACTATACTATAACTAGTAACTATAACTATATACTAACTACTATACTATAACTACTATACTATAACTATATAATAACTACTATACTATAACTAGTTACTATAACTATATACTAACTACTATACTATAACTAGTAACTATAACTATATACTAACTACTATACTATAACTAGTAACTATAACTATATACTAACTACTATACTATAACTAGTATCTATAACTATATACTAACTACTATACTATAACTAGTTACTATAACTATATACTAACTACTATACTATAACTAGTATCTATAACTATATACTAACTACTATACTATAACTAGTTACTATAACTATATACTAACTACTATACTATAACTAGTAACTATAACTATATACTAACTACTATACTATAACTAGTATCTATAACTATATACTAACTACTATACTATAACTAGTAACTATAACTATATACTAACTACTATACTATAACTAGTAACTATAACTATATACTAACTACTATACTATAACTAGTATCTATAACTATATACTAACTACTATACTATAACTAGTAACTATAACTATATACTAACTACTATACTATAACTAGTAACTATAACTATATACTAACTACTATACTATAACTAGTTACTATAACTATATACTAACTACTATACTATAACTAGTTACTATAACTATATACTAACTACTATACTATAACTAGTATCTATAACTATATACTAACTACTATACTATAACTAGTTACTATAACTATATACTAACTACTATACTATAACTAGTAACTATAACTATATACTAACTACTATACTATAACTAGTATCTATAACTATATACTAACTACTATACTATAACTAGTAACTATAACTATATACTAACTACTATACTATAACTAGTAACTATAACTATATACTAACTACTATACTATAACTAGTATCTATAACTATATACTAACTACTATACTATAACTAGTAACTATAACTATATACTAACTACTATACTATAACTAGTAACTATAACTATATACTAACTACTATACTATAACTAGTAACTATAACTATATACTAACTACTATACTATAACTAGTTACTATAACTATATACTAACTACTATACTATAACTAGTTACTATAACTATATACTAACTACTATACTATAACTAGTAACTATAACTATATACTAACTACTATACTATAACTAGTAACTATATACTAACTACTATACTATAACTAGTTACTATAACTATATACTAACTACTATACTATAACTAGTATCTATAACTATATACTAACTACTATACTATAACTAGTAACTATAACTATATACTAACTACTATACTATAACTAGTATCTATAACTATATACTAACTACTATACTATAACTAGTTACTATAACTATATACTAACTACTATACTATAACTAGTAACTATAACTATATACTAACTACTATACTATAACTAGTATCTATAACTATATACTAACTACTATACTATAACTAGTAACTATAACTATATACTAACTACTATACTATAACTAGTAACTATAACTATATACTAACTACTATACTATAACTAGTATCTATAACTATATACTAACTACTATACTATAACTAGTAACTATAACTATATACTAACTACTATACTATAACTAGTAACTATAACTATATACTAACTACTATACTATAACTAGTAACTATAACTATATACTAACTACTATACTATAACTAGTAACTATAACTATATACTAACTACTATACTATAACTAGTAACTATAACTATATACTAACTACTATACTATAACTAGTTACTATAACTATATACTAACTACTATACTATAACTAGTTACTATAACTATATACTAACTACTATACTATAACTAGTTACTATAACTATATACTTACTACTATACTATAACTACTATACTATAACTATATACTAACTACTATACTATAACTAGAGGGGTCAGGGGTCAACCCAACATCTTTGTAAAGTCATCCAGTGAATTGGACCCTTTGGTTCTTACTGGTGGAATTCATTCATCAGTTGTGGTTCTTGTTGAGGCTCAGATGAACTTTGACCTTTGATCATTTGAAGACAGTCTGGCCTTTACATGTTGGTCATTTCCAGCGTTGCTGCTCACTTTAAGCACTGACCAGTGACCCACAGCATCTGAACCAGCTCCTGTGTAACAGCCTTAGCTGGACCTCCATGTTTCTCCTGTTCACTTTAACAAACCAGCGTTGGGGATGAATGTATCTGCTGTCTCTGTACGGTTTGATGTGAATTCATGACAACAGGCGTTAAGTGGTTAAAAAAGCAAAAAAGCAGCGAGGAGACATGTTTACTTGACCTTCAGTCTTTTGTTTGGCGTTCAACAGTCGTCCTGCTGAGGCCTGATGATCTGAAGACAGACAAGTCGCGCTCGCCATCTGTTCTACACGTTTCTACGTTTGTGTGTGTTAATCTGACTAAAGTGGCACTGAATGAGTCTGACAGGAGCATCGGCTCATCCCCTCAGAAAACCTGTTAAGATGCATTCTTTATTTTTCCATTCTGCGATGGCACGACACGAATCGACCCGACGAGGCCCTGCACGATCAATCCTGGTGTTTGTTCAGCGAGGCGTGTTCAGAAAAGTGTGAGAGGCAGTGAGAACACGTTTTTCTTTTTTTTTTTGTCGAGATATTTTCTCTCGCCTGTCCTCCTGTCAGCAGGAATGCAGAGAATGCCTCCGTTTGTCTTTGTGAGCAAACACAAATCTCACTTTTGGATTTTACCAGGTTAGGAGTTTATTTGGAAGCTGCCACGTTAGATCCTTTCAATATCAAATGGATATATGCGACAGCTTTAGTACTAAAAAGGCAGTAGCATCTAACTTTATCCACTAACTTTTAAAGGATATTGAGTTTTTTCGGCCTTGAGGAGCTGCGGTTGTTTGGCCGTCAGCGTATCCTGCTGTGGTTTAGCGTTTCAACGCCAGCTTTTTGTTTGTGGTACGTATCAAACAGGCACGTCCTTGTGTGGGCAGCGAGAAAACGTCACAAGAAAAGAACGATTCCTATCGTCACTTACTGCAACAAGATTGAATATCCTGCCAGGTGAAGCGGAGATAGCCCTGTCATGCTGGCGTGGTGCGTTCTTCTGTCTGTTCTTTCTGCTGCTTCCATTGTGCCGTGACCTACAGGTCAGGGAGGCCTGAACCTGAAGAAGAAACCCTCCCATAGCTCCATGTTTGCTGCTACTGTTCAATCAGCCTCTTATCTCATAGTCACCTCAGGGCTGAATCGTTTCTGCCGCTGGGTTCTTGGATTTTGACGCTAACAGGCAGCTACACATCTCTCACTTCACTGCTGTCACAACTCGTCAGGTATGTGCTGCCTCAGCGTAATTCACGCATATACAGGTCAAACCCCCAGGCAGATAGATTTCTTTAGAATAATTTAAAAAAAAGCAAAATAGATTAAAATGCTCATGGTTTTTTTTCTCATTAGAAACTTGGCAGTAGAGAATGATTCCATGCAAAGAGGCATGCCTCCCTGCCCAGCTATGGAACTCTGGAAAAAAGGGGAACCGTGCACCGCAAAACTTTCTATGACTAGAAAATGAGTCAGGAAGCAGGATGTCGGCCATTTTGCTGGGAGATGAGTCACCGCGGAGCAGCGTGTTGAGAGCTATCCCCCAGGGCAGGCCGGGCCAGACCAGACCAGACTGACTCACCGGGCCCCGGCTGAGTAACCGGGTGCTGCTTCCTTCACTAGATCCAGCAGCGAGAGTGTGTGGAAGTTTACAGAAAAGAGTCAATATTAACCTGTTCCCCTCTAGACCTGTTTATCAGCCAAACTCTCCAAAATGACATGCACAGACTTAATGCAGGATATCTACACAACTACAGGGGTTTTCTGAATGATCTTGGGTTTAAAATTAAGCTTTAAATAGTTGTATCAGTGCCAGAATTCATTTAAAATGTACAGTGTTGAAGTACATCCGGTTAGAATAAAGCAAAAAATGACAAAATGATCTCCGTTATATAAGTTATTGCACAAAATGTCAGAATTACAAGATCAGTTTTAGAGAGGTTTTAGTACAGGTGCGTCCAGGTGGACCTGATTTTGGCACATTTTGTTGCAGAAATGCAGAATCTACATATTTACAGACTTGTAGCTGAGCTTCCCGTCGATGTTTTGTGTGCTACATGTACATATTGGTGCTGCTACTCGACTTAACGAGAAGGATTAATTATTTATAAAAGGATTCCCCCGACAGCGACAGGTTAATCAGGTAAAAAAAACACAGCGACTCACCCTCAGACCCCAGGTCTCACACACACACACACACACACACACACACCCTGATCATTTCCTCAATTAGACTGTCAATCAACCACATTTCCTGTCAGACCGTTTCCATGGCGACGTATACACACAGTCAAAACACTTCCTGTTTGGACCACATGCTGCTTCAACCTGGTTCACTTCTATGACAGTGGGTGTCCTGGTTGTTGATGCTACACAACACATGACTGTTGGGAAACAGCCTGGAGCCTCTGTCACATGTGTTCATCCTCCTTCTATTCATCTTCAGCAAATGCAGTTTAATTTAATCAGACCAGTGTCAGTGAATGTCTGCTTCTGTCAAAAGCACCAAATGATGAAGCCAAAAATGAGCCTCACAGAGGATTGAACCAGTTATTGTTATAAGGGTTTAAATATATTTTAACCAGTTAATAATAAACCCATTGAGATCAACATCTCATTTCCAAGGGTGACCCAGAGGTCACAGCACATCACACAACTTAATTAAATAAACAACTACATGGAATAACTAGCTATGATATTAAACATTAAAGTGCAGCAGAAACACTTTGATGATAAAGTGCAATATATGTTTGTGGTAGATGATTTAAAATAGGATGTTAAAATGCAAAGGTGCAGTAGTCTACAGTAAATATATATATATATATAATTAAAATAAATCTACAGCATGTGAGGTGACTACAGAAGAGTCAGAATCAATTTATGTTGCTGTTATAGAGAGAATATAGTATAAAAATACTAAAAGTTAGGAAAAACTTCAATGATTAATAAGATTAGAGTTCAAAGATCAATTATTTGTCCATAAAATAATAAAAAAGGAGATTATAAAGGAGCCAATTAAATAATCACACAAACAGCTCAAATCTAAATTAAATATATAAACAGTCTCTACTACTGATATTCTATTAAACTATGTTCTTATTGTATTGATGATGTGGATATTGATGATATATATTGATGCTGTAACAGTAGCTTTGGGTTTAATACAGATAAAACACTATATTTAGGTGGAGCTGAGGTTTAATACTGGGATTAATGAATAAAACTCAATATGAACCTGGATCAGGGTTTTTCTTGTATTTTAACAGGTTAAATATCATGTATATTCCACATTTATAGTCTTTTTTTAACCATTTCTCTTTATTTCCTATGACAGTGTTTCCCTGTTGAGCTAAACACACTTTAGTGCTAAACATACTGTAACACTGATGATATAAACTAAGATATTTAATGTTATCGACTAACTTTTAAATGCATCTTTGCAGAGGAGGAGTCTAGTGGCGATCACTCTCATTATAAAGGGATCTTGTAATACACTGAAAAACACGTTTCAGTGTTAATTTTGTCACCCGATCATCTGTTTTAAGACAGACCCGACAAATTGTGACGCTTCCGTGAAAGTGAACCGCGAACGTCCCGTTTAAATCATCACATCTCTACAAAACGCTTACGCAACAACGGCCCTGAATTACTCAGCCCATTCATGTCCTGACAGATGTGATAGCTGCTGACTCCAGTCAAACCGTGACCTGAACGGTGACGCATGTGTTTACCAGGCAGAGATATGAGAGAACCTGTCTCTACACCTCTTCATACCACTCACACCTCTTTTCTAATCGTTTGACTTTCCTATTTTCAGTTCCTCGTTTTAATTTCTGAATCCTTCCAGTTTGTTCCGAGCTTTCATAAGTTGATCAGTTTCTTCCCGCGGTCACATCAGTGGTCTGGTTTCCCTCAAAGGGCCAATTATAAAGATCATATATATGTATCTACTACATATATATGATAATTGTCTCTCCACTTATAATAGTACTGGTGGCAATTTGCTAAGATTTTAAACGGAATTTAAATATATAAGCGTCTAATTAAACATTAAATCATCACAGATATGTAGAGACTCATACCAGAATCTGCTGATAACCACTATTAACTATTGATTTATTTCATGAAGCTATGGTTTAGTGTTGCTATGCTAAATATTAAAGAATAGAAAGTAGCAGAAAGTAATGACAGATGTACTTCAACAAAGGAAAAGAAGGAACAAACAGAAACTTTCCTGTTTTTAAACAACCTTCGTGGCCGATTGAGAAAAAGATGTTGGAGTTAACGAAGTCGTACAAAGACAACGTGACCAGCGTGTCTCCGTTAACTTCAACATTTATTCACTGTAAATAAATCACACCAGTCTGTGAAGCTCTGGAGGGACCACAGGAAATGAGGTGGCGGCCCAGATTTGGCCCCTGAGCCACGGGTTGGACACATGAGTTAATCATTGGTGCAATCCACCATAATGATATTAAGCCTTTAAGTCTATGACTGTCATTTTATACTTTTTTATACTCATACAGATTTTTTTGTATTGACATGATAGTAGACAACTTGGATAAAAGGTTTTAAGCTAATTATTTAAGTTTAAATAATATAATTTAACTACTTCCTGTCATGATGAACATGGAGAAGACAAACCCTCCCAGAAAGAGTCGTTTTAATTAGATTATTATGATTTTTTAACCCGTATTTATCTATTTAATCATTCAAGTCTCTAGAATAATCCTCCAAAAAGGAATTTTGTACATGGGATAAATAGGTTTTTATTTATGGGCAGATTTGTGCAAACAGCAACTATAATAGACATTAAAATGATATTTTCTGCAAAGAAAAGAGTACAAAATGGAAAAATGCATAACATGATTGTTGGGTTTTAGTTTTATTTAATCATTAAAGTCTCTAGAATGATCTCACAAAAGACAATTATCATATATAAATAGGTAAAAAGGATAAATATGTTTAATAAAAATAAAAAATAGGTAATAATCCCACAAATAAGAACTTTGTACATGAGATAAATAGATTTTTATGTGCAGATTTGTGCAAACAGCAACTATAATAGTCATTAAAATGATATTTTCTGCAAAGAAAATAGAAAAAAATAGATGCATAACATGATTGTTAGTGATTCAACTGATATAATTATATGCATGAGACTTTTTTAAAAAAAAATCTGGGTTTAAATGCATTAAATATAAATGACAGATATAGACCTCGCAGCTCTTAGGATTGATCCCATAGATGAGAACTAATGAGAAATGTCTGTTCTCTTTTCTGCATTAGATCAAATAACTTAATAATTAATAATTAATTAAGGAAAAAACACTAAATCCTTCTTTTATAAAGTGTAAACTCTAAAGATAAAAGCTGTGAGGTCTGTCTGAAACAGTGAAGAGTTTCCTGCTGAGGTGAAGATGTTAATACTCAACAGCCTTTGACTCAGCAACAACCTCAGGAGCCTTTGTGTGAAAGGTCATAGGTCGAATCTGAGCAAAGCATTTTACCCCCACTACCTGAAGGAATATTGAATCAGGTTTATAGCTGAATCTGACTGTATTTCATGGACGGAGGCGTGTTGTGTTATCCATGTGCAGCGACTCAAAGAATGTGATTTGAAGGTGTGAAAGGGTTTAATTGGTTTATGGACCAGGGTGTGATTCTGAATCCTACAGTGTTATAGCATTTAAAACATTGGATTTAACCCATTTAACATTTCATGCATATATCAGTTGAATCACTAACAACTACTTTCCTACTTTCCTCTTTGCAGAAAACAGCATTTTAATGGTTGTTATAGTTGCTGTTTGCACAAATCTGCTCATAAATAAAAAAACGTATTTATTCTTTTTACCTATTTATGTACAAAATTGTCTTTTGTGAGACCATTTTAGAGATTTGAATGATTAACTAAACTAAAACCTTTTGTCTAAGTTGTCTACTATCATGTCATTAGGGGAGAAAAACTGCATGAGTAACATTTAGATGTTTTAAAATTATTTTCTTATTTATATTTAATTATAAAATGACAGTCATACCCTAAAGGCTTATAGGTTTATCCCATTTAAGCCATTTAAGTCATGCATATAATCAGTTGAGTCACTAACAATCATTATGCAGGTTCTTTGCAGAAAATAATGTCTGTTATAGTTGCTGTTTACACAAATCTCACAAATCTGACGGTAAATAAAAATCTATTTATCCCATGTACAAAATTCCTTTTTGGTGGATTATTCTAGAGACTTGAATGATTAAATAGATAAATACATGTCAGGGTTAAAATCCTAATAATCTAAATAAAACGACTCTTTCTGGGAGGGTTTGTCTTCTCCATGTTCTCAGGAGGAAGTTGTCATGTGACAGGAAGTAGTTTTAACTTATTTGGAAGTTACCATCATATCCGCTTCATTTCTACCTATAATGTCATTAATGACCTTTTCTGTCTTCCTGGTTTTGTTGTACAGGTTTAATTCCTTTGACCTTTGACCCTCCCTCCTCCAATCATGGCTCACCGGTCTCAGAGCTCATCGATCGGTGATAACCCGCTGGACCCAAACTACCTGCCGCCACATTACCGGGAGGACTACCGGCTGGCTATTGATGCACTGATAGAAAACGACATACCGGTAAACCTGCACGTTTTCTATCTAATGAAGAGGGTGGTATCAGGTAAAAATGGGGCCACGTTTTGTTAAATCACTCAGGATGATAAAACAACACCAAATATGTCTTTACCATGTATATTTATGATTAATAATGACTGTTTCTGATCATTTTGTGTTGGAATCGTGTGATAAAATATAAGTATTTAGGCTCTATGAGTCTGGAAACATCTGCTGTGCCAATATTTTATTACATGAGCGGTTTCTGGTAAAATGGGCCATGTCATCAGGTAAAAGGGGCCATCTCATCAGGTAAAATGGGCCATCTCATCAGGTAAAATGGGCCATCTCATCAGGTAAAATGGGCCATCTCATTAGGTAAAAGGGGCCATCTCATCAGGTAAAATGGGCCATCTCATCAGGTAAAAGGGGCCATCTCATCAGGTAAAAGGGGCCATCTCATCAGGTAAAAGGGGCCATCTCAAGGGAAACTCAAATTCAAAATTAATTCATCATCAGTTTTAACATTAAAACACAATTGCTTAGAACCACATATCTTTAAAAAATATATTGAACAAACTCATATTGCTGCTATTTAAACAAGTACAGAAAAGTTATGTGTTGTACACACATGCTAACGCTAATGTCTACAAGCTAAGCTAACGCTAGCACCCAGTCATATATAACAAGCTAAGTTACACAAACACAGTAAAAGTAGTGACTACTTTGAGTTGAACTGATTTCACATGATAATCAACAAACTGTCCATGTTTTAGTTGAAGCAAATGTCATACATGTGTGTGTTTGTGGCCCATTTTAGCTGAAACCATGTGGCCCCTTTTATCTTAGGGGGTGAAGATAAATAGGGCCACCAAGATAAACATCACTTTTCCAAAAAATATGTTAATATATCAAACTAACAGTATTATTCCTGATGGATGCCAATCACCATAGAAACCATAAACTGATCAAATCACCTGTTACCAGTCAACAGTTTGAAATCCTGGGACCCCCAACCCTGAAATGGCCCATTTTACCTGATATCACCCTCTTTACTTTAAAACATCCTTCAAGGAGAGGCACGGATTTCCTCATGTGATGAATTTCTGTGTCCTAACAGGGATACTATGAGTTCCTCCAGACCGCGGACGTGGTGGGTTTCCTGGCTCAGCCGGAAATCGAGTACATCAAGTCCTCGATCCACGTCCCCAACCGGACCTCCAGCCTCCTGGAGCTGACGTACCACGACGGAGGAACCGCCGCCGAGGGCTCCTCCGACACCTACTGGCCGCTGCAGTCCGACCTGGCCGCCCCGGGTCTGGACCTGGGCTGGCCCATAACCCCCCACAGCTTCATCGGACCCACGGAGGTCACGACCCTGGTCAACCCCTCTGACCCCGACATGCCCAGCATCAAGGAGCAGGCCAGGAGGCTCATCAAGAACGCCCACCAGGTATGGAGGTGACCAGTGGAGGGTTAGAGTTACTGCAAAACTCTATTTATTACTTGTTACGGCCATTTATTATACTACAATATTCATGTATTGAAAACCTAAAAGCAATGCAATATCAAAAAATAACAGTAAATATGGATTAGTTGATCTAAATCTAGCTCTTTATCTGTGTCAGTTGCTGCTAGTTTTCAATAAACTGTTCCATTTGCTTCCTTTTTGAGCTGCTTGATTATGGAAAAACACAAAATCACGATTATTTTGGTCAATAATGAAACCACGATTATTTTTTTAGTTACAAAACGCATTTATTCAGCCTGAGTGACTGTGTTTAAGATGTTAAACTGATTAGTTGTTTTGCCATGTAGATCATCATATGATATTTGCTATCTAATAGCAAATCTTGCACACATATATATATATATATATATATATATATATATATATATTATATATATATATATACACACACACACACACTCCTCTTGCACTCATTGTTAACTTCATGTTACTATGGCTCCTCTGTAAATGTTAAATTCCTGCTGCTGTTTCAGGAAGTGGACACTTCTTGAGGTGATCCTGATGTTTCATTAACATAAAGTAATGAGGAGAATATTTTATCCAACGTTTCTGCAGCTTCACTCGTCTCCATCTAATGTCTGACGAGACAAAAGGAATAAAACTTTTTTTTTCACTGCTGCTGATCTTGCGGTTCTAAAAAATATAAAAACGTATTGTAATGCACGTTACTGACATTTAAAGTAAAATAATACCAATATTTTTCTGCCTTACAAAAACATCTATTCATTAGTAATGCATGACTCCAAACACTGTAGGAGACAGACAGAAACAGGGAAACAGTCAAACCTGTGTATCCGGTTTGGTTTCAGTTATTCAGGTTTTTCTGAGAAAAAAAAAAAGCAGCTGAAGAAGATTTAAAGTCCTGAGAAAACAAACGAACACACCCTTCCTGCTGGAGTGGCCTCTATATCTGCCTTATGTGACAGATAAACGGCAGCAAATTATTAACGAGTTTGTACTATTATGTTATCTGTGTCGTAGTGTTTTACTTTTTATCGACCATTATCTGCCAACTTTGCCACCACTCCCTTACAGCTGAACATCCAACTGGCTGGACTGTAGTTAAATATATAATTAACTATATAATCAACATGAAGTGTACATGGGTAACCCTAAAAACTGGTAGCAGAGAGTTTAACTATTATAAAAAGGTGCAATTTTATATTCTAGGTGGATTAAATATTTAAATTTATCATTATTTTTTGTTTATTTCACATTTCGTGTCAAAAGAAATTAAAAAATCTAGATTTTTTTTACTTTCTCATCATTTGTCATTGACCCACATACTAAAAGTCATGAGCCGTCAAACCTGCACCTGTGGTTTATTTATGTCGGTATCTCTTCTTACAACATGACAGGTTACAAGACGACTCATTAATCTTCTTTGTGTTTGCAGAATATCGCTAATGCACGAGTGTTGTTAAATGCATATTTAACGTTCCAATTTTAGTAAAAAAGTTAGCAAATTAGTATCGAGGTCCCAAACTTCCATATGCAATAAACCTGGATTTTCTTTGAGTGCATAATGTTCTTTACTTTATCTTCTACTGCTGATAAACTAATTATGCAACTGTTCACGTGTTTGACAGCAGCAAACCTACTAAATATTAAGTCTAATATTATCCTAAGTGTGTTTGCTCCTGTGCTGCAGGTCATCGCCGTGGTGATGGACATGTTCACGGATGTGGACATTTTCGCCGACCTGTTGGATGCCGCAGCGCGCCACGTCCCCGTCTACATCCTGCTGGACGAGCAGGAAGCGCATCACTTCGTTTCTATGGTCAACAACTGCAAAGTCAACTTGGACCTAATTCCTGTGAGTTTGTGCTAACATTTACGGACTTAGAGGCATAGATGGAACACGCAGGGGACGTGTTTCACAATGTTATCCCCCCCTAAAATATATTATTCAATATTAAAGAAATGTTAAATATGACCCCCCCCCCTTATTCCTCAAAGTGGTTTGGTCCAGATGCTGTTTTCCAACGGGTCTAACGGCTAATTTTGACAGTTAGCTAGCAGCTAGCTACGCGGTAGAAACCAATCAAACTAACATGTAGCAGCCAGTAAGTCATTCATCACATCACTTGTTCAACATTACTCTAAAATCAGCCTCTTTTTACCAGACTGCTGGTTAAGATCACACCAGCTCTAACGATGGAAGTTACCATAGCAACAGTAACTAGGGGGAGGGAGGAGGGACGTGGGTCCATGAAAGATTTTCATAGTTTTTCCCCTCATTGATTCATGATCTCATTTACCTTATATATAAATAAATATGGAACACTGCTATAACTACTATTATTACTTTTAACACCATTGTTTAAAACGTGAACATGATGACAAATTGTAAAGGAGAGAGAAAGAAGAAGATAGGAGCAGATTATGGCATATGTGTCCGTAACATGTTTTAAACTGTGGTTTTACAGATGATGCGTGTCAGAACCGTGGCAGGAATTACTTATTATTCCCGGACGGGGAAGTCGTTTAAGGGTCAGGTGAAAGATCGTTTCCTATTGGCCGACTGCAGAGCTGTTCTCAGTGGAAACTACAGGTGAGCTCATTGAACTCATATTGCTAGTCATCCCGTGAATGCAAGAACTCTAATCGCCTCCGTTGTTCTTTGTAGCTTCATGTGGTCCTATGAGAAGATCCACCGCTGCATCGCCCACCTTTTTCTCGGGGAGCTGGTGGCGACCTTCGATGAAGAGTTCCGGATCCTCTTCGCCCAGTCCGAGCCTCTTTCCGTCGTGCCGCCCGACGAAGCGCTCGCCCTCTCGGACACCAGCAGCACCGGCAGCTACTTCAGCAGCCAGTTCGGCCTGAAGAGGACCCAGTCCTTGAGGAACCCCATCGGATTCCGCCGGCAACCCGAGATCACCCCGGCCTTCCCCTACGGAGACGCCGACCGGAACCTGGCCCTCCCTTTCCGGAGGAACGACCCGTACCGTCACACCATGGAGCCCGGGGCGGGCATCACCATCGGGAAGTATTCCCAGCAGCAGTTCCGCCTGCAGCAGTCGTACATGGAGCAGGGAAGGTCCATCGTGTCTCGGCAGATGGAGATGAGCAGCAGCGCCTACAAGAGGCACAGCTACGCCGAGGGAACCCAGGAAAACTACTCGTCCTCGAGGCAATTCATGAAGCACCGAGTCATGAATAATCTGGTGGAGACGGACTTACAGAGGTTTGGAATCAGAATAATTCATCTTCAAAAAACGTCAAAAAACCTTTATGTAAAAACAGTTTGAACAGTAGTCTATCTATGAATTTATAATAAAACCACAGTATTTTTATTCCAGGGAACAGACCCAAACCAGCCATCACTACACTGAAGGACCTGGTCCAGGTTCTGGTCACGGACACTACGACAGACTCCGAGGTCGTCCTCCTCATCTCTCCATCGACCAGTATTCGGACTCCAGCTTCCGCTCGGATCTGGAGCCTCCCCTCGCGGTCCACGGCAGGGACTACTTCACGTCGGAGGACCTAAACGCCCCCGAGGGGCACCAGGCGCCTCCGTTAGCCGGGAGGTACGGAGGCGGTTCCTCCCAGAAGAGGCCGACCATAGGTCAGACGTACGCCTGCCAGAGCTCGCCCACGCAGCTCCATCAGCCGGAGAAGAAACACTTTCCAACTCAACCCAATCAGGAGCATGATCGAGATGAGAGCGCTAAGCAAGGCATGAGGAGTTGGAGGATCCACTCGTATCTCAGCACCTATGAGGACGGTGGAGAGGAAGGTTTGCCTCAACCGATGGGGCCTGATGCTTTTGAAGATCCTCCACCGTCTCAGCAGCCTACCGCCACCGCTGCTGAAACCTCGGCTTCCCGCTTCGGAAAGATAGAGACACAGAATGTTCCCTACAAGTCCAGACCAGATATCCTGAAACCACGGTTTGGAAAACCCGTCGTACCCGAGAGCCAACCGACGACTGCCAAAGATCCGCATACCTCCGTCGGCGACTCAAAGCTTCTGCTGGAGAAAAAAGACAGGGAGGTGGAGAGGAAAATGGACAGAGTGCCAGAGTGGAGCACGGGGAGGGAGGTGGCGGTGGATGCCGAGGTGAAGGAGACTCCAGACCTTTTTCTGTCCAAACACGAATCCTTCCGCTCGCGGGTCAACCCCAACCTTCAACGGAGCTCCCGGCTACGATCCTCGCTCATATTCTCGTCTTCCAAGGCAGAGATTCACAGCGGCAGCCTGGGTCTGAAAACGGCCACGGAGGAGGACGAGGAGTTGGACTCCGTACGCACTTCCTCCATCGTGGCTAAGATCCTAGAAAAGAGGAGGTCGTTCTCTCGGGAGCCTTTTGATTGGAGGAAAAAATTGGAGGAGAAAGAAAAGGAGAGGGAGAAAGAAGAAAAAGAGAAGGAGAAAGAGCCTCCGGGTAAGGAAAAGGAGATGCGGTTGAAGGAAGAGGCAAAAGAAAAAGAGGAACATCAAAAAAAGGAAGAAGCGGTCAAGGCAACCGCGACTGTTGAGACCCCTAAAGACACAACAACGTCGTCGTCCCTCAACATGAACGACCCGGCCAGTCGGCTGCAGTATTTCAAAGAGCTGGCTACCAAGAGAAAAGTCACGAAAATGGAGACAGAGTCGGCGCTGAAAGCCCCGGAGCCTGCCGAAAAAAAGCCAGACCTTTCTGAAAAACCTCCGAGTGTCACAAGCCTCACCTCGGCAGAACCTGAACCGAAGAAGCTGAACATCTCTGCAAAACTGGCGGAGCTCACTCGTAGACCTTCGCTCAGTTCCTCCTCAAAACCGCCGATAATCAAGCCTTCCGGGACCCACCTGAAGCCTCAGGAGACTCAGGAGAATGCCACGGAGGGTCAAAAGAAAGAGATCTTCAAGTCTTTGAAGCCCCTCCCTTCGCCTAAGATCTTCAAGAGGGATCCGGTGAAGCTGAAGGCTGTGAATCCTCGCCACGCCTCCTGCGGCGAGGAGATCCTGACCACGGACGCCACGGACGCAGAGAAGAGCGAACTGAAGAAGATCCGCTCGAGCAGTTCTTCGAATCTACCGCACGAAGGTCTACAAAAGACCATGGGGTCGAACACGTCCATCAACACGCTCGGCGAGGGGAAAGGTGAAGGCAAGCCGCTCGACTTCCTCAAGAAGCAGACCATGAGGCTGAAGGGATTACTGGGACCAAAGGACAAGGACAAGAAGTCCGCCGACGACAGGATCAGCACGGTCAGGGAGGTGACCGAGGAGTCGAGGAAAAAGACGAGTTCGCCGGCTAAAGATCCGGGATCGACGGCTACCGACCAGACCACGGCAAACCACAAGATGCTGGCCGGCACGTCGGGTCCTTCGCGGTACCAGGGACCGTCCAGCTCCGTCCTGTTCAGCAGCAACCTGAGAGACGACACCAAAGTCATCCTGGAGCAGATCTCAGCCAACAGCCAGAAGAACCGGCTGGAGAGGGAGGAATCCGGAGGAGACCGGGACGGAGGCGCCGGGGAGAAGACGACGGACGGAGAGAACTCCATAAAGAACCGATTCCTGCGGCCACAGGGAAACATCCAGGAGAGAGAAGGACTGCTGAAGAGGAT
This sequence comes from Lepturacanthus savala, assembly GCA_030544235.1. NCBI lineage: Eukaryota > Metazoa > Chordata > Actinopteri > Scombriformes > Trichiuridae > Lepturacanthus > Lepturacanthus savala. The sequence goes on along the minus strand of CM060472.1, from coordinate 9,510,984 downwards.
AGAGAGCATGAGGAAGGAGAAGAAGGTCTACAGCCGCTTTGAGGTAGAGTTTCACTGGAAGGATGATGTTTGCACCGGAGATATTAGAGCAAATAGGACTTTATTGATCTTTTGGGAGGTTCCTCAGGGAAATTAAAGCTCCAACACGTCACATTCAGACTGTTATAAAACTATAACACTAGAGAAATATGCAAATAAATAAAAAAAATGTATTGATTTATTATCTGAGGTAGGTGAGTAGATAATTCCACATGGAATTAATAGAAAAATAGAAATAAATTACACATGGTTACCTATTCTGTGTACATTATTATGAATTATATAACTATATAAAGATAGAAGACAAGTTTAATAGATATAAGATACAAGTTAGATATTAAATAGAAGGGATATAGTATAATATATAATATAATTATATATAATAAGAGTAGAGCTGCGACAGTTAACCCTCTGTTACATGAAATATTACTTACACATGGTAATATTGCACGTTTTGGATGTTTTTATTAATTAAAATGGCCTAAATAATATGTATGGATTAGGAATTTTCCATATTTGCATATTGTTAATTATACGCATGATTAAATTCAAGTTAATTTTGTGAATTTGGTGAAAATGTTCCAAAATTCTGAATAAAAGACAACCTTCAGTTATGAGACAGTGTCAAATGTTCATGAGCAATAGGGATATCCTGGTCATGTGACCTCAAATTGCGACTTTTTTCTTATATCTCTTAAATATATCTTATTATTTAGGCAATTTTAAGTAATAAAGACATTGAAAACATGCATAATATTTCCTGTAATAGAGGGTTAAGGGTCAAATATATAGTATGCATCTTCTTTAACATCAGATTTTAAAAAAGAAATTAATAAATAGAATAAAACTAGTGTGTGTTGTTCTATTTCAAGGTGTTTAGCAGAGTTAGAGCAGATGAAATGAAAGATTTGTAGGTGTTTTTGCACCAGGAGAAGCATCTTTTAATAAAAGAAAGAAGAGTTTGAATGGAATAAATAAGACATCATACTGTTGAAATAAATAAATAACATAAAAAGAGGCGAGTCATTTATAGGTGATGTTATTTATACATTAATTTTTACTGGTCCTGCCCACTTTAAATCAGATTGTGGTGTTTGTCCATGAATTAAACTGAGTTTGATCTGCCTGATTTAATTAATCACATCAATACATGTGGTTATTGGTGTGATTGATAGCTTGTTTACTGTCTGCTCTTCATATCACTGTATGCAGCTACATTTGGTTTTAACCTGGTTTATTGAAGGTTCTGGTACAATAAGCAGAACACTGTGTTTGTCCTGGACTAATTATCCCTCATTCCTGTTGTTTTGTGAACAGATGGGGAACAGCCTGGGATAACGGAGGATGCAGGAACGACCTTTTTGAACAGAGACGATCAAAAAGACTCCAAAGTGCCAACGTACCTCTGCAGCCATTCCTGGATTTTCACTCAACGCAATAAAACTTGAAAAGACAATAAACTGTATTAAAAAAATGCTGAAAAAACACAAAAGTAAAGTCAGTGAGACTGGAATGTGCCTGTTTGCCAAAACGTGGTACAACTTTTTACCTTATATGGCGATTAAAGAGAAAGAAGAGTGGCTCTAGTTGATGTTTGAGCAGCAGAAACAGGTCGGGAGATTTTCCCTGCGAACAAATTCTATCCACGTCTGAAACGAGGCAGTTTATAACTTCATCTCTGTAGAAGCAGAGGGAGGACGTGCCAACGGCCCCACGAGGGCATTACCAAACCTACAGCAACTAATAAGAACCCAAAACAGAAAGAAACGACGGGAAGATAAAGTCAAATAGAAGATTGAGGCCCCGACGTCACAAATCTAGATGAAGTACACACTTTTCTGTTATTACACACAAACACAGCTCACATTAGCACTGATTAACCTGTTAAACTCCAGGGTCCTGACCCTGATGTTGCTGCACTAATCATGTACAAACATAGTGAAGCTATACATCAAATTAAACAGGAGAAACTCCACTACAAGCACATATAAGTCATATTTACACACACCAAACACAACTCCAACACCAAGCTAATTAATTAACAAATATGAAAATCGCTATACGATCATAAAGCCAACCCACTCTCCACATTTTGATGGCTAGCGCTCTGATACTTCATGTTACACAAACAAATGACATCTCATATGAAAGCTGAGACTGTGACGAGTCCAACGGTACCATCAGTGTAGCTTTATGACAAAAACTCAGTAAACTAGCAGCCAAAAAATACTACAGTAAAAAGTCGCTTGTTTGAAGCGACGAACAACAAATGTGTTTTTTTGTTGCTGTTTTGGGATGAAAATGTTTATTTGAGATCAATAAATGGTCGTTTAGTGTCGACCAACATCTCTGTGTTTATTCCAGATATACCCTGCTGACTATGGGGATGTCCTAAACATAAAAAAGGCTGGAGGTCAAGGGGTTAATTATGGAACAAATTATCAGGATTATTATGGTCGATATTGAAATCCTTGTTTTTTTTTCATTTACACAACATGCAATATAATATTCAGCATGAGTCTTTATCATCTTACAGCAAAACGTCTTGAATGTCTTAAAACTTGTGCAGAAAATATTCACCAAAATAAAATAAATGACATTCACGTTGCCTTAACTACTGCAGGTAGTTTCTAGTGAATATTGGAATCATTTATAATAATTCTAAAACATTTTATCTGGGCGTCGTATGGATTTATTTAACTGTAAATGAACAGATTTTTTAAAAATATATGTTTTTTGGCTGTAAAGGCTGTGAAATAGGTAATAAATTGGACTTTTTAACAAAATAATCTAGACTAGTGTCGCTGGGGCCTGAGATGGAGAATGAACGGTAGATTTTAGAGGATGTGTGAGATTAAGGAAAAGGTGAGAAATTAAATTGAGGAATATTTTAATAACATCTAATTCTGTCTTTGAGGCAGCAGGAAAGTTGGTTTTTGTTTTTTTTGTTTTCCTCTTTAACGAGTTCTGTTCATTCCTGATTCTCATGGTAAAGATGAGAAAAGAGTTTACAGCGTTTACAGGGTCAGAGGAACGGAGCTGAAATTCAAACATACACGTGTCCTTTTCTTTTTATTGTTTTGTAATGTAAATAAATGTGTAAAGCTTTTACAGCAGCATCCAATCACTGTAAAAAGAATCTATACAATTACAACAAGTGGAAAATCTGTCCGTGTGTCTCTTTTCTCTTTAATTGTTTTATCACCTGATAAATCCATGACAGCTGCACGTCGTGCTGCTGGAACTGAGCCACGTTTCCTTCTAGTCACTGAATCCTCCACCCTCACCATTAAAATAAATACATAAACACAATTAAAGTCAAAACGAGTTCTACGGAACAGTCACAGGCTGGAGAATGCACACACACACACACACACACACACACACACACACGTGATGTGTTGCTGCTTTTCTATTAGAGATTATTCTGTAAATATGAACATTAATTGTAAATGAATGAATAATCAACACAGGAGTGTGTTCTTAGCTGGAAAACACCCATTTCAATCATTTGCACATCGTCAATGGGTTATTTTTTTAATATTATTATTGCACTGCATTTGAAATACTGCAAAAAAATTACTGCAGTAAAACCTCTTTATGATCAGTGTAATTCAGCCCATCTGAGAATAAGTTAAGATAAAATAGAACAATGCACTTTTATATGATAATGGACACTTATTCAAGCAAACACTGAAATTTTAACAGATGAAAACATCTTGTTTTCCATTCAGTTAGTCCAACATTAAGTAGAATTGTCTTATTTCACTCTGTTTTCTTGATTTTAGTCTTTTTTTTTTAAAGATAATATAGGTTTGGTTTTCCTAAAACAAATAAAACAACTTGAAATAATCTAAAATCTGTTTGTGGAATAAGATAATTCTACTCAATTTGAACTAATTGCACTAAAAACTAAATATTTTCACCTCATTTTAGATTTTGCAGAGTAAAGCCTGATCATAAAATCAGGTTAAAAACACTAATGATATTGATTTAATTGTTAGAACTAAGACGTTTTATCTGGAAGTTTCACTGGTGAAATGAACAAACACGAGTTAAATCATTGGTTTAAATAGTAAAAACAACAACTTACAAACTCTCTCAGACTCTTCTCCAACGTTTGTTCATCAAACTTCCTGAGTTTTATAAATCTGTGATATTTACAGCTGTAGTTCTTTGTTATTTCTTTGTGTTTCTGGTGAATCTTCCTGGCAGCAGCCAATCACCTTGATGAGGAGATGGTATACACCTGCTGTTCACCACGGCCTCTATATATATATATAAATAATTATATATATATATAAATGTTAAATGTGCATGGTAAGTAGTCAGGACAAATCTAACTAAACCTTTTTTTTTTACCTTAAACCACTGGATCCACTGGAAAAGATAAAGTGTCACAGCAGATATTTCAAAAATTTCTAGGCCCTAAATAATTATATTTTATTTTTTAAATTACTTATATTATTTTATTTTATTATTTATTATTTTTATTTATTTTATTTTATTATTTATATAATTTTTTTATTTTATTTTATTGTGTTATTTATATTATTTATATTTATTTTATTGTATTATTTATATTATTTTATTTATTTTATTGTATTATTTATATTATTTTTATTTATTTTATTTGATCATTTATATTATATTATTTAATTTTATTATTTATTATGTATAAATAAATATTTTATTTTATTATTTATATTATTTATATTTAGTTTATTTTATTATTTATATTATTTTTATTTATTTTATTGTATAATTTATTATTTATTACTTTATTTTATTTTATTATTTTATTAATTTATTTATTATTTTTATTTTGTTTATTTTATCATTTATATTATATTACTTTATTTTATTATTTATTATTTATAAACAAATATTTTATTTTATTATTTTTATTTATTTTATTGTATAATTTATTATTTATTATTTTATTTTATTATTTTATTCCTAGTGGATTTTTTTTTTTACCATTTTCTCCGTCGAACACCTTTTGTTATTACCTTTTCCTCCGTCGACAGCGTTTGTTAAACATGCTTTTATTGTGAAATGTGCAGCTCTTTATTTTTACACTTTTATTTGTTGGATCACTTGTTAAAGTCTTTACTTCCTGACGTCTCTGCATCTAGAATCTTTACATATAAACGAGACAAACGAGTTCAGACAACACTGATTCTATCACAGCAGATAAATCTGTGTTTCAGTGACGTGGCTGAAAAACAACAACATTTAAACATGTTTTATATGATAAATGGAACTTTATGCAGCTTTGAAACAGACTAACTAACACACTAATTATTAGTTGTTGTAGGATCAACCTGCATGAGAACTGCATGTTTTACTATAATTTATTCCATTATTTACTGAATTAATCTGTTTGCAATAAAGATTAAATTAAAATAAAGACTTTGAGCTGATGGTTTTGCAAAGTTTATAGTAAAACGACTCTGGAAACTAAAACTGATCATCAAACAGCAGCTTTTAAATAACATTTAGTGTATTTTACCAACCAGGAAGGTACTTTACCTCCACTTTAGTGACTTCCAGCTCCTCGAGGCCACTTTAAGACTTTCACCTCCACTAACCTGAATGTGCTTAAATTATTTAATGGAACAGCTTCTTCTAGACTTTCTCAGTGTTATCAGAACAAATGGATCAAATTCCAATGAGTCATTTTCAGGGTTGGGTGACTCTAAACAGTTTATCTACTGATTTACTGCTGTTTGTGTAATTAACTCTAGTTAAAGCTGATTAATCTGCCTCATCATCATTAAATGATCCTGTAATAATGAATAAAACTGCACAACAATAGAAGTTAAGCAACAGAAAAGTCTCTTAAATCAGTGTTTTTTACATCAAGGAGCCATAAAATGATAAAAACTAGTCCACGGAACCAAATCTCATACGATTTATGCTTTAAGATGATAAAAAACTAAATTATTTAAGAATATATAAATAAATAATGACTCAGTACATAAATAAATATAAATGTAAATGTCCATATTTATGTAATTAACTCATACAATTAATTTATTTGTGTATTATTTTCACATTTATTTCATTTATTATTTTTTGTACTTATTTATTCACTAACCTCATTCATTTTCACTCATTTTATTTCATTTTATTTATTTAGAAATGCTCCTACTTCCTGTCATTGTGGAATTATAGTGAGAATAAATTATTTTATTTATCGGGGACCCCCGGTTACCTCTTCTAGGACCCCCGAGGGTCCCCGGACCACACTTTAAGAACCAACGTGCAGTGACATTACTTGTCACTGAATAGAAATTAATAATAAAATTAAATATATATATAGTATGAACAGGAAATTAGGTGATATGGGAGGTTTTTATATAAAGTATTAATTGAATATGAACAACACAATAGTGAAATTCAATAAAGTTAACTTCAGGATGAAGAAAGTGAATAAACAATATTATTATTATTATAGATAATTTACCTTTATAGCTAATTAAGGTGAATTTTGACAATGAATCATCAGAGGAAACATCCAGGATTATTATTATTATTATAATTATGACTCGTTGCTGCCACCTAGTGATGAAAACAACAAACATCTGGTCTCATAATAGGAAGAAAACTACTGAACCACAGCTGCTGCTGTTGTTTTTATTGATTTTATTGTTTTATTCTTTATCCAATCAGTGTAAAGATCAGCTGACAGTATCCTCGTTGCCATGGAAACGCATCATTACTTCCACTTTACAAGTCTCAGTTTTACTGTAATGACAATGACTCACTATATATTTAATACTGAAGGGAAAACATCTTATTACTTATTTTGAATAATAAAAAAAATTAAACTCAATTAAAATTCTTTATGTCCTTTTAGGTCATTTTTAGGTTATGTCTGATTGATATTGACCTGTTTAAATCCATCAAACTAATTAAAAATGAAAAAATATACACCTGAAATTTTTAATCAATAATAAACTGTCACAATTATTATTTTTTTATAGATTAAACTATACATATATTCCTTAATATAAAATATATTTTTATTACACATGTTCATGTTTGATCTGCCTGAATTGTTTGTACAATTTGAATTGTTAATAAAGTTTTGAAAACAAATGAGGCAAATAAAGAAAAAGGAAAAAAAATACTTGAATTTGTTATTGAATTCATCTAATTATTTTATCTTCATTAGCCATTTGCAACCTAAACATACACATACATATATATACATATACATATATATATATACATATACATATATATATATATATATATATATATATATATACATATATATATATATATATATATACATATATATATATATATATATATATATATACACACATATATATATATATATATATATATATACATATATATATATATATATATACATATATATATATATATATATATATATACATATATATACATATATATATATATATATATGTATATATATATATATATATATATACATATATATATATATATATATACATATATATATATATACATATATATATATATATATATATACATATATATATATACATACATATATATATATATACATACATATATATATATATATATATTTTAGCTCCTTATATATTATTTGTATTGTAAATCTTATCGTATTGTTTTTCAGTTGCCAGGACTCTTAGTATAATAAAACAATAAAGAATACATGTTCATACATGTGCATAAAGTGAAATTAGCTGCTTATATGTTATATAACATATATATGTTATATGTTATATAACATATATATATGTTATATAACATATATATGTTATATAACATATATATATGTTATATAACATATATATATGTTATATAACATATATATATGTTATATGTTATATAACATATATATATATGTTGGTATCCAATATTTTCAGTGAATGTGTTTTATTTCTGCTGACGAGGCAGTTTCACACCTTTACATCAATGAAAAGCCGACAGCAGTGTAGAGGAATGTGATTCCACTTTAAATTTAATGCAAATATACAATGCAAACAGACCTACAAAGCCCCGAATTACTTTATATATATATACACATCAAACCACTAAGGAGTTCTATATACACTTGCATGTTAGATACAAACACAAAGAGTTAATTAAAAAACGTGGTGTAACAGGGCCGAGTCCCTCCACTACAGCAGTGCATCAGCAGCACATGCACAAGTTACCAGAGGGTCATGCAAAAAGGTGAAAAACAAGAAAGTGAATTAAAAAAAACATGTTAAATAGATCATTCAAGATGTGTAAGTGGTGGTTTTTGGCTTCCAGTGCATGACTCCTGCTGCTAGTTGTACTTTGTTGATCTAATCACGATGAATTTAATGGTTTTCATTAGCACCAGCTAACAGCAACCTCGTTAGCTACCAACTCAATTAACATTTCCTTCCACCTTCGTGCCCATTAACGTCCTGACGGTTACTTTAAAATTAAGAGTAAAGTCAAAGATGTATAAAAGAGATCAGAAACTGCAAACTTTAATATTTCACATTAGTCGAAACAAGAGAATAGAAAAAAAAATAATCACAAAACGTCCACTTCACATTAATGACCAGACATGACAAATATAAAATTAGTGAGAACATTTAATAAATAAAAAAAAAAAAAGGAAATTACACAAATAATCCAGAACAGACTTTTTTTTTCTTCCTTTTCAAACAATATCCATGAGAATAAATAGTTTATAAATATGAATTTAAGTTCTTTTCGTGTTGTATACATCCAGCAGGTTATCTTCATTCTTAAGCCATTTAAAGAGTTATTTTACTGGTGAAGCTACGTTCTCATGTCAGAATCAAGCAAAAAAACATCCATATTTATCACTCCAGCATGCCCTTCCAGAGGAGGAGGGGGGTTGGCATCATATACAGTAATACACTTATTATTTACAGCTGTGACAAGCAAGCTAGAGGTATTCTGGTAGTTCTACACACTCAGAACACATGTTTAGCTGTGTTTCCATTGCTGCCATGCAGAGTTACACCAGCAGGCAGAGAGGGAGTGTTAGCTTTAGGAAAAACAGACACTTTGAGGTGGATTTGAGGGGATTTATAGCACAAACCTCTTCAGGCAAAGCCGGTCGCCTTCAATAAGTTAATATCAAAGTTTCCTGAATCCTTCCCCTTTTTTTTATATCTGCTTTTTTAAATCTCTGCAGCAAGCGCCAACAGGATCGTTTAAACCCAACGTGCCAAGTCAAACTGGAAGTTTCTCTGGGAGTTTAAGGTGATGTAGACGTGTTAGTAGAAGCACGGGACAGTTTAGAGCAAGCAAAGTGATCAGAATCAAGGAAAAAAAAGAGACAGACGAAGCTCTCAGCTGCATTTTCTGACATCCACAGCCTAGCTATCTATGTAGAAATCAGTGAGGAAACAAAGAGTCATGGAGGTGAAGGAATGACAGGCAACGTTAGCGACTGTTAACAAGGAAGGAGACGCGGAATCCACTTCTCTCTGTTCTTTACGGTGCAGGTTTTATTCACGGGAGCGGCCCACGATGGCCAGGATGTAGAGGAAGATGTTGATGATGTCGGTGTAGAGGTTGAGGGCAGCGAAGATGTATTCCTCTGGACTCAGAGCCAGCTTCTTGTTACCCAGCAGCAGCTGAGTGTCCACGGCCAAGAACTGGAGACAGGAAAAAGCTTTAGATTAAAGCTGCACGACAGAAATAAACGTTGTATTCAAGGATTTTCTATTAAACATGTTATAGCTTGTGTTAAATGCGGTGACATAGAGATTAATGAACAAATAAAAGCTCTGATTGTCATTTATATTATTTATATTCAGTCTAAAGGTTTAAAACATTAAAACACAGGACATTTTCCTTTTACTCTAAAACTCTGTTAAACTCCACGACAGGAGTCGTTATAATAATTATAATAATTAGTGCAGTTCACTATAATAACTAGTGAATAAAAATAGACTAAAATACTCTGGATTTATTGTTTTTATCTACAACTAGACTAAAATACTTACAATTTTTAAAACTAAAACTAAACTAAAATAATTTGAATTTATTTTTTTTTTATCTAAAACTAGACTAAAATACCTTGAATTTATTATTTTTATCTAAAAGTAAATTAAATATTTTAAATTTATTTTTTTTAACTAAAACTAGACTGAAGTACTTAAAATGTTTTAAACTAAAACAAAATTAAAATAATTAAAATTTATTTTTTTTAATGTAAAACTAGACTAAAATACTTTGAATTATTTGTTTTGAATGAAAAACTGTAGAATTTATTTTTTTTAATCTAAAAGTAAATTAAATACTTTAAATTTATTTTTTTTAATCTAAAAGTAAATTAAATATTTTAAATTTATTTTTTTTAACTAAAACTAGACTGAAGTACTTAAAATGTTTTAAACTAAAACAAAATTAAAATAATTATTTTTTTTTAATGTAAAACTAGACTAAAATACTTTGAATTATTTGTTTTTAATGAAAAACTGTAGAATTTATTTTTTTTAATCTAAAACTAGACTAAAATACTTTAAATTTATTTTTTTAAACTAAAACCAGACTGAAGTACTTACAATTTATAAAATAAAACTAAATTAAAATAATTATAATTTATTTTTTTTATGTAAAACTAGACTAAAATACTTTGAATTATTTGTTTTTAATGAAAAACTGTAGAATTTATTAATTTTTTAAAATCTAAAAATAGACTAAAATACCTTGAATTTATTTTTTTAATGTAAAACTAAACTAAAATAATTACAATTAATTTTTTTTTTATCTAAAACTAGATTAAAATACCTTGAATTTATTTATTTTTATCTAAAAATAGACTAAATTACTTTTGATTGATTTTCTTTGACTAAAACTAAACACCAGGACTTTTCATTGACTAAAATGTGACTAAACATAAAGAGAAAACTAAAAGTTGACTGAATATGAGTAAAACTAAACTGGAATTCAACAAATTAACACTTGTCCATGTTTCCTACATTAACCTGCATCTATTCTATCATATAATAAATAATAAAATCCAGTTCTCATCTTTTTCTACCCAGTTTGTTTCGTTAACGTTCTGCAGATGTCATTTTCCAGCAGAAAAACCTTCTGTGGAAGATGAAGAACCAGCCGAGTGGGACTCCTCCAGAGTCCAGACCCCTCCAGAGTCCAGACTCCTCCAGAGTCCGGACCCCTCCAGAGTCCAGACCCCTCCAGAGTCCAGACCCCTCCAGAGTCCAGACCCCTCCAGAGTCCAGACTCCTCCAGAGTCCAGACCCCTCCAGAGTCCAGACCCCTCCAGAGTCCAGACCCCTCCAGAGTCCAGACCCCTCCAGAGTCCAGACTCCTCCAGAGTCCAGACTCCCCCAGAGTCCAGACCCCTCCAGAGTCCAGACTCCTGGACGCCGCCGCAGCAAATATCAAATAAGGCGACGTCGACCTCTGACATTTAAAAACAGAAGCAGCTGAAACTCACGCAGGTGAAGAGCAGAGCTCCCAGAGACGCGTAGACGATGTGAAGGATCCGGTGGCGGATGAAGATGCAGAGGATGGAGAAGAGCAGCAGAACGATGAGGCAGACGAACAGAACGCCCCGACAGGAAGTGAAGTCATACTTGCTCTGTGGGGAAAAGCGGAAAATAAGATAAGACCCATGACAAATGAAATCAGCTGAGCCTTAATCATCTATTACATCATGTTTCCATACGGCGACAATCACTTTATCTTCATTTTTCTAAAAAGCTGTGATATAAAACCTGTGTTTTTACAGTTATCCGTTAAAAGGGGGCTTTTATTTTGAAGGACGTACAATTTATGAGGTCACATGACCAGGATATCCCTATTGCTGATGGACATTTGACATGTGAGCATCACTGTCTCACAACTGAAGGTTGTGTTTTATTCAGAATTTTGGAAAATAAAAAAATAAAATAATAAAAAATATTATAGAAATATTTTATTACAAATAAAAAATGTAAATTAATTAATTAGCTCACTATCTGTAAGTAGTGTGCAAGTTTATTTAATTTTTTTTTACATTTATTTTAAATAAATTTTGATATTATACTTTTGTAAGTTGTCTTTTATTCAGAATTTTGGAAAATTTTTGCCAAATAAAAAATGTGACTACTCACTATCTGGGCTGAGTAAAAGTATTATTATTTTTTTTTTTACATTAATTAAATTTAAAGTTAATTTTTTAAGTTAATTAAAGTTTTTTTCTAATATTCTTATTGGCAACATAGTAGAGGGTTAATAAAAAAAGGATCCAGAATTGGTTGATTATACATATTATTATTATTATAATACATACATTCATTTGTAATAAAATGACTTTTAAAAACAGTGAATTAATCAAAAACAATATAAAGACATGATAAAATTCTAAATGGTGAGTGAGAGACTCAGCAAAGACAAAACTAATCAATCTCTGCAATATTCCTTTATTTAATTTATTATTATTAATTTATCAAAGTGTGTGTAGATATTTTCCAGAATTTATTAGTGTGTGTGTGTGTGTGTGTGTGTGTGTGTGTGTGTGTGTGTGTGTGTGTGTGTGTGTGTGTGTGTGCTGACCTGTAGTGAGAAGAGGACGACGGTGAAGCAGACGACAGCAGTGATGCCGACAGCCATGATGACGGTTTCTGTGTCGTAGAAACTGGCGATCATCCCCACCATGTAGGACAGGCTGAGGGTCAGGATGGACTGGAACACACACATTTATCATTAACACCAACATTACCAGGTTCATTTACTGTAGAAACATATCTAGGGCTGCAAAGAGGCGGAAAATATACAGACATTTACAGAATATTTTTCTGAAAACTTTCCACAGGAAGTTAAACTCAGGAATTTTATGAAATATTTAACGTTTAGCACCTAATTTACCAGCTGGATAGTTACTGTATGAATACATTAGTACCGTATTTACTGGAATATAAGTTGCATTTTTTTTTCATAGTTAGTCCGAGGGTGCGTCTTATACTCTGCAGCGACTTATGTGTAAATTATTACCACATTATTACCAGTATATCATTTCACATGTTATTCTCACACTAAACCTCCAGAGGGCGCTCTAGGCTTGTGTTGATAACTTCAACATTGTCGGTAACTTTTAACAACAACTGAGAAGAACTGAACAAAAACGGCAGCGAACAGAAAATCATAGTAGTAAAACATGACGTCATCGACGTAGAAGAGGAAGAGACACATCTTCTACCTCCGGAGTTAGAGGAGTTGATGAAAAGTGACATGAGGATGAAGATTTCATTGGGTTTTAGTGACACGGATGGTTTTGGTGAACTTCTTAGCATGTTATTGATGCTGTAGTTAAACTTCTTAGCATGTTATTGATGCTGTAGTTAAACTTCTTAGCATGTTATTGATGCTATAGTTAAACTTCTTAGCATGTTATTGATGCTGTAGTTAAACTTCTTAGCATGTTATTGATGCTATAGTTAAACTTCTTAGCATGTTATTGATGCTGTAGTTAAACTTCTTAGCATGTTATTGATGCTATAGTTAAACTTCTTAGCATGTTATTGATGCTGTAGTTAAACTTCTTAGCATGTTATTGATGCTGTAGTTAAACTTCTTAGCGTGTTATTGATGCTATAGTTAAACTTCTTAGCATGTTATCGATGCTATAGTTAAACTTCTTAGCATGTTATTGATGCTATAGTTAAACTTCTTAGCATGTTATTGATGCTGTAGTTAAACTTCTTAGCATGTTATTGATGCTGTAGTTAAACTTCTTAGCATGTTATTGATGCTGTAGTTAAACTTCTTAGCATGTTATTGATGCTATAGTTAAACTTCTTAGCATGTTATTGATGCTATAGTTAAACTTCTTAGCATGTTATTGATGCTGTAGTTAAACTTCTTAGCATGTTATTGATGCTGTAGTTAAACTTCTTAGCATGTTATTGATGCTGTAGTTAAACTTCTTAGCGTGTTATTGATGCTGTAGTTAAACTTCTTAGCATGTTATTGATGCTGTAGTTAAACTTCTTAGCATGTTATTGATGCTGTAGTTAAACTTCTTAGCATGTTATTGATGCTGTAGTTAAACTTCTTAGCATGTTATTGATGCTATAGTTAAACTTCTTAGCATGTTATTGATGCTATAGTTAAACTTCTTAGCATGTTATTGATGCTGTAGTTAAACTTCTTAGCATGTTATTGATGCTATAGTTAAACTTCTTAGCATGTTATTGATGCTGTAGTTAAACTTCTTAGCATGTTATTGATGCTATAGTTAAACTTCTTAGCATATTATTGATGCTATAGTTAAACTTCTTAGCATGTTATTGATGCTGTAGTTAAACTTCTTAGCATGTTATTGATGCTGTAGTTATGGGAATAACTCTTAATATGTTGTGTAACATACCAGACACGTTCTCAGTGGTGTCATGTAACGTCAGCACTGTTCAGCTGTTGTTGCCTCTATTCTAGTTTAAATTGTTCCTCATTTAAATTTTAAATGTCTGTTCTTGGTGGATTTTATCAAATAATTTCCCCCCAAAAATGCAACTTATATGTGTTTTTTCCTTCTTTATTATGCATTTTATGGCTGGAGCGACTTGTACTCCGGAGAATAGTCCAGAGAATATGGTAATTAACATTTGAAAGTTAAACATTCATATTTTTATAGAGCAAATAGATTTAAAGAATAATAATAATAATAGCTGTGACTATCAATCATGACAATGGGAGAATTTTCAAAAATGTTGAACTTTCCCTTTAAATCTGGTTGTTTCAGCCAAGTTCCCCAACTATATTTAAATTTCCTGTTAACGACTGACCTTCCAGTTGTGTACATTTAGGAATTATTCCTGTTTATTCCCATATATTCCTGTTAATTCCTCAACTTTGAAAATTCCCCAAATTTTGCAAAATGTTGAACTATCCCTTTAAATCTGGATGTTTTAGCCAAGATTACGCTGCAATATATTTTTACAAACTACGTTTATATTTCCCGTTAAGGGCCAATGTTTAATTGTGGATTTATTCCTGTTATTTATTCCCATATATTCCCAGGTGATAATTCCTGCTCTCTTATTATTCGACGGCTCTCACCAGTGCGACCAGGTTCCAGGGGTGTTTACGGCGGAAGTCTCCACAGCAGCTGAGGACGATCAGAGCCACGAAGAAGACGGCGTAGGACACGTAGTACGTCCACGGGTTACGACGCACGAAGAACTTGGCTTCATCGACGAAGGTGAAGACGGCAACGAAGGAGAAAGTGACCATCAGCTGCACCGTGAGAACCAAGAAGACCTGGAGGAGGAGACGGGAGAGTTAGAACACACACAACATCTGTTTCTACATCATCTGTTGGATAATTACAGTAAATTATCTAATATTAAGGCCTGTCTCATTGTTGGGGTTAATGCTGCCTTCATGTCGTGTAGGAAAAATGAACCTTTCCACTTGTGAAGTGGAAACTACCAGCGTGTTGCGTTCAAGTGCTTTATATCATAGTGAAGTGAAACATGGTGATTTTTACACTCTATCACATAGCATTACTTTATTTTCATTTTTCTAAAAAGCTGTGATATAAAATCTGTTTTTACAGTTAGGTGTAAAAATGGGGCTTTTATTTTGAAGGACATACAATTTATGAGGTCACATGACCAGGATATCCTGTTTGCTCATGTGAGCATCACTGTCTCACAACTAAATGATGTCTTTTATTTAGAATTTTGGAAAATATTTACCAAATAAAAAAATTTAACTCACTATCGAGGATAGTTTGTTTTTTTTTACATTTAATTCAATTTTGATGTTATACTTTTTTTTCCCCCAATATGCTAAAATAGATTTGATTCCTTATGTGAACAATATGCAAATATATATAATTCCTATTGTATAAAAGCTAATAGTGTCCCATTGACTATCATAGCATAAAACTATCCTGAGACTCCTGAGACTCTTATTTAGACCATTTTAATTCATAAAAACATTCAAAACATTTTTTACCATGTCCAAGTAATATTTCATGCAATAACGGATTAAAAGAAACATCAATAAGTGTAAAAAAAGGATAATATTAAAATGATTTATGCCACAACAAACATCCTGGACCTCTATTAGAGAATTTACGGTAATCCAAGTAGTGGAGAACCTACTTTTCTGATGAAGGCTTGTCGGATAGACTTGTCCTCGAAGCCGGAGTTGGTGAATTCATCGTTGTCGTAGTAGGATGGAGGCCCGTCGCCATGGTAACCAGGACTGCCCGCCGGTCCTGGCAAAACAACGAATAGTATTATAGTCGTCTATTAGATATATGTAGATGCTAACGTCACTGACAGGAAACCAAACATCCCAGGAAATAGCCAGGTCCGCTACCATTTGGTGGCACATCTTTTTTTTAATCCCCAGGTTCATCTAGATCTCCTCCCATCGCTCCACCTGTCAGTTTGTTTTCAGCACACTCCCATTGAAGTATTGATAATCAGAGTTGGGGACAATCTGATCCAATAACGGTATCGAGTGTCGACACTGATGCAGTTCACTCATCGGATATTGGACTGACGTTATCCTTCCAGAATCCATAGTGTGACGCTGCAGTCTGATGCATTTAAAGGCTCCACATCGTAGAAAGTGAGATTTTAATTGCTTTTTGGTTATAAATACTGTCCCAAGTCTATCCACAGAGAAATGCACAGAGCACATATTCAGCATCATGCATGTCTTTAGTGTGGAAATGCATTTACTGAGAAAATTCCATCCAGACTGGTGACTTTCACATGGAAACGTAGTCGTAACGGAGCAAAAGTTGAGCAGAAGGACATGATGTGCTGCTGATACGACACATTCAGGTATTTAGTGAGATAAATAAGATACTCATACTGTAAAATATGTATGAGAGATTGTTTTTTTTCGAAAAAATCATGTTCAAATCTTAAAATTAAATATGCAAATATGTGTTATTTCAGACCTTCAACTGCTGGACCCAGGAGGTTTCCTACTTCACTGAAGTCCATTCTCAGTGTGTGTGCATGCATTAAAGATTTTAAGTTTCCACAACTGCATAAGTTAAATATTTTGGACCAGGATTGGCTCCCAAAATAGTTATGATGTCACAAATCCTGCTCGTAGATCTGCCACTTAAAATTAGACTTGAATCAGCCCAGAGAAACTTTCTGGTTTCAACAGATGAATGTGAAACAGTATGAATGTTTACGTGAAACTTTAAAAAACTGAATTATTGTCTTAATCCGAGTATAACTGTTCTCCAACAGAAGTCAGATTAGAAGCCAATCTGTGCCTGTCAAACTCTGCATGTACATCATTCTACATCTAAACCAACATTCAAATACAGGAAGATGTAGAAAACTAGAAAATCATTCTGAGAGCTCAGACCTCTACTGAGCAAACAGTGAATCCCACCATCATTGATGTCCTTGAATACTGCAGGTGCCACATATCACCACCAGGTGGCCCCAAACGATGGCACCTCTTTGAAGGTCCATTTACTGCAATGATACCAAACAACTAAACATTCAAAGTGATCCAGAAACCAGGATTTTTGTCGGATCATTACCAAAATTGAATCATCTGTTTGTGGTACCATTCCCAAGAATCGCTGAAAATTTGATCAAAATCCGGCCAAAACTTTTTGAGATATTTTGCTAACAAACAGACAGCACAAGAGAACATAACCTCCTTAAAGCAAAAAACATATTGTATAAAATCAATCTGTAGTTTCAGAACTCACCACTGGGGTCTCCGGGGAAGCCCGGCTGTGCGGGTCCTTGCTGATAAGGCCCCTGAGGGTAGGGTCCCTGTGGGTAGGGCATCTGGGGGTAAGGCATCTGCGGATGGGGGACTGGGCCGAACCCCGGTCCAGCCTGGGGGAATCCGGGCTGGCCGTATCCGGCTACCGGAGGGTACGGACCCCCGGGGGCCTGGCTGTAGTTGGGAGGGGGGACGCCGAATCCCGGCTGAGGGGGTCCATACATGTTGTTATGGAGCGGGTTACTCTCACCCATGATGGGGTATCCACTCTTGTCCTGGGACATGGTGAGGGGGAAGGCTCACTCTGCTGCAAGAACTACCTACGAACAGGAAGGAGGAAAGTCTTTAAAAACATCTGTATCCACCACAAACAATGATTAATTGCATTTGTGATAACATACAATAATAAAAGGTGATTTTTAGCTGTAGGGTGCCATATGACAGCTGTATGGTGCTATATGACAGCTGTATGGTGCTATATGACAGCTGTATGGTATTATATGACAGCTGTATGGTGCTATATGACAGCTGTATGGTGCTATATGACAGCTGTATGGCGCTATATGACAGCTGTATGGCGCTATATGACAGCTGTATGGCTCTATATGACAGCTGTATGGCGCTATATGACAGCTGTATGGCGTTATATGACAGCTGTATGGTGTTATATGACAGCTGTATGGCTCTATATGACAGCTGTATGGTGCTATATGACAGCTGTATGGCTCTATATGACAGCTGTATGGCGCTATATGACAGCTGTATGGTGTTATATGACAGCTGTATGGTGTTATATGACAGCTGTATGGTGCTATATGACAGCTGTATGGTGCTATATGACAGCTGTATGGCGTTATATGACAGCTGTATGGCGCTATATGACAGCTGTATGGCTCTATATGACAGCTGTATGGTGCTATATGACAGCTGTATGGCTCTATATGACAGCTGTATGGCGTTATATGACAGCTGTATGGTGTTATATGACAGCTGTATGGTGTTATATGACAGCTGTATGGTGTTATATGACAGCTGTATGGTGTTATATGACAGCTGTATGGTGCTATATGACAGCTGTATGGCTCTATATGACAGCTGTATGGCGCTATATGACAGCTGTATGGTGTTATATGACAGCTGTATGGTGTTATATGACAGCTGTATGGCTCTATATGACAGCTGTATGGTGTTATATGACAGCTGTATGGCGCTATATGACAGCTGTATGGTGTTATATGACAGCTGTATGGCGCTATATGACAGCTGTATGGTGTTATATGACAGCTGTATGGTGTTATATGACAGCTGTATGGCGCTATATGACAGCTGTATGGTGTTATATGACAGCTGTATGGTGCTATATGACAGCTGTATGGCTCTATATGACAGCTGTATGGCGCTATATGACAGCTGTATGGCGCTATATGACAGCTGTATGGTGTTATATGACAGCTGTATGGTGTTATATGACAGCTGTATGGCTCTATATGACAGCTGTATGGTGTTATATGACAGCTGTATGGCGCTATATGACAGCTGTATGGTGTTATATGACAGCTGTATGGCGCTATATGACAGCTGTATGGTGTTATATGACAGCTGTATGGCGCTATATGACAGCTGTATGGTGTTATATGACAGCTGTATGGTGTTATATGACAGCTGTATGGCGCTATATGACAGCTGTATGGTGTTATATGACAGCTGTATGGTGCTATATGACAGCTGTGTGGTGCTACATGACAGCTGTATGGCGCTATATGACAGCTGTATGGTGTTATATGACAGCTGTATGGCGCTATATGACAGCTGTATGGTGTTATATGACAGCTGTATGGCGCTATATGACAGCTGTATGGTGTTATATGACAGCTGTATGGCGCTATATGACAGCTGTATGGCGCTATATGACAGCTGTATGGCGCTATATGACAGCTGTATGGCGCTATATGACAGCTGTATGGTGTTATATGACAGCTGTATGTAAATTTATTTGAAGTCATACATCTTTTAATTTAATTCTAACGAAATGAAAAACATGGGAACAAATGTTACACTATATGTATTTAATATTATATTATATTATATTAATTAAAAATAAAAATCACCTATTACTTTGCAATTGCAATATTGGGCGAAAAACCCTAATTAGATTATTGTCTAAAGGAGGTTAAATCTATCTGTTCACACTATGAATATTCAAGTTCAATAGCTTTATTACATCCACAAAACAGCCCCGACAGTAGCAGAGGAAAAATATTGATGATACAACATCTCAGCCAAACTGGCAAAGACACAAATGCTGCATCTGCCTGATTAAAAAGGTGACGGGTAATAAAACATCACTGCAGGAAGAGGACGTGAAAGAGAGAGAACGAGGTAGATCAGTGTCTCTGTTTCACTAAATAATACGTTTATATGATTTTACATTTGTTTTAGTGGTTTTGTTTCTACCCAGCTCTGCTTTCTATTCACTCACTAACACATACAATGATAATTTAATTATTTAATTGGTCTTAGTCATTGTTGAAGGAGCTGATGAAAAATCTATGTCAATGCTGAATCATCCAAAAGCTTCCAGGGCCGTTAAAGAATGAAACAGCATTCTCAGAGAGAGAAAAGAGGAAGAGAATCAGAAAAACCACCACGGAGCTGTTTTACTGCACAGGAAGCTGCAGATGCTGCAGAGAGTAAATAAAACCTGGATGAAGAAAACACAGCTTCACTAGAAATGATTAGAGATTCACAACTAGAGAATCAGAGAAGAAGAAACGACAGAACATCAAGGAAATGAGACCAAGAGACCATAAAAAATAGAGGGAGAACATAAAAAATGTCATTTTTCCTGTATTACATCATATTAAGATATATTCCAACCATATAACATGTGAGACAGCTGTAGTATATAACATCCAAATATTAAAGGTGAAGTCTATAAATGTGTGAGAATTTTATTTAGAATGTGATATATAATATTTCTTGAATGTCTTTTTGTGTCAAATAGTTTTTACTATTATCAGTTTCACTATTTATATTAATAATCTGTCAATCACCTGTAAAAAATTGTTGAAACTATTCGATTATTGAAACGATTAATTAGTTGTTTCATTCATATAATGGAGGAAAATGTGGATCCCAAAGCTGAAGAATCAAAATAAAATGTCTTTTTTTTGTCCAAAGATCATCAGTTTATTATTATAGAGAATAAAGAAACCAGGAAATAATCAGAGAAGAGAAGCTGGAACCAGAGAATTTAGACGTTTTCTTATTTAAAAATGACTTAAATCCATTTATCAAATATTTTTAATATTCTCTTTTTAGAATGTTTTGTATTTTTATTCTGTGGAGTATTTTTTAAATATTTTTTGTAATTTTTTTATTTGTATTTTTAGTAGTTAAATATTTATATTTTTATTTTAACAGTATCACCTTTATCACCCAGTGTTTCCCAAAGCTGATTCAAAATAAAATGCCTTTTTTTGTCCACAACCCAAAGATCATCAGTTTATTATTATAGAAGAATAAAGAAACCAGGAAATAATCAGAGAAGAGAAGCTGGAACCAGAGAATTTGGACATTTTCTTCATAAAAAATTACCCAAATTAATCTATTTTTAAAATACTTGTTGACTAATAGTCGCAGCTCTATCTGAAATATTTCCTGTTAGCTCTTGTTGCTTCACCACTTCCTGAGACTATTGCACACATCCTGAAACATACGATGATGAAACTTTAACCACAAAACCACAGACGTCATTCAAACACAAATGTGGGTTTTATTTCTGTTCTTGGTCCCATAGAGACTGATTGTTAGAGTCACCTCCCATGATGCTCTGGGGTGATGACAACGTGTAAATTGCAACCTCTAAAAGAAAAATACCTAAAAAGATAAATTAAATAAGCGTCCTTGCTCGTTGTGATGTCACACTGGGAATAGAGACTTATCCAGACCGTTAGAAAGGTTTTTGATGGATAAAAATCCATGATTTAAAAATATAGAATAGATCAGTCATTAGTTTTACAGGCTTCTCTTTTACTCATCTACAGGTAAAAATGTAAAATCATGGGATTTTTTTGTTGCAGTACCACGAGTGGCCACTGGGGGGGGGGAATCAGCAGTTTACACCACTGTTACCATGGACGCAGGAGGTGGCGTAACCTTGGCAACCAAATGCATTATTAATCTGCTTTTGCTGCAGGAGGAGAGCGGACATATTGGCCCCTGCACCAGCCGTGGTCACCGGGTGTCTGAGCCTTTACATCAGCATCTAGAACAGTAACGAGGCGTCTGCATCCAGGACCTCCACAACCTCCACACCTCCACACCTCCACAACCTCCACACCTCCACAACCTCCACAACCTCCACAGCAGCAATGACTGAGCTGAGAGAAAAACCTCCAGAGGGAAAACTTCTGCTGAGCAGAGCGAGCTGAAAGCCATCCTCCTAATTGCTGACTTTAAGAGATTTGGGTGGAGTGGTCTGGGTTTACAGTGCTGCAGTGGCTGCTTTCACGCTGTTAAAATACACAACTACACACGTGTATATATATGATTTTATATGTGAATAACTTTAATTCCAGGTGTGTTTTTGTCTTTTTCATTTCCAGCACATCATTGATATTTTAAACACTATCCAAGATGTGTGTTTGTTTAAAAGTTGAGTATATTTTTCTGTGAGTGACACACGCTAAAGCACATCAAATATCTGTTTATCAGCAGCAAATCTGGTTTATAGTTTGCTGCCTCCCCTTCCTGCATCCTGCATCCTCCTCCTGTTACACAACACCGATTCCACCCGGCAAACACAGCCAGACTCCGAGTGTTTGTCCTCATGATCCTGGTCTGTCCATCACTGGGAAAGCAGACCAATATGGAGGAGTGCTGGCATCGTTTTATACCGACTGTCTCCATTAAGATCATAGCAGATTAAAATAAAAAAATCACTCTCCGAGGAGCCAAATCCCTCCCAACAATGGTTGTGTGCAGCAGACTACAGCAGCTTTGCAGTGTTGGGACTAACGCTTTTACAAAAGTAATAAAACACTGTGATGCATTGATTTCTGCCGTTTACCAGTAATTTAAGGCATTACAGAAAACATTAATGGGGGTATTTTATCAGTTCTAATGTGAATAAGGTGCATTTTTAACCTGAAGTGGTTGATTTTTTGCCGTGAAACATCCAAAATGTTTGACTTCATTTTCATTTTCACTGTTAAAAGTCTTACATCCATCATGTAAGTTAAATGCATGTGATTTACTTTAATTTAATTTGTTTTACTTTTACTTAAAATGCTAAATTATAAATATAATTTAATGGAATTACTACAGACACAGTATATTTGAGTAATTATGTGATTGTTGAATACATGAAAGATAATAAATGTGAATTATTAATTAAATTAGTTGAACTCTACTTGATTTTTATGTAAAGTCGTCTCAACTCAAATAGTCTAATATAATCTCTTATGTCATTTTTTAAAGATGAAGGTTTTAGAAGCTGCAGAAACGTTGGACAGAACATTCTCCTCATTACTTTACTTCGTTAAATTCCTGAAACAGCAGCATTAATAACAAAGATATAGAGATTTAGATCAACTAATCCATATTTACTGTTATTTTAGTGCGAGTAACTTAAAAGTAATGCAATATTCATGTAATTTCTTGCATTTTAAATACAGTAATATCGTAATAAAGTACTTTTAAATGACAGTAACAGGTAATAACGTCCTATAAAAAGCTGCTGGATGTGAACCAACAGACAACACCTCAACCACTGAATAACGAGTGTCACAGCCACAGAAACCGAGACATGAGTAACACGAGACTCCTTCACTAATCATGTGTCTCATGCTGTGAAATCATGTGATCTGCTGTTAGTCCAACGTCCAACGTCCACGTTTGTAACTCAACACTTTGAGGGGATTGTCATGAATATTGTATAAAGGGCTGAAGTTTATATTCCTGCAACAAATAAACAGGATCATGTCAAAAATGTGATGTGGTAGCAGAGAGTTTAACTCTCTTAAAACGGTTTTAAACAGTTAAAAACACATGGGATCAGCTGGTTTTATATTCTAAGTGGATTAAATATTTAAAATTTATAATTGTTTTTCATTGTGGGTCAGTGACAAATAATGTTTGGCAAGATAAGAAAGTCTCTTCTTGTGTTTTAAAAGTCCAGTTTTATTTATTTATTTCCAAAAATCACAATGTCAAATGGTGTAAACCGAAAAAGGTTTATATAAAATATGAGTCAATATAAAACTTGATGATAGAGTTTTTTAAAGACAGTTAAATTATCTGGTATCAGTTTTTAAGCTCTTGTGTTTTTATTTGTTCTTTAATGTTTTAAAACCTTTTTCTGCAACCAGGTTTTTTTCAGGTTACACCACATGACAGTTTAGTCACTGATTTTGCGCAAAAAAAAAAAAGAAATTGCACAAGATTGTGATTTTTAAAAGAAGAAAAGAAGGAAAAAGGAACACACGGATTTTTAAATAACAAGAAACCAGCATTAACACAAAATCTACATTTATAGAAACCTGGTAAATGCTTCTTAAAACTGTATTTTTGACTAAAACATGATTATTCTCATATATAAACATGACATGAGACCAAAAACTAAGTCTTCTCTGTGCATCAGCTGCACAATTTAACGCCGTATTTCCAGATATGAGGATGAATAAGCAACTTTACACTGACAGTTTGTTTTTTAATACTGGATAAATCACTATTGATGTGCATCAAGAGAATAGAAGATAAATGTAAGAAATCAGCAGGAAGTGACAACAGCTTGTCATTTTAAACAACAGATTTACTTCACTGTCTGGAAACGTATGAAAATGAATGAATACTTTATATTTTGTGCAGCTTCCCGTCGTTATTACGCTGGCGTTTTTTTATAAATCCTCTGACGCTGTGGATAAAGTCACCGCCGGTTTCTGCTGATAATTATCTGTGTCTGTGGGGGAATTAGGTTGAAGGGAGGGATTCAGCGGCCGGGCCAGAAAGCCACGTTAACACAAACAGGTTTGCACAATACCCCTCAAAAAACCCCATGCACAACATGCTATGTGCATGCCTGAGCAGCATCAGGAAACAAAGTGGTACAACAGGAACCGCCACACAAAGCCCTGGGGCCTATAGAGAGGTCAGCGTGTCGGCAGAGGAGGGAACACAATGAAAACCCCTCAGGTTTAGAAGATTTAATACATGCAGGACTTCCTCAAAGCTACAAAAGCACAGCAAAGGGATATAAAACTGTTGTGTCACATGATGAGGATGTAACGCCACAGAAAACCAGCTGATTTTAAACAAACGCCTTCAAAGACACGAGGTCTACAGCGATATGTTGAGCACATTTATAAAACTGTCACTTGGACAATCTGGCTAATAAAACCCTGAAGTGTTTCTCTGCCAGGCGATGCAGCAGTCTGCCAAGATGTCGCCGCTGTGACAGTATGCTGCACTTTACCAAAATAAATATACACAAAAATCTGCTGTTTCATAGAAAAACACCTGCTGTAATGATAAAATCATTCAAATTCTGCTATTTCTAGTCTCAACACTCTACTGTATAGTGTTGTCACACAGCAACAATCACTTTATCTTCATTTTTCTACAAATCTGTGATATAAAATCTATGTTTTTACAGTTAGGTGTAAAAAGGGGGCTTTTATTTTGAAAGGACATGCAATTTATGAGGTCACATGACCAGGATATCCCTATTGCTGATGGACATTTGGTTGACTTTTATTCTGAATTTTGGAAAATTTGCACCAAATAAAAAATTTAACTCACTAAATTTATTTATTTTTTTTTACATTTAATTTAATTTTAATGTTCTGTTTTTTTCTAATATGCTAAAAATATGCTAATATGCTAACAACCTAATGGAGTCGCATAGCATGAAACTATCCTGAGACTATGTTTACAACTTTTTCTTATATATATTTTTTAATATACCTATTATTTAGGTAATTTTAAGTAATAAAAACATAGAGGGTTAATTCCAATTTAACAACTTTGTCTACTTTCCTGAACTTCATAAATTTCTCATTATAACAAAACTAAAATAAAAGTAGATTTCTTGGCTTGTTGTTCTAGCAAGAAATAACAGAATCCATCTTGTAATGAGATATTTATCACTAAGGTATAATTAATATATTCGCTCCTTATAACGTGAGCGGTTGCCAGTTTGTGGAGCTGCTGTTGGCAGCGCGGCTCAGCTTTATTGCTCTTGTCTGGTCAACAGAAGCCAACTGATCTTGCAGATCTTTACCAAACAGAACCGTAGCGTAAGCAAAACAGACTCGTCCAAAAAAAAAGTGTTTAATTCTCCTCCAATTTCCATCAACAAGCAAAAAAGAGCACATGAAGGCAATAGAAACTCTGATGGTGACTGAACTAGAATCCTCCTCACCTGTTATTTTATTAAATGATTACCCACAATCAACTATTTCACTGTGACCATCAACACTAATAAGAAATAAATCAGTTAAACACCTGGAATTCAGGCTGTAAATGTATTAGAATAGGAATAAACTCTGCATGTGTCCTGCAACAAGCTGTCAGATGATGTTTATCATTATAACCTTGACTTTAATCAGCCTTTATATAAAGGACAGTGTTAGAGACTATTAATAGCAAAGGGATGAATATGAATAATGTTGATTATTCACAATCACTGAAATAAATAAACGTTTTCCTTTTCTTAGGTTTAAATCTAAATTATTACTGGCACATATGCATATTTTAAATCGGTGGATATGATTTTAACATTAATATTTATTTGCTTCCTCGAGAAAAACAGGGTCATCCACTAATCAGTCAGTGGTTTGACCTTTAAACCTGATGTCAAGGCCCAGCATTATGTAATCTAACTGCCATTGGTGTGTGTGTGTGTGTGGAATTATAATGCAATTTAGATGAAACTACTGTATATATGCAGCCGCTATGGAGCCATTTACTATAATGTGATTAAATCAGACAGATTTAGACAATGATCAGATAATTTGTGACATCATTTCTGTCGTTTCTTATTGATCATTATGTTTAATGCTGCAAATCATTGAGCAGCAGCTGCTGTAAGCCAATAATGTTCAATGTGTTAAAATATGTCATTTACAACTAATATTTAATTTAATGCATCAGTGAAAAACAGACATTTCTGACCTGAACTTAATGAATTTGTTAAAATTACTATGAGACGTTTCTTCTTATTATCAATTCTGTATCTGTTATTTATTCTTTAATATATCTAAAAATTAAGTCCATTGCAGTTTTTACAGCATAGTGACATTATTACATGTTTTAAAGTGTCTAAAACATATTTAGTTAATGATATTTAACTGAGAAAGCAGTAAATCTAGTTAATTCAGAGGTCACTCTTAAAAACATTTACATAATAAATTATCCAAACAGAGGCTGATTCATTGAGTTATAATATAGATCAATATTATGACATAATATTACATATATATACTATTTTATCCATTTTGGACTCTAAATGGAGGTAAAACTCACAAACAATATTTGTTTTCATAACATCCCCTAACTTTATTATACTACTTTAATATTTTTTTTTAACTTTAATTGGTTATAGAGTAAAATATCTCACTATTTATAAAGAAAAAATACTAATAAATATGATTTAAATGAAATATCTGCTGTTCTTTTTTGGTTTTTTGGTAAATAACTTACACTTAAAAACAGAAGTAGGTGTTATTCCCTCTACATTGGAGACTTTTATCGACTAAAACGAGTTTTGGGTGTAATTATGTAAAATAACATCACTTAAAGTGACAATAAAGCGGTTTTATTATCATGAAGCACCTGCAGCGGGCGCACCTCATCATGGAGGCCTGTCTAGTGCAGATAAATGCGACACATCCACCATCTGTTTTATCAAACTCACATGAATTAATCCCCAGCGTCGCAGCATCGCCATTAAAGCTGAATATTCATTCGCAGCCTTTAAATAGACAATAAATACCCAAATATCCCCGTTATACGGCGACCACACGCCGCGCCCCGCGCCTTTTACTGAGCCCCTTTTGAATTTTAGCGTTTCTACGAACAGAAAAAACAAAAAATAACAAATATATTTCCTCATCCTCACCTTTGTTTCCTCCTTTGTGTCGTTAAAACCCGTCCAGAGGTGATAATTGTGTTTATTTCGGAGCGGAGAATAAACTGCGCCTCCTCGCTGAACTAGGTCGGAGCCGCTGACGTCACCGCACGACGTCGTCACGTGACGTGTGGGAATCTCCGACGACACGATTTCACGCCGCGTTCAGGTGCTCCTCGGACGGTCGGATTTCCGTGGATGTATTATAAAACAAAGAAATAATAATTTACAATTAATGTATATACATTATATTACCACATGGGCGCCACAAAGGAGATAAATGTGTTGTATTTGATTAGTCAGAGCGTCTTAATGACACCGTTTTATATTAAAACTGGAAATAGCTGTTAATTATTTGTCAGTTTATTAATGGAACCTCAGTTAGCTCTACCTTGGTGTGAGGCTAGTGAATTAGAGTTTTAAAAACGCACAAAAGGTGTCACAAAACGTCCAAATAAAAGTTAGCGTTTGACTTTTGGCCCTTAAAATATTGCTTTACCTGTCTTATTATCACAGCTAATATAATATAAAATCCACTATGTGGAAAGTTGCTAACTGTCCATATAGAACAACCTAATAAAATCATATTACAAATTACTACCGAGCAACATTTTATTGTGCAATAGTGTATTAATAATAAAAAAATTACTATTAGAAATGTCACAACATTTTCTGTGATTTTTGCTGTGTTGTAAACTACAAACAAAAATAATTTAGAATATTTACGGAATGGTAAATAAAAGCAAGGACAACACAAACCCTGCTAAATGTTTTAACCCCCCCCCTCCCCATTCCTAAAATGGTTTCGTCCAGATACTGTTTTCCATCGGGCCTAACGGCTAATTTTGACAGTTAGCTAGTAGCTAACTACGTGGAATAAACTAATTAAACTAACATGTAGTTAGTCAGTAAGTCATTTATCACAGCACTTGTTCAAAATGTGTCTAAAATCAGCCTCTTTTTATCAGTCTGCTGGTTTAAATCAGACCTAATGATCGTTAACGAGCTCTAACGATGGAAGTTACCATAGCAACGGCGACTAGGGGGAGGGAAGAGGGAACGTTGGTCGATATTTAATTTAATCGTTTTTTAATTAATTAATTCATGATCTCAATTGTCTTATATATAGATATCATATATAGATATCAATAAACATGAAACACTGCTATAACTACTATTACTACTTTTAATACTATGGTGTAAAACATTTAATACTAGTTGCAATAGTATAGTATTTTTTATTTATTTAGTATTTAATATTTATTTTTTTCATGTCCTCTCCAGAAATTATATGAAAATTTACTGCTTACTTTACTCCCCATTAATGAAATTCACCCCTGCCTCAATGTGAACCATTAGCTAATAATGCCATACTGAATCATTCATTTATAAACAGGTGATTTTTATTTTATTTTATTTTTTTATAGTTTTAGGGGGTATTTATATGTATTTTAACAGTCGGGTCCTCGTTATTCCGATTATTCCAACACCACCTGAACGCATCATATCTCAACTAGCCCTACAATGACGCAGTATTTTTATAACGTCGGTATAAACAGGGTGATCACATGATTCACATGATGCGCATTTATTATTTCAAAACCCAGAATATGATCAGGAAACCCGTTGAAAATACAATATGTTGTAATTTATTTTAAATATTTTATTATTGCTTTTTCATTGACATGAAAAATACCACATCGTTGCATATAATTACAATTATTTGTACATTTGCAGTAATCTCTGTCCATGTGAAAGTCACTGTTTTAATGTAGTTGCCATTAAACCTGTAGGATATTATTAACTACATGAGAGATCATGGTTGTACTAAATTCTTGTCAAAAATAACCTGTTTAAAAACCAAATGTATTTAGGAATATATTAAGCGTGTGAATTTTGACACAAGGCCTCTATACAAAACATGTAAACAACATTTTCAGTTGTGTCAAGGCAAATATTCCCAAAGAAATTTGTGTTTCTTCTTTTCTTTCTTCTAAAACATGGACAAAATACACACGTACATTTTTTTTTTCATTGAATGCAAATTGATAAATGCTATGCAATAACATTGGATGTCACAAATATATATATATTCACTGTCACAGACAGCGAATGGCTCCATGACTCCATGGATACGGTCTATACAGTACACAGAGTGTGTTTGCTTTAACAGTCTTCAGTAGTTTCCTGTTTGGGATCCTGGTCTGAGGGAAAACTCTGTTGTGTAACCAAACACAAAGCGACAGCGGCTCCTGGTAACAGCGGCTACTGGTAACAGCGGCTACTGGTAACAGCGGCTACTGGTAACAGCGGCTCCTGGTAACAGCGGCTCCTGGTAACAGCGGCTACTGGTAACAGCGGCTCCTGGTAACAGCGGCTCCTGGTAACAGCGGCTACTGGTAACAGCGGCTACTGGTAACAGCGGCTCCTGGTAACAGCGGCTACTGGTAACAGCGGCTCCTGGTAACAGCGGCTACTGGTAACAGCGGCTACTGGTAACAGCGGCTCCTGGTAACAGCGGCTACTGGTGGCAGCGGCTACTGGTAACATCGGCTACTGGTAACAGCGGCTACTGGTAACAGCGGCTACTGGTAACAGCGGCTACTGGTAACAGCGGCTACTGGTAACAGCAGCTACTGGTGGCAGGGTCGACCTCGCAGCAGATTATCCAGGTCGGTCTTGTTGATGGTACCGTAGGCCTGGGTGTAGCTGCCCAGTTTGGCCCGCGGGTCGCCTGCTGTCGCCACGTTGCAGTTCCCCGGGAAAACTTTCTTGCTGAACCGGGGCGGAGGCCGAGCGTCTCGGACCTGAGGGTTTGATCGCTGGTTCTACAGAAAGAAAAGTAAAAAAAAAAATTAGAAAACCACAGGAACAAGTTAAATATATAGAGCTCCATATAGAGCTCTGGAAAAATATAAGAGACCACTGCAAAATGATCAGTTTCTCTGATTTTACTACTTATAGTCTATGGTTTCTACTACCATAGAAACCATGAACTAATGAAATCACCATAGAAACCATGAACTAATGAAATCACCATAGAAACCATGAACTAATGAAATCACCATAGAAACCATAGACTAATGAAATCACCATAGAAACCATGAACTAATGAAATCACCATAGAAACCATGAACTAATGAAATCACCATAGAAACCATAGACTAATGAAATCACCATAGAAACCATGAACTAATGAAATCACCATAGAAACCATAGACTAATTTAATCACCATAGAAACCATAGACTAATTAAATCACCATAGAAACCATAAACTAATGAAATCACTATAGAAACAATAAACTAATGAAATCACCATAGAAACCATAAACTAATTAAATCACCATAGAAACCATAAACTAATGAAATCACCATAGAAACCATAAACTCATGAAATCACCATAGAAACCATAAACTCATGAAATCACCATAGAAACCATAAACTAATGAAATAACCATAGAAACCATAAACTAATGAAATAACCATAGAAACCATAAACTAATGAAATCACCATAGAAACCATAGACTAATGAAATCACCATAGAAACCATGAACTAATTAAATCACCATAGAAACCATGAACTAATTAAATCACCATAGAAACCATGAACTAATTAAATCACCATAGAAACCATAAACTCATGAAATCACCATAGAAACCATAAACTAATGAAATAACCATAGAAACCATAAACTAATGAAATCACCATAGAAACCATAGACTAATGAAATCACCATAGAAACCATGAACTAATTAAATCACCATAGAAACCATGAACTAATTAAATCACCATAGAAACCATGAACTAATTAAATCACCATAGAAACCATGAACTAATTAAATCACCATAGAAACCATAAACTAATTAAATCACCATAGAAACCATAGACTAATGAAATCACCATAGAAACCATAAACTCATGAAATCACCATAGAAACCATAAACTAATGAAATAACCATAGAAACCATAAACTAATGAAATCACCATAGAAACCATAGACTAATGAAATCACCATAGAAACCATGAACTAATTAAATCACCATAGAAACCATGAACTAATTAAATCACCATAGAAACCATGAACTAATTAAATCACCATAGAAACCATAAACTCATGAAATCACCATAGAAACCATAAACTAATGAAATAACCATAGAAACCATAGACTAATGAAATCACCATAGAAACCATAGACTAATGAAATCACAATAGAAACCATAAACTAATTAAATCACCATAGAAACCATGAACTAATGAAATCACCATAGAAACCATAAACTCATGAAATCACCATAGAAACCATGAACTAATGAAATCACCATAGAAACCATAGACTAATTAAATCACCATAGAAACCATGAACTAATTAAATCACCATAGAAACCATGAACTAATGAAATCACCTCACAGTTATTTAATCAGTTAAAATCCTTTATAGTCATTGGCTCTAATCTCCAGAGGGACTGGCACCCAAACCTTAAATAGTCCATTTTACCTGATATCACCTCATGTTTCAGGTCTTTACTTCATGTCATTCATCTGTTTCCAGGCTGTTTCTACTGACCAGTCGAGCTGAGCTGACCTTCAGGCCTGAGGACAGAGGCGGCTCCTCTTTGCGGATCAGCGGGTGGTTCTGGGTTTGGTTCAGGGTCAGGGAGAAGGACCGGTTCTGGACGGCAGGAGCTGAGCGACCGCGCTGCAGGATCTGGTCCATGGACTAGAGGAGGGACGTGTAACCAAGAGGAAAACGTTGAAACAGAAGAAGATTTCAGTGCATCACAGGAAGAGATAACAACGTGGAGCTGTGATTCTTACTACGTTGGAGCCCTCTGTTGGTGACGGAGCTTCACCAGTCGTCTGTCCTGGTTTCCTGGTGGTTGTGGTAGAGTGGAAGTAATGAGGACTCCGGACAAAAGCATCTGAATGAAGAAAAGGAGAGTTCAGCTTTTAATCTGCCTGTGTAATGTGTGTTTAAGAAGGTCAAATACATACAGCTGTATGAAGTTATATATATACATGAGATAATGTGAGCATAAAAACATGGCACCAGATCCTTAAACTCTGTTAATAAGGTTTTTAAAAATGAAAAACACATGTTTTATCTTCTAGGTGGATTATATATTTAAAATAATTATTTTTTGGGCATTTCGTGTGATTTTTTTGTGAAAAAAAATGGTACAAATGGAGTTGAAGCCAACATAAACTCATAAATCACATTTAGAGAGACCTGATGGAGGCTTTTAAAACTGTATTTTAAAAAGTTTTTGACTTTATCATCTTGCCAAAACATTATTTTTCACTGACCCACTATTAACTTTTGCAAGTGTGAACTTAGGGCTGGGAATCGATTAAAATGTCTTAATAAAAAGTTATAAGTTAACCCTTAAAACTTGGTCCCAGATAGTTTATGATATTAATGATCTCATTCATCCTTGTTTTATGGTCTGTGTAAATGCATTACATGCTGTAAAATGTAGTATAATAATTGAAATGAATATGTTTTTTTTGAGTTTAAACCAACATTTATCACTTATGATAATCAGTGGTTCAGTCCTGATGTTTGATGCTCAGCTCTACATGGAACCAGCACATGTTACATGTTAATTCCAACATACTTGGGGCGTGTGTGATGGGGTTGTATGTGAGTTTTCCCAGCCCGGGGCTGGCTGATGGACTCGTCCTCTCCACAGCAGCAGGGACTGGTGGTGGTTTGGTGATTCCTGGATGTGAAGGCGCCTGATTCGTCTCATCGGTCTTTTCATGCGGAGTCTTTGCCTCGTGGTCGTTGTTCTTATCTCCGTCCGCCGCCACCGGCTCCGATCGTCCCTTCCCCTTCATCTTATCTCTGCTGCCGACGCCGTCTTCATCCTTGGACTGGACCAGTCTGAGCCTCCCCTGGTTGGTTCTCCTCTCCAGCATCATCTGTGTGCGTTTAAAGGTTTAATCCATGTGAGGATATGTGGTTAAAATCAAATCCAAAGTCGCCTCCTGGACGTTTATAATTGTTACCTCATAAAGTTTGTTGCGGTACTGAACCACAGATAATTGCACATCATCGTCTACTGGCAGCACCACATCGTAATTAAGAGCCGTCTCCTTGGCTGGATTATGGAACCTCCAGGAAGCAGAACACAGGACATGATGGTGATTAATGGTAAAAAGCCTCTCTAATGTAGATCTAGCAGGAAATACAGTAAATCATTAACCCTCTGTTACATAAAATATTACTTAGACATGGTAAAAAAACGTTTGGAGTGTTTTCTTTTTAATTAAAATGGCCTAAATAATAGATATAATGAAGAAATAGAAGAAAAAGTTTACTGCATTAGGTTGTATGCACTGGGAATTTTACACATTTGCATATTGTTGCTATACGCCAATTAAAAATTGAATTAAATTTACAGAGATTTTCCAGCTTTGCTGTTACAAACATCTGTAATTTGGACAGAAATTCTCTCCAAAGTAGCACAAAACAGATAGTTATAACAGATAGTTATAATAGACAGACAGACAGACAGACAGATAGACAGATAGATAGATAGATAGATAGATAGACAGATAGACAGATAGACAGATAGACAGATAGACAGATAGACAGATAGACAGATAGATAGATCCTAACTTATAACATCAAAATTAAATTAAATTCAAGTTAAATTTGGGGAAAATTTTCCCAAATTCTGAATAAAAGACAACCTTTAGTTGTGAGACATGTCAAATGTCCATGATCAAACAGGATATCCTGGTCATGTGACCTCATACATTGTATGTCCTTCAAAATAAAAGCCCCCTTCTCACACCTAGCTGTAAAAATATAGATTTTTATACCAGAGTTTTTTGGGAAAATGAAGCTAAAGTTTTTGGGTTAATTCCAACTATTGACCAAAGCTTCCTGTCTGAAGTTATTTGACCCTAATGAATGAACCCATGAGTAAACCCTGCTGCTGGCTACCTGGCTACATATGGATGCTGCAGGGCTTGTTCAGCAGTCAGCCTCTTGTCTGGGTTAAACACCAGTAACTCCCTCAGCAGGTCCAGAGCATCAGGAGGAACCGACGGCTGGAGGAGGTCGACCAAAGGCACCTGAGGTCTGGAGAAGAAAGAAAAGACATTCAGTGACAAATAATGGTGAGATGAGAAAGACAGAAAAGTCTGTAAAATACAGTTTTAGGAAGGATTCAACTAGTTAAACTAGTAGTAGTTTTATCACTGACTCTTACATCCCTCTATATCACTGTTATAGATCTTTCTACAGGTTTAAATGCAATTACATCGAGTTTTAGCCTTTTTATGGTTATACCATATGGTGGTTTTACACAAAAAAGCAGAATTAAGAGGAGTAAAAGATAGATTTTTGTCTGGCGGATGCTTTAACCCCTTGACCTCCAGCCTTTTTTATGTTTAGGACATCCCCATAGTCAGCAGGGTATATCTGGAATAAACACAGAGATGTTGGTCGACACTAAACGACCATTTATTGATCTCAAATAAACATTTTCATCCCAAAACAGCAACAAAAAAACACATTTTTTGTTCGTCGCTTCAAACAAGCGACTTTTTACTGTAGTGTTTTTTGGCTGCTAGTTTACTGAGTTTTTGTCATAAAGCTACACTGATGGTACCGTTGGACTCGTCACAGTCTCAGCTTTCATATGAGATGTCATTTGTTTGTGTAACATGAAGTATCAGAGCGCTAGCCATCAAAATGTGGCGAGTGGGTTGGTTTTATGATCGTATACCGATTTTCATATTAGTTAATTAATTAGCTTGGTGTTGGAGTTGTGTTTGGTGTGTGTAAATATGACTTATATGTGCTTGTAGTGGAGTTTCTCCTGTTTAATTTGATGTATAGCTTCACTATATTTGTACATGATTAGTGCAGCAACATCAGGGTCAGGACCCTGGAGTTTAACGGGTTAAAGTGCAGACAGTTACTAAATCCCTACATATCTCAGCACTTATTCAACACACCCTTCACAATCAGCTGCTCTGTTAATCATTGCTTACTTTACCATTTTGCTTTGGCATTGCTGCCTCATTGCTCATTGCACAATAACCAGTGCAGCTGCTCTGATGATAAAACCAACCAGCAGACGTTTATTAGCAGCCTGCTCTCATTTAGCTCTGTGCTAAGACAGAATAAAACCATGTCTTTCCTTATCAATAAAATGAGAGTTGACTGAATTACACTACTCACAGTTGTTATTTACACGAGTGCTTTTCCTATTTGAGTCTTTCATTAGTTTAACCTCTTCAGCTCTAGCCTGATTTTTCTAGGTTTTAGATTAAGAGAAGTCAGAAGTTGACATAAACAAAATGACTAAAAGCAGCGTTTTTTTACTCTTCAGTAGAACTTTTCTTCAGAAAATTGCAAAGATAAGAGAATTTCTGCCAGTGGCTGTAAACAGGTGGTTATTTACCTTTATATACTTTAGCTGCTGGTTCACTGAGGTTTTTGTTCTAGAGAAATAAAAGTGATGGTTTGATTTTCTGATGCTATTCAGATTTTGATATTTGATAATTAAATATGCGTGAGTTGTGTTTGATGTGTGTAAAATGACTTATTATTGCTGCATAATTAAAGCAGCGCTGTCATCATCGTATGAAATCCACTGATTCTGTCTCTATATCTAATTGATTTAATATTAAAATGACCAGATAAGTTAAGATTCACAGCATGAATAACAAAGATATTTTCTTACTTCAGCAACATTCTCTGGATGACAGAGGATCCGTATTCAGACTTGATCGCGAGGACGTCTGAAAATAAAATTGCGTTTAATTAACTTACAGGAAGATGTGTTGTCGTTTAGTTAAGATGAATTAATCCCGCAGGTGTTTACTCACCGTCGGGGCTCGGGTGTGGGATGGAACTCATGATCTTCTCTATCTGGTTGAAGGTGGAAGTCCCGGGGAACAGAGCTTTTCCCAGCAGCATTTCTCCCAGGATGCAGCCGAGGCTCCACATGTCCACGCCCTTCGTGTACCTGTGGACCACATGTTCTCATTTCACAGCCCAGGAAACGATTCTGTCGCGTGTATGAACACGTATTGTTGTTGTCTTCACATTTCAGCAACCAGGTAATTCAATGGGCTTTACATTAAACATTAAAACATTAAAAGCATCGAGATACAAGTTAAAACTGTTGATTAAAAGAGGAAAAATCAGAAAATAGAACGTAATTAAAATTATAATTGAGATTAAAAATAAAAAGAATGAAATTAAAAACAAACAAAAAACAAGCAAGATATGTAAAAAATAGTTGATTAAAATTATTTTAAATGGAAAAGACGAACAATGAGAAATTAATACGTAATTAAAAATTAAATAAGATAAAATTAAAAACTAAAATATCATTAAAAACAGTTGATTAAAAGGGGAAAAATCAAACATTTTTTTAAAAAATAGAAGAGAAATTAAATAAGAACAAAATTACAGTGCACAGAAAAATGAGTTGCAGTCGATCTGCAGATCTCTGGGAGTTTATTCCAGATCTCTGGGAGTTTACTCCAGTTCTCTGGGAGTTTGTTCCAGTTCTCTGGGAGTTTGTTCCAGATCTCTGGGAGTTTATTCTAGTTCTCTGGGAGTTTATTCCAGATCTCTGGGAGTTTACTCCAGATCTCTGGGAGTTTATTCTAGTTCTCTAGGAGTTTATTCCAGATCTCTGGGAGTTTTCTCCATTTCTCTGGGAGTTTGTTCCCGATCTCTGGGAGTTTGTTCCAGATCTCTGGGAGTTTGTTCCAGATCTCTGGGAGTTTGTTCCAGATCTCTGGGAGTTTACTCCAGTTCTCTGGGAGTTTATTCCAGAACAGAGACCAGACCTGTCCTAAACCATCTAAGAGGTCTGGATGGTTCATAAGGGATCAGCAGATCAGAGATAGACTTAAACCATTCAGTATTTATAGTTAATTCTTTGTCAGACAGGAAGTCAGTACAAGGACCTGAGAACTGGAGTGATATGATCTAGTTTTTAGTCTCAGTGAGGACTCTAGCAGCAGCATTTTAAATTAGCTGCAGCTGTCTGATATTTTAGAGCAGCCTGTTATAAACTACTGAATCAACTGGTGCAGAGACTGAGCCGAGCAGCAGGACCCGGACCCTGACAGCCGTCCATACCTCGTGGATCCCAGCAGGATTTCAGGAGCCCGGTACCACCTCGTGGCCACGTACTCCGTCAGAGCAGGATTCCCACTGTCCTCCTGGATCTGGTTCAGAGATCTGGCCAAACCGAAATCACACAGCTTCACTACACAGTCGGTGTCCAGGAGCACGTTGGACGGCTGTGGGAAAAACAGACGAGAGAAACAAAGCTTCAAAAAGACAATAAAAACTAAATGTTCATGCTGCTACATACAGGTTAAAGTGAGACGGTTTTATGTTCAGGCTCCAGCTTTATCCAGATATGAAGACAGATGTTACAGAGTGAATATAAGAGGTAGAGGAGTTGAATGAATAATGATATTTAGAAGCAGGTTTACTAAGATTTTAAGCCATTTATACACAAAAAAGCCATCTTCAATTCAAATATTATACTGTATATAATGTATTTACACAGACCACAAAACAAGGATGGATGAGATCATTATTATGATGAAATAAGTAGGTTTATATATTGATATTAATGATAATAGATATAGTCAAAACTGTCATGTGATGTAATCCTAAAAACCTGATACCAGATAATTATACTCTCTTAAAAAGGTTTTAACAACTAAAAACATGCTATCATCAAGTTTTATATTCTAGGTGGATTAAATATTTAACATTTATCAGTTGAACTTTGACATTTCATGTCCAAAAATTGCAAAATTGTGTTTTTTTGTAAAGAAGAAATAAACTTATACAAATGAACTTCCTGCCATGATTTGTTCCTGAGCCTTAAACCAAAATAAGAGCATAATAAGAGTCGTTGGATCATTTTTCCTTCTCCTACCTTGATGTCTCTGTGTATAACGTTTCCTGAGTGCAGGTATTTGATGGCTTTGAGCAGCTGGTACATCACATAACGCTTGTGGATGTCCTTCAGTAACGTTCCTTTCTTTATCACTGCATGCAGGTCTGTGTCTGGTGCAAACACAAAAAAACACATTGACAAACACTGTTGTTGTTGTGTCAACACACACACACACACACACACACACACGCGCACACACACACACACACACACGGCAGAGGCCCAAACATGACATGTCAAAGCAGGTTTATTTGTAGAGCACATTTCAACAACAAGGTAATTCTAAGTGCTTTATATAAAACATTAACCCTCTATTTTAAAAAGGGGGCTTTTATTTTGAAGGGCATGCGATTTATGAGGTCACATGACCAGGATATCCCTATTGCTGATGGACATTTGACATGTGAGCATCACTAAAGGTTGAATTTTACTCAGAATTTCTGAAAATTTTCACCAAATAAAAAAATGAACTTGACTTTAATTCAGTTTTTAGTTAAGTTAATTTATTTCTAATATGCTAAAATAGATTTGTCACCATACAATATGCAAATATGATAAATTCCTAATGGAGTCCCATTGACTTACATAGCATGAGGCTATGTTTTTCTTAAATTTCTTATATATATCTATTATTTAGGCCATTTTAGTAATAAAACATGTCTAAGTAATACTTCATGCAATAGAGGGTTAAGATAAAATAAAAAACTAGTTGATTTAAAGAGGAAAAATCTCAAATCTTAAAAAAAAAGGTTAAATTAATGAATTGGAATATGATTAACCCGTTAAACTCCAGGCTCCTGACCCTGAGATTGCTCCACTAATCATGTACAAATATAGTGAAGCTATACATCAAATTAAACAGGAGAAACTCCACTACAAGCACATATAAGTCATATTTACACACACCAAACACAACTCCAACACCAAGCTAATTAATTAACTAATATGAAAATCGCTATACGATCATAAAGCCGACCCACTCGCCACATTTTGATGGCTAGCGCTCTGATACTTCATGTTACACAAACAAATGACATCTCATATGAAAGCTGAGACTGTGACGAGTCCAACGGTACCATCAGTGTAGCTTTATGACAAAAACTCAGTAAACTAGCAGCCAAAAAACACTACAGTAAAAAGTCGCTTGTTTGAAGCGACGAACAAAAAATGTGTTTTTTTGTTGCTGTTTTGGGATGAAAATGTTTATTTGAGATCAATAAATGGTCGTTTAGTGTCGACCAACATCTCTGTGTTTATTCCAGATATACCCTGCTGACTATGGGGATGTCCTAAACATAAAAAAGGCTGGAGGTCAAGGGGTTAAAAGCCTGCAGTGGTTTAGCAGCTGATATTAGGACCAAACACTCACCCATATATTCAAAGATGAGGTAAATGTCTTTATCGTTTTGGGCTCTGATGACGTTTAGGAGTCTGACGATGTTGGGGTGATCTCCAAACTCCTGCACGCAGAATAAAAGCAACCACACATGAACAATAAGCAGCATGAACCACAGATAAGCAGCAGGGATCATATCCATGTTGTAGATAAACGGGAGAAAGTTTCAGCTTCGGTTACATAACGTCCCTGCAAACACTGGAAGATGTCAGCGGCTGATTGGGGCCGACGTGGCACAGCGAGGGTTATGTAAACGTAGTTTAGAGGATTAGGTGTGAAACGGGAACATGTAACACAAGGTTTAAAAAAAAAAAATAACAGCTTTACTGCTGCTGCTCATTGGCCCTTTGACCTAATTTATGTGGAGATAAAGCTGCAGCTGCAGCAGAGAACAGAGTCTGTGATTATTGAGCAATGAGCAAAAATGAATCAGGGCTGTTATTTCCTCAGTTTGTTCCATTTCAGATGTTATTTATAGTAAATATATATTTACACTACTCACATTAAGTCAGAGATGTGGTGAGAAAATGGTGTTTCCTCATTTATTATTAGTAAAATCTATATATTTCACTAAATTCACTATATTTTAACTAAATAACTTATTGTATTTGCTGTAATAGAACATCTATGGTGATGGAGCTCGATCACTGAAGAGATGTATTTTCATAAATAAATGAATAAATATATTATTATAAATGTTCCTAATTATTTGTATATATATAAAACTTCCTACAGAAATAGTAACTGATCATTCCAGATAATTGACTTCTATAATAATGTACATCCTATTATTTTACTACTGTACTTATGTTTTAATGTCAGATTTTACTGCTGCACTTTAGTTTTAATTTTATATTTAAATTAATGTAGTTGTTTATTTTATTATGTGTTGTGATGTGTGTGTGTCTCAATGGGTTTATTACCTGGTTAAATAAAGGTTAAATCAATAAATAAAAATGTAATTACCTGGAGGAACATGATTTCTCTGAATGTTCGCTGCAAAAAAAAAGAAAAGTCAACATGAAGAAATGAAGCAGACAAACACAAACGCTGTATTTAATCATTAACTAAAGTCAAGTTTAGACTGAGTTAGATGAAGGAGCTGGTTTATCTACACAAATATGAAGCATTGGACGATTGTTTAATGATGAATGAATCAGATTAAAGACGTGATACAACACCTGAGCGTCCGTCCTGTTCCTGAAAGCATCAAAGATCTTCTTCACAGCCACGACCTCAGCGTTGTGTCTGTCGACAGCTTTCCATACGATGCCGTACGCCTGACACAGGAAAAATAAAAACTACAGAGTGATTCTTAACCTCATTTAACCCCCAGGTCCCTGCTGCTGCTGCTGCTGCTGCTGCTGCTGCTGCTGCTGCTGCTGCTGTTACTGCTGCTGCTGCTACTGCTGCTGCTGCTGTTACTGCTGCTGCTGCTGCTGCTGCTGCTACTGCTGCTGCTGCTGCTGCTGCTGCTGCTGCTGCTGCTGCTGTTACTGCTGCTGCTGCTGCTGCTGCTGCTGTTACTGCTGCTGCTGCTGTTACTGCTGCTGCTGCTGCTGCTGCTACTGCTGCTGCTGCTGCTGCTGCTGCTGCTGCTACTGCTGCTGCTGCTGTTACTGCTGCTGCTACTGCTGCTGCTGCTGTTACTGCTGCTGCTGCTGCTGTTACTGCTGCTGCTGCTGTTACTGCTGCTGCTGCTGCTGCTGCTGCTGCTGCTGCTGCTACTGCTGCTGCTGCTGCTGCTGCTGCTGCTGCTGCTACTGCTGCTGCTGCTGCTGCTGCTGCTGCTGCTGCTGCTGCTGGGGATTTATTTTATAAATCATTTATCCTTCTTGTTAAGTAGCAGCAGCAAAATGTCTAAATCCAACATTATTAGTTTAAAAAACACAACAGAAATCTGTGATAATATTAATGAAATGAACCCAAATCATCTTTATTTGTACCTTATATCTATTATACCTGCACTATAATCTTTATATATTTATAATTCATAATAATATACACAGAATATTAGGTAATAATGTGTAATTTATTTCTATTTTTCCAATAATTCCAGGTTTAATTATCTACTGACCTACCTCAGACCATGTGACCTTTACAATAACAATCATAATTTATTGTCATCTATTTATTTTATCTGTTGGTTATTATTTTTATTTACATATTTCTCTATTATTTGTGTGTCTGTAGTTTTATAACAGACTAAATGTGACGTGTTGGAGCTTTAATTTCCCTGAAGGAAACTCATCTAATATAATTTAATCTAATCGTTATGTGCGAGGACACGACCTCTGACCTCAAAGCTTCCTGCCTATTGTGAAGAGGGATTTTCTGGATTTTCTGGACAGAGAAGGTATCAAGCATCACATTCCTGAGTGAAAACGACGTCATGACTCATTGTTTGAAACGTCTTGAAGCTTCAGGCTGCAGCACATTCACCAGCGGTGGAACCTGAGCCTCCTGCAGCTATGACGAGTTCAACAAAACGCCACCTGCTAACGTGGCACTTTAACCTGGCCGCTAACAGCACAGCAGCAATTTGTGACTCTCTGTGGACACGACTATGGAAAGAAAAGGAGGCTGTTTTTAGTCCTGTGGCAACAGCAGAGAAGGAGAGGAGGATAATTAAAAAGAAAAAGACTCTGACGGGAACAAGTGTCCTCACACATCAGCTGATCTGTAGAAAACAAGCCAAAGTAAATAAACCCCTCGCTTACAACACTGGCATCTAATTAAGTCTGGAGAATTTCAGGAATTTCTCATGAGGTCAAAGTACAGTGCAGCACTAAAAGAAGCTGGTAAACAGTAATGAACAGGTGCATTCGGTGGATAACCATAAAAACTTATTTTGTCTTTTTATTTGCATTTATTTAGGGACATACTCTGTCCATAATTGCATATTCTTATTATATATACTACTTCTAGTCTTTATTTATTATATTTTATTGTTATTCTATATTTTATTTTGTTATTACTGAACACTGGGCTCTTAACAGCAAATTATTTGAACAACAGAACTCTATTTAGTGAATCAGCTAATTTAATTAAGCAGCTCATTGGTTTTAATTGTGATAAAATGTGATGTGGTGTGTTGATACCTAGCAGCAATAGATAGTTTAACCCTTAAAAACACATGTTATCAACAGGTTTTATCTTCTAGGTGGATTATATATTTAAAATGTATCATTGGTTTTGGATTACACCAATTGACATTTGATAAAAACAAAAAAAATGGTGGCTGTAATCTTGCATATTTATAAATATATGTTCATTAAAATGCATTGTCCCTGTTTTAAATAAATAAACTCAAATGCACATTTGACCTGATGAATCTTAAAACTGTATTTTAAAAAGTTTTGGACTTTCTCATCATGCCAAACTTGATGTCACTGACCTAAAATGTGCATCTTTTACAAAATAAACACATTTACAGGACTCACAACCTTCCGTTAATGTTAGAAACTGCATAGAAAAGAGATAGTTTCACTTTTGATTCTAATAAAACAGTATTTAAGGACTCACCCCTTTTCCGAGTCTCTTCTTGATGTCATATTTCAGAGAGATGTGTTCCTCCACCTCTGACACGTTTGTGGATTCATACTTGTTCATTTTTAGGACTTTGTTCGTCTTTTTTATGCAGAAACCATCGTCGCCATCGTCGCCAGCGCAGTTTGTTTCACTCCTGAAAGATGATTATTTTGTCCAACAGGTGTTAAAAAGTGCCGGAACAGTCCCGGAACAGCAGAATCCCGTTAAATACCGATATTAAAACATGAATGGAC
The DNA here is from genome assembly GCA_030544235.1 of Lepturacanthus savala. Classification (NCBI taxonomy): domain Eukaryota; kingdom Metazoa; phylum Chordata; class Actinopteri; order Scombriformes; family Trichiuridae; genus Lepturacanthus; species Lepturacanthus savala. The sequence continues at coordinate 9,466,956 of CM060472.1, read as the reverse complement.
GGATTTCTGTCGCCAAACAGCTGCTGCAAACCCGCACGAGTCGTAAACGTTAGTTTTGTCTTATCCGTTGCCCTGGAAACGAACCCAGCCGCCTGAGTCTTAAAGGAGCCGCAGCACAAATAAAACACTTCCTGTTAGTTTTAGAACCACGTGGTTTACTTCACCTTCACCTCGCCGCTTCTAAGGTCATGACTGTGGTTTTATACTTTAACATTTAAAGCCTGATTTTTATCAAACATTCCATTCATATAATTATATCACTAACAATCATGTTATACATCTATTTATTTTCCATTTTGTACTATTTTCTTTGCGGAAAACAGCATTTTAATGGCTGTTATCGTTGCTGTTTGCAAAAATAAACCTATTTACAAAATTCTTTTTTGGAGGATTATTCTAGAGACTTCAATGATTAAATAGATATAAACATGTCAGGGTTGAAAATCCTAATAATCTAAATAAAATGACTCTTTCTGGGAGGGTTTGTCTTCTCCATGTTTTCAGGAGGAAGTTGAAGACGTCATGTGACAGGAAGTAGTTGGAAACTTTAATTATTTGAGTTGTCATTTTAAAAAGCTGTATGATACTTAGATTTTTTTTTTTCATTTTAAGTATATGCACAATGAATTTCACAATTTCTTAATTGAATTAAATGTAAATATATATATACATATAAATGTTAATGTTTACTTCTCTTTATTGTACCTATATATATTTAGTTCAATCTTTTATTTGGGGAAAATTTTCCAACATTCTGAATAAAAACAACCTTCCTAATTAATTCTATTTACTTCAAAAATAAAAGCCTCCTTTTCTTAACTCTAAAACCTTGTATGTTTTTATATCACAGCTTTTTAGAAAAATAAACAAAGTAATTATACACTATGCAGTAGATGGTTAACAGTGAGCTGCTTGTTCTCCATTGTGCCGCCTGCATTAGAACACTTAAGTTTCTTTACAGATAATGTTTCCTCTTCATCTCATTTCCCCTCCTGGTAAATTACAAACAGCAGCTGTGATCATATTTCTGCATACAGAGGAAACACTGGCCTGTTTGTGTCTGCTTGACAACACAAATACTGCAGGTATTCACTCGCCCCCACATCTATATTCTATAAATCATTCACACACACAACACAAAAAGGAAGTTGGAGGTAGATTTTCCAACTTTATTTCTAAAAAGAAGTTACATGCTTTTTATTTAAAAATCAAAACTATTATTTACAATGATAAATCTGAATAAATATGTTCTCCCTAACGTTGGAGGAAGGTGGAAACACATTTCAGTGAAACAGAGGGTGAGTGTCCACCTGTCGTTTGTCCACTTAATCTGATTAAACCCTCACTTCTAAAGGAAAAATGGATTAGACATGTTAACAGAAGAGGAAATGTACACAACAAAAAGAACATAAACCTTTTTCCCCCCCAAACATTTACTTTAGGTGCATGTCATTATTTCATCCATTAACTGACAGACTCAGCGGTTCTAATCTGTTGCAGCCACTTTACTCGAATGAAAAGAGAGAAAAGAAAATACTATTATAGGATTCTATATTAAAACTTAAAAAAAACATGGTACACAGAACAGATGCATATCTGACCTCAAGTGTCAAGTAGTGGAAACAAGTAGGGTACCAAAAAGAAAATATATAGAATCTTATTTCCATTAATATAAAGGCTTTGGCTGTTGCAACCTTTTCTTCATTTATATCACTCGCTTCTGCAAAACTGAAGTACAAAATTAGACCTTTTGTTTGTGATATTAAAGTAAAAAGTTAGAAGTAAACGGTTTCATCGAGGGCAGACTGAACAGCCGATAATAAAGGATTTATCACTCGAGCGATAAAAGGGTTAAGTACTAGAAACTGTGGAGGAGTTTAAAGAGTTCAGAACATCAATAAGGACGTAGGAAAGAAACAGAGAGAAGGAATAAGGAGGGTTATGAGACAGAAAACCTGTTCCAATCCCTACAAAGAACCATGAGGAGAAAGCAGAGTGTTTCTTTTTCACAGGTACAGGAGTCAGGATGAATGATGGACAGACGCTTTAGGAGGAGTGGAGGAAGCGGTTGAAGGCGTTGTAGGCCGACTCCAGGTCGAACAGCATCTGACGAACCTGATTATCATCCAGCTCATCTGAGGCCGACATGCTGCTGAGGGTGGTCAACCTGGGAGGAAACATCAAGAAGGTGACATTTAACACTAAAATTAATCCCTTTTTATAGGTATTTAGGACTAAATATATAAAATGTACAACCGACTGAATCATCTACTGGGTTCTAAGATGTAAAAACTGTTTTCTAGTGATCAGTTCTACAGACAAATTTAAAACCATTACTAAAAATAGAATTATATCTATAAAATAAGAAGGGAGCTTTGTTTTCAGTAGAAATGTGTGTATAAGGCTCAGTGACTAATAATGTTTGGCGAGATGAGAAAGTCAAGAACTTTTTAAAACCTTTTTAAGAGAGTTAAACTATCTGGTACCAGGTTTTTAGAGTCTACACCACATTTTTGTCACAATAAGATAAATGGCAATGAGCTGCCTAATTAAATTAGCTGATTCAGGTTTTTTTAATTAAAATAGTTTCTGTTGTTCCAATAATTTGCTGTTAAGTTTCATCTATGATACATGTGGAGGAAATTTAATAAAAAGTACCAAGTTTTTAGGGTCACATCACATTTTTGTCGCTGACTCTTACACGAGTTGAACCACATGTTTCACTCATGGATTCTCTGGCTCTTCATGAACCTCCCAGGGAAACTGTAGAATCCTACACTGAGATTAAAACATCACACTGAGTGTCCTGGTGTCACTAACCAGAGGCTGACTTTGTCCTTGGCCTCTGAGTCTGGAGGCATGTTGCTCATTCTGTTCATGGTTTCCATCAGCTCCCTCAGGTCCGGTTGAATCTGATTCAAACACAAAGAATCAGGCGATCACAAACAAAATCCTGCTAAATATTCTAGTTTTACAATTTAAAGAAAATAAATACCTCATCCATGGCTCTGATCTCCAGTCTCAGCTTGTCCATCACAGTGATAAATAGCTGAACGGTTAGAGAAAGTGTGAGAAAGTGAAAATGAGATATATATACATTTATTTGTTTAATTTTCTGTTTTCTAGGTTTCACTGTCAGCAGAACAAACATGGCCCTCTCTGTGTGGCTGCCTGCTGATTTTATTAGTCTGAATGGTTTTATGAGTTGAGGTAAAAGTTGGCAGCAGACACAGCTGGCATCACTCACTGACATTCTTCAATGACTGACCATTGATCGGCCAAATTAAGTGAAACCGTTTCAGACACTTAAGTGTTTGAACTCGACACGCTGCGTCTTTTAATCAAAAATGAGACTGCAACCATTTTCATACTGGGCAAAAAGCCCAAAACGTCTGCTGCCTGCACTGAGTGGAGATTAATATACGAGAAGACGTACGGAGACTATATCTGCAATGCAGCGGTTCAAGTTGCCCTTGTCATCCTTGATGGTGATTGGTCGATCCTCCTTGATTCTTTCCATGGCGAGTGGGCAGTCCAGCTAGGAGACAAAATGATTTATAACATGTCAACAGGAATTAAATCTAGCTTTAAATGAGAGGCAATGTAAAAATATGAGAACTCACTCTGTACTTCCTGCAGAAATCATCAATGGAGCCGACATCAGAGCCCTGCACCTGTTTGAAAGCAGCTTTATACTGAACCAAGAGTCTGGAGCAGGAGGCCGTGTACCTAAACCAGACAAGTTATACACCGTTATGATAAAAGATGTGTGTTTGGAAATCAAAGGGCAGCACTTTTGTCCATTTTACCACTCACTCATTAGGTGTGACACAGTCTTTGATGTAAGCTTTCTCCAGGGCCTGAAGAGTCTTCACGACAGCAAACAACTCGGCCATGTTATCATACCTTAGGAGCAGAGTTAACACACTGTTACACAGCACTGGCCACAATATGATCCTCTGGGTTCATTTGTAATAATATAAGACTGAATAACTTTATCCAACTCTTACTTTTCTCGTTCTCTTGCATTTTTGTATAATTTCACTTCCTGAAAAGACACAAATGTGCATTAATAATAATTATAAAAAGGGATAAAATATATTTTCTTCCAAGAAACTTTCAGTGGAAAATTTGGATTTATAAAATAATCAAATGACTTAATATTAATATTAGTACAACTTCAGTACAAACGTTCAAAAGTTACCTCATATAACTCAGGCTTATTGGCTGGAGCTGTTGGAGAAAAAATAGGCACATGATTTGAGTGACATGTACTGTTATTTATGTGTGAATAAAACTTTGTGTAGTTTACATAGCTGTTATTTCGGTATAAGATTTATTTGAGTGTCTTACCTCCTCCTACACCTCCTGTAACTGGTATCCCATGGAACATGATGTTGATGGATCAGAACTTGGCCTGAAAAAGTGTAATGTTACTATAAATTAATTCTGAATCTGGTAGGACATCTACTCAGACCATACCTTTTGTTTATAAACCATGAATGCTCATTATTTATTTGAAGCCTACTTAGTCATTTTGATAGTAGGCTAATATAGCTAATATAAATGTACAGCCTTCATATAAGGATTAGAGAAGGTTTTTATGTTTTTGCGGCTCCAGACAGGTTTATTTTTTTGTTTTGGTCCAATATGGCTCTTTGAACGTTTTGGGTTACCCACCCCTGTTTTAGAGTTTATTCACTGTTGGTCTGAGAACTACACCCTGGATTCACAATTTAACATTTCTGAAACGTTTAGTTTCACTTAACATTTTGATGTAAACCAACACAACATTAACATTTAATCTACAGGCTGCAGAAAGCCGATCTCCAGCCTTCAGAGTCTTGTTTTGACAAACTCGCTAGCCTGAAATTAGCCGTCGCGGCTAGCTCGTTTAGCACTTCCTTTATGATTTAATACTAGTTGGACAGACAGGTGGTGATTTGTCAACACTAACTTCTGTGTTCGTGACCATTACCGCGTTAAAATGTATTATATTCATATTATTGATATTTAAATATCAGCGTTTAATCAACAAAATGATAAAACATTTCACTTACTGGGTTTCGGTAAACTGCTGTGCTGTGACGTCACTGTAAACACACCCTCTGCGAGGACCAGTAGACGTCAACGTATTAGGTGTCCGCCGCGCCTTAATAGAAAGGGGATAATTAAAGATTAGTGCTGGCTTATTAAACGTAAACAGGTGATTATTTTTTTATAGGTTAGGCTTTGAAGTGTTAGTTAAAAAATACAACTATTTAAGGCTTGGCCACATTTTATGGTGTTTTATTCAAGAATTAACGATCGATCTATAATATTAACTGACAGGCGCCGGCCAGACAACGTCGAGGCGGCGGGAGACTCAAACAGATAATTAATACTAGTGGAGACAAATAACAGAATAAAATCATAAATAACTGAGTTATAGGAGTAAAACTTCGCTGAATCGACGACCGAAAACATCCCTATTCAACTTTATGAGGTCAGTTAACAAATTATACGATAATATGACTTGTCTAAATACATTTAAGCTGTGATTAATAGTAACGCTGCCGATGAAAAATTATTGAACCAATAGAACCTTTTTTCACAGCAGCCACATGGACATGAAACCGTTTATAAACACAGGTGTTATAAATGATGCTAATTAATGTTTTATTCAGTGGCTCCGCTAGATTAAACTGAACGGAACTATTTTACATTTATTTTACGTTTTATTGCTATTGTTAAAACCTATATTTACATACTATTTCATATCAATATCAACTGCCTAGAAATATGAATATCTACTAGCTAAGTTCATTGATACCAGCTACATAGTATTTAATGAGGATATAATTATAATTGTATAAAGACATCAGTGAAAAAAGTATATAATAATAGTAATAATAATAATGTACATAATGAAACACACTACAGCAGTTTTATTTTATATATTGTTGTCTTTTTCTGTAATTATCATTGAAAATATACAGATACTTCTGTTTACCTACACATGAACATATTGAATGGGAAAAGATTGAGGTCATTCCTTTATTCCAAGGTTTCTATGTTCCCAGGATCAAACCCAAACATGAATTTAAGTCAAGTTTGAGTCATTTTATCCTGTGTTCTCTATTTATTTTGTATTATTATGTCAAGAACAAAGAAAAAAACAGTAAAATTCCTTGTATGTGTGCACACTTGGTTAATAAAGCTGATTCTCGCACTAGCTGTATACAACTTCAACAAATGACCTTGTTATACTATGATACGTAGGAGGCAGTCAGCACAAGAGCAGCAGTTTTATTCATACTCTTGTATAAAACATTGTTTTAATATATTACAGCTTCTCCTAACTCACCATCATGAAGACCAAACCATTGCTGCAGAACTCTGCTCAGGAGGAATGTGGCGTGTGGCTGGACACTGCAGAACTGAAAGGAAAAGCTAAACAGGTGACTGGAAAGAAGCCTGAAATTAGAATAAGCTCAGAGGCCAGTGTGTTATACCTTACTAATTTATTTTTTGTTTCAGAAAAGAGCTGCCCGTCCCATTTCGAAGCTGTTAAACCCGTTCGCTGCAGGTGGAGGATACAGTTTGTCCGTGGCGCTAAACTTCACTCAAACCAAATTAGAAATGCCTCGGACCAAACAGAGCTCCATATCCAGCTTCTTTGCACCTCAACGCAGAAGTAAGTTTCTACAACTCTGCTGCCGTCAAGCTGCAGATATTAGAAGTTGGTGAAGATGTTTGAATTGTTACAGCTTTATGTTGACTAACAATTCTTTCTCATCCCTTTATTTAAAAGATCTCAACAAGATGTGTCTGTCTGAATCAGCAGCAGATTCCACCTCATCATCTTCCTCCTCCACTGATCCCAGACCCTCAGCATCTGGTATGAAACGTAGACGTGATACAGACCCTGAGACGTCAGACTTTTATAACTCGGAGGATCAACGAGGCCGTACTGATGCAGATCATGAGTGGAAACGTAAAAACGTGACTGAGCCTGAAGCAGCAGCGGCAGCAGCAGCAGTGAGGTGGGAGGAGACGGGATATTCACCTCCTCAAAACACGTACTGGGAATCAGAAGAAGAGCAGGAGGAGGAGATAAAACCCCCGCAGAGAAAGAGGAGACTCGTTGAGACCTCGTTGTTGGCAGGTGAAAGTCAGCAGGCGTGGAGTCAGGACCCGTTGATGGCGTACGACAGTGAATTTAACCCGACTGTCCAGAAACAAACCACAGAAAAGGACTTTATTCACTCTGATCCCAGTTTCCTCAACAGTTTACAAAGTGAGGACACGTTCAGAAAGGATGTGGAAGGAAAAACATCAACTCAAAAGTCCTTTAAATGCTTCGATTCTTCTCAGATGGATGATGAGAAAGAAAACAGCAGATCATTGTCTTCTAATCCTCCAGGAAAACATTCGCCTCTCTCTCATCTTCCTTTAAATCCTCAACGGACAGAACTAAACGCTGCGTCGCCTCGGAAAAAGGTGGAGAAAGAAGAAAGCTCCCATTTCAAGTGGATAAAACCCAGATTCTCTCCTTTGAAAAAACGAGCAGCGCAGCAGCAGCACAGAGAGGAGGATGAGGAGAGTCTGACCATGATGTTCACTCAGGACTCTGAGGGATTCAGGGTCATATCACACCGTGGTCTACAGGCCAGGAGTCCACTGAAGGACCAGAGTAACAGGAGCAGCAGGGCGGTGAAGATACGCTGCTCCTTTAAATCTGTGTTCGACGACGAAGGAGAAGAAGAAGAAGAAGAAATGCTCTTTACTCAAGATTCTCAGGGAAATACGGTGATCAAACACTGAGCGGAGGTTTCAAACTTTTACTCTACGTGGATTGAAACTCGTTATTACAAATCTCTTTTCTGTTAAGTCTTATCGTTCTTCATGTGTAGATATATAAAAATGTTCTAGAGGTTTCAGTTTGTTCCATGTTGGAGCTTTTTTAGAAGTAGCTTGGAATTTTCTTCTTAACTTTCTTCGTTAGATATTTAAAATATATTGTGGAGGTTTGAGTTTGTTCCATGTTGGAGCATCATCTTCTATCCCACAGGCTGAATCTCCTTTATAAATAACATCACAAACAGGAAGTGGGTTTTGATTTTATTTTGAAAAACAGTACACAATTACATTGAAATTGTTTTAATGTGAAATAAAAGTTTGGAGAAGTACTAGTGGTGTCCAGGACCTTCCCTCTGTGCTGGTGTCATGTGCTACATGTCAATATAAAACATAGAAATCTAGAGAAGAGGCAGCGGTGGAGTCAATGTCACGAAGCTTTTCAGGGTTTTAAGGCAGAAAAATGCACCGATTTTTAACCTGATACCTAAATATTCATTATTATAACTCGGTTTAGTGTCTGACTGTGTTGTGTTACATTCATCCTGTTAATTATGTGTAGCATAAACTTTAAAACTACTACCATGCACTATACACGATGATAAAGGGGAAATAAAACACACTTTATTAGAAAAAAAGAGAATAATCCTACACTTTAAATGATTGAGTTGGATGCTGCATGTTCCAGATTCTTTAGTATTTATGGTTCTAATAATTTGATTTAGATTATAAGATTTTAAAGATGTTTTATGTTCTTACATAAATGCCTTTTATTTCTATGGCACAGAAATGTAAGAGTGTAAATAAACCAATACTGTATTTCTTGTATTTCTACAGTGCATTTTTACAGCTTTCTAGTTGCATGTGTAACTGGTTCAATCAGTCGTTTCAACCTCATCAGGAGACAAATACAACGACTTCACCAACAGATTATTCACGTCTAAAAATCCCTTTTTTTTTAAATCAATGAAACTGACGTAATCAATCGTTCATCCTGCCATCTCAGTGGGTTCTGTCACCAGTTTGGATCCGTCCCAAACCGTCTTGAACTGCTCCGGCACCGGGAACTCTTTCTGTAAAATAAAAAGAGGATTTTATGTGTTCGGCTGCTAAACCACAGCGTTTTTATCCGGGTCGTCTGACACTCACGTAGTCGTCCTCTCCTGGAATCAGGACGTTCATCTCAGAACTCTTGGCGCTGACGATGTCACAGCTGATGGATTCTTTACTCAGGTAAACCTGGCAGCCCTCGGTTTTATTGATGGAAATAGTTGGAACTGTCCCCAACACCTGCACACACACACAAGTAGAACATTTCTCCTTAAAGGAAAATGATGGAGGACAGAAAACGGACCAATTAGACTCCATGGAAACATCTGATATTACTTTATTCCTCATATTTTATCTATTTATTTGCCTTTTATCAACATATTCCATAGCTACAACTACAAATTATATTCATTTTAAAAGTTAAGCTAAATAAATAAGCAGTTTTTCTTCTTGTCACATGGTTTTTCATGATTATTTTAGGCTTAAAATCCTGATGTGACACATCACCACGATATTTTCCTCCCTTCTTTTTTTATTTATTCAAGTAATAATATATGTATAATATAAGACATATTATTAAACCTTTACAATTGTTAAATGGGTTAAAACTTCCCTTTTTTAAACTTTATTTTTACACAGTGAGGTCAGGACAGGAAGCAAACATATAAAAACCCATATGCACATAGATATTTGTTCATATGCATGTAAATGTAATTAAACACTGCATGTGCTACAAATGCTTCAGTGGAATATTTGCAGTGTTTGTTAATGAGCTAAAAGTCTGTTGTAGCCTCAGGTTATAGGTAAATAAAAGCTGTTTGACATTAATCAGCCCTGTCACACCTGTCCACCAGGTACGCCGCCATATTAGGAATGATGTCACAAATTCACACACTGTCACTTTAGTTTAATTTCAGTGTAAATGTGGAATTTTCCTGAACATTTAAACTGGCGTTAACAATGTGTCAGTGGGTTCTGTTTGTTTAGAACCTTTGTTTTTTGACAGTAAATCAGAAATATTGTTTGTTTTTCATGTTAAAACCTTTATTTTCTCACCTGTAACTGAACATCCTTGGAGTTGATGACCTCCACGATGCCGACAGCGCTGTCGAAGGCCAAACCCAACTTCTTACAGTTGTCTGGACACAAACACACCAAACATCAGGAAATGCTGAGATTTGGTGTTGGTGGCTGTTTTTTCTGTTGTTTTTTTGCAGCTCACCTATGATGATGGAGTTGATTTTGCCTTTAATCTGTAAAGTGGAGTTATTACAGCTGAAGACGTAAACCACTTGTTTCAGCTCCGTCTCCTCGATCAAAAGGTCGTGTTTCTGCTCAAAATTCTCCTGCAACAACAAGATTCAGTCAAAGATAAAACAGATGCTCGACTCTGAGGGGGAGTAAATATAAATGAGAAGCAGGATGGATCCTAAAAAGAGGAAAACAACCTGAATCTAAAGGTGATGCTGAATAAAATAAATAAAATCAGACATGTGACGTACCACCCTCCATTTCTTCCCCTCCAGCTCCAGCAGGGCAGCTTTTTTCTGGACATTCGCTTTAGGAGTTGATTTCCCTCCTCCGCGCTTCTTGCTTTTTATCGGTGCGTCTTTAGCTCGTAGATTCGGGTTTTTATGTGTTTTCTGGTCGTCTGAGACTCGTTTCAGACCTAAAGAGACATTTAGAGGAGGTTAATGTCTAATGTTAACGTCCAACAGCTCAACCCTCCTCACCACTAATATTAAAACTGAACATTAAACAAAGAAAACATCATGTTTATACGTTGAATCTTCCTACATTATGATCTAAAACATCCTCTTTACTTTATTAAATGGGTCAATGACAAATAATGTTAATAATAAAAATTAAAATCCAGTTTTATTCAGCATTAATCAGGTCTATAAATGAACATCGTTTGTTCATGTTGGTTTATTTTTATTTAAAAGTCACTTTTTTTTTTACAAAAATCATGATTTTTTGACACAGTTTGTATGAAAAGTGTAAGAATAATAATAAATTTTAAATATTTAATCCACCATCTAGACGATATAATTAGTTGATAACATGTTTTTAATTATTAAAAAACCTTTTTTAAGAGAGTTAAACTATTCTACTATTTACTGCAGTTGTTCTTTTCTTTTTATTGTTATTTTTTTTAATTACATCTGACTTGTTTTTGTTTTAAATCACAATTTAAATGTCATGTTTTGAATTTTAAATCAAGTTTAAATTTCTGATTTGTCTTATTATTTTCAACTGTTTTAAATTGTATTTATTTTTTTTAATTGCAGTTACAATTAATACAACAATGGTTTTATCTAAAATAAAAAATCTAATTAATTGCTGCAGGAACAGGAATAAAAACTAAAAAAGTTCAGTGACTTTTATTTTGACGATTCTTCAATGAAAGAATGTTTTAATTTAATGCTGTTATGCTTCATTATGGAGGGAATGTCAATAAAAAGTCACCAAAACCTGGAAATTCACTACATTAAAAACTAAAAACAAAGAATTAAAACATCATTGAGCCATTTATTGCAGTGACTTGAGTTGTGTGGCTACAGGAGTGATTGAAACACCAGGATATATAACAGCAGGGACAGGAAATCAAAGGTAAACCAAAGAGTGAAGCCACCTTTAGTGATGTCCATGCCCTGGTTGAGCTGAGCGAACAGAGCTGAGTGTTGAGCTGCTGAACTGCTCTGATGCTGCTGGGAGGCTTCATCTGTGAAGACAGGAGGAGGAGGAGGACCAGGAGGAGGAGGAGGAGGAGCAGGAGGAGCACTGGGAGCAGCAGGAGGGTCATAGAGAGAAGGAGGAGCAATGGGACCCTGCATGACGAGGACGTAGGAAGATTAGATGCAGCATCACTGATGAAAACAGGAGTGTTGATGGACAACAGGTGTAGTACCGCTGCTCTCCACCAGGGGGAGTATAGCATAACTTATAACCTATTACACTGCTGGCAACAATCACTTTATCTGCATTTTTATAATAAAAATGTGATATAAAATATATTTTTTTTGCACTTAGGTTTAAAAAGGAGGCTTTTATTTTGAAGGACATACAATTTATAGGTCACTTCCTGTTGTCTCCTATATGGAGACAATATGATAAATTCCTAGTGTATAAACCTAAAGAGTCCCATTGAATTACATAGCATGAAACTATCCTGACAATATATTTACAACCTTTTCTTATAATTCTTAAATATATTTATTATTCAGGCCATTTTAAGTATAATATTATTTGCAATAATGCAATAAAGCAACAAATAATGTATTTTATTGAATCTGTATCTTATAGAAATGAGGTTAATTTAAGAAATGTTGCTCATTTCTCCTTCTTCTAGATTATTCTAATCCTCCAATTCCTCCATGTCTGTGTATTTTAATAATTATTATACTGGATTTCACAACTTTATCAGAGCTACATGACATTTATACCAAGTGAAAGATTCGAAGCGGCTCCAGACCATCCAGCGTTTCAGCCAATATAAATATTTTTACATGTCTCCTGCATCGTTTTCTAACACGTTTCACACTTTCAGACAGACATGGACGGATTTTCAGTCATTTTCAGGGTGTTTCAGCTTGTGTTTTTGGCTATTCAGTAAATTTCCAGTAATTTACAGCAAGTTTCAGTAGATTTTCAGTAAATTTCAGTAAGTTTCAGTAGATTTTCAGTCAATTTCATTAAGTTTCAGTAGATTTTCAGTCATTTTCAGGGCGTCTCAGCTTGTGTTTTTGGCTATTCAGTAAAATTTCAGTAATTTTCAGTAAGTTTTAGTAGCTTTCCAATAATTTTCAGTAGATTTTCATTTTCATGGCATCTCAGCTTGTGTTTTCATCTATTCAGTAAACTTTCAGTAATTTACAACAAATTTCAGTAGATTTTTGGTAAAATTTCAGTAATTTTCAGTAAGTTTTAGTAGATTTTCAGTAACTTTCAGCAGATTTTCAGTAAATTTAAATAGATTTTCAGTATTTTTCAATAGCAATTACATTTTTCAGTCAATTTTTAGTAAAAAAAAGTTTATTTGGGTTAAAAAGAGATTTTTTTTGGAGATTTGTAGATTTTCAGTCATTTTCAGGGCGTGTCAGCTTGTGTTTTCATCTATTCAGTAAACTTCCAGTAATTTACAGCAAGTTTCAGTAGATTTTTAGTAAAATTTCAGTAGATTTTCAGTCTTTTTCATTGGATTTTCAGTAAGTTTAGGTAAATTTTCAGTATAAATATATATTTTCAGTAAAATTTCAGTCATTTTCATTACGTTTCAGTAGATTTTCAGTAAAATTTCAGTCATTTTCATTAAGTTTCAGTAGATTTTCAGTAAAATTTCAGTCATTTTCATTAAGTTTCAGTAGATTTTCAGCACTTGGTTGAGTTGAACCGTCACATTCTGACTTCTGTCTACAGCTGACACTACTTGACCTTTGACCCAAGGAACATGTGTCATTCATATCGATGCTGAACAATGTTGACCTGTTACACTACACAGCTCAGCGCATACCAGTGTGTATCTGTGTGTGTGTGTGTGTGTGTGTGTGTGTGTTCATGCCTGTAACATGGATGTGAACACGCCAACACATTTGTCTGAGCTGAAAAAAAAAACAGCTGGTGTTTCACACTTGGTGCATTCTGTTCATTTTAAATAGTCCTAATTATCATTTTTCTATATAAAACAACATATTTCTGTGTCTGAATCATCATTGATCTCCATCTATTCATGTTTCAGGTAAAGTTTATTCAATCATACTTTACATTTTTGCTGGAGACCTGCAGCAGTGTTGAGTGTCTATTGATGAATCATTGAGAATTAATGAGGATATTCAGTAAATAAGGTATTTTAACAATATTATGAAGAGTTATAACCATCATTTACACTTCTGGGGTTGGCTCCAGCAGAATCCTGGGACCCTAATGAGGAATAAGATATATATATATAGGATGAGTTCATAGAATCCTGATTGTTATTGGATGGTTTGACAGTTTGACCTGAGTTTTTTTTCCCTCCTATTAATTATTCAGTGGATTCTCCCTGAGAGGAGATGATCCCCCTGATGATCCCACATGGAAGCTGCTCAGTTCAACCAGTTTATAATAATATAAAGTCAGTCTTTCTGGATCCTATAAATTAGAATTTGCTGCAAACAAGAGATTAAACTGGAAGTCAAACAAAAATCATCTGAAGATTCAGTTTATTTGAGGTAATTAACCTTCTGTTGTATTAAATATTAATTAGACATGGTAAAAAAAACTGTTTTTAATACTTAAAATGGCCTAAATAATAAATAGATTGTAAACATAGACTCAGGATAGTTTAATGCTATATGAGTCACTAGGAATTTTGCACATTGTTGCCATTAGGAAACTAATGAATCTAAAAAATTAACTAAAAAATCTATTTTAGAATATTAGAAAAAAAACAAACTAATATCAAACATTAGAATTTAATTAAATTTAAGTTCATTTGTTCCCAAATTCTGAATAAAAGACAATTTTAGGTTGTGAAACAATGACGCTCACATGTCAAATATGATATGAAATAAACAGGATATCCTGGTCATGTGACCTCATAAAATGAATGTCCTTCAAAATAAAAGCCCCCTTTTCACACCTAACTGTTAAAACATAGATTTTATATCACAGCTTTTTAGAAAAATTAAGATAAAGTGATTTTTTTAAACCTTTTAAGAGATTTAAACTATCTGGGGCCATGTTTTTAGAGTTACACTGACCCTTTAAACCTCATTTTATATTTTTTGCAGATGTGAAGGAGAACAAGGAATAGTTTGTAAAATGCACATCTCTCTTAACGTGTTGATAAAAAGACCTTGGTTAAAGGAAAAGAAGGAGCCTGCAGAGGACAGCTGGAACAAATATTAGAAAACGTGTCACTAAAGCCTGATCAGAGCAGCAGATGACGGCTGAAGAGGAGCAGCAGCAGCAGCTTAGGTTACTGACGGCTGGCTGTCTACACAGGGCCTTTGTCGGCTTCTTCTGTGAAGAAAAACTCCATTCAAGTAAACCCTGAGGGCCACCTGTTGGTACCACACACTCCCTGCCTCACACACACACACACACACACACACACACACACACACGCCATCTCTGTCGTCTGACAGCAGGACGACAGCTGACACACACACAGCCGCTGCTGCCTCTCGAGTTTCTATAGGAAACATGTGGCCACAGTTGTTAGATTCACTTCACCCTCAACTAAATACTGTTTCTTTACGGCAACAATTACTTTATTTTTCTAAAAAGCTGTGATATAAAATGTTTTTACAGATAGGCGTGAAAAGGAGGCTTTTATTTTGAAGGGCGTACAATTTATGAGGTCACATGACCAGGATATCCCTATTGCTGATGGACATTTGACATGTGAGCATCACTGTCTATAACTGAAGGTTGAATTTATTCAGAATTTGGGAACCAAATAATTTAATTCAATTTTAATGTTATAAGTTATTTTAGTTTCTAATATGATAAAATAGATTTGTTTTCAACAATTACTTTATCTTCTTTTTTTCTAAAAAGCTGCAATATAAAATGTTTTTCAGCTAAGGGCTTTTATTTTGGAAGGACATTCACATGACCAGGATATCCTGTTTGCCATGTGAGCATCATTGTCTCCTAAACATTGTGTTTTATTCAGAATTTTGGAAAAGTAAATACAAAAAATGAACTCACTAATTAACATTTAATTATGTTGTTGTTCTTTTTACATTTAAATTGAACTTTTTTTCCTAATATGTTAAAATAGATTTGTTGTCATATGTCAACAATATGCAAATATGATAAATTCCTAGTGTAACAACTTAATGGAGTCTCATTGACTTACAGCATGAAACTATCCTCACACTATGTTTACTACTTTTTCTTATATATATATCTATACTTTAGTCCATTTTAAGTAAAAACTTTCAGAACATTTTTACCATGTTTAAATAATATTTTCTGCAGTAGAGGGTTAAGGTTTTATTCTAAAGACCATATATCTGTCCCTTAACCCTCTGTTGCATTAAATATTACTTAGACATGGTAAAAAATGTTTTTATTACTTAAAATACCTTAAATAATAGAAATATATGGTGACTAAAAACTTAATCCATGATATCCTGATCATGTGACCTTGTACGTCCTTCAAAATAAACGCCTCCTTTTCACACCTAACTGTAAAAACATCGATTTTATATCTCAGCATTTTAGAAAAATGAAGATAAAGTGATTGTTGTCAAATCCCTCAATGCATGAAAAATCACTTATAATCTGTAAAAATAACTGGTGGATATTAATGTTGGTGAATTATTTTGTCAATGCTAAGCTAAGCTAATCGCCTCACAAAGATGGTCTTGATGTTCTCATGTAATTAAAGTGAATAAAAACATGATTAAAAGTGTTTCTTAAACTTTGTGTGACTAAAACAGTTGTAGCTGCTCAGCATTCCCCAGAAGAATAAATATGGAAAACTCCCTCTAGCTAAGACACAGAGGTCAAGTGTCCACTACAGGGTTTAGTTTCCAGTCGTCTTTCTCATATTCTCTGGGTTTTAGTGTTTGAGTCCCTGGTCTGAGCAGACATCCATAAACACGACTGTCTTGAGAGGTTTTTGTCTCCTCTGGAGAGAAGCTTTCATTCATTCATGCTTTTCTGCTGCGGTTTATGTAACCGTCCTGCTCCATAACTAAAAATGGAAGTGTATGCAAATGGACGGACTTAATTCGAGCTCCGATATAAAAATATCGAGGCATGCGAATGGAAAATAACGTCAAACGCTCCTGAGATAACAAACAGGACATGCAAGAGATGTGATATCATGATTTCAGGAAAACGTGTCGGGAAGTTGACGAGAAACGCTGGATGGAAAAAGATGGAGAATATTGACAGTAAAAACCTTAATATGAAGCATTTCACTCACTATCTTGCTCCAGACCAGGCCGGTGGTGTGATGCTCTTTGATAAACGACTGCATCTCCGTCCAGATGGACAAATAGGAACGAACCCAGTCCACGTGGCGTTTATCTCTGGGGGAGAAAAAGGTAGAAAAATAATAAATAAATGAGGAAAGTGGTAAAAGATGAGCTGTGAGAAGAGCTCGGACAATAAGTTGCAGCATTTTGCAGGTAAACATTAAAACTACAGGTAAAAAGAATGTAAATGTCACAAATGCACGTGTGTTATATTGAATTTTATGCGTTTTAACAAACTACAACAAAGCTGAAACATTAGAAACGTGGCTCCTACCCAAACCAAACTTGATGTTTTATTTCTATCATTCCAGTTAATATGAAAACCTCTTGGCTGAGTTGATGCATCACCCTGGATTATGTTTCTGTGAGATAACAGCTATGAGATAATTCACTGGTGACTAAACAAATGAATCTGGTCTTAAACTGCATTCACCACTCAAAGATAATATAACATCGCCCAAAAAAAATGGATGCAATAAAGAAAGAATGACAACATTAACAGTTTGGGTTCAGTCGCGTGAATTCTGGTGCAGAAATTAATCAGAAATTAGTAGAAAAATCACTAAAGAATTTTAACTTTATTTAAGCAGACAGGTTACTGGAGATTAACCCGTTAAACTCCAGGGTCCTGACCCTGAGGTTGCTGCACTAATCATGTACAAATATAGTGAAGCTATACATCAAATTAAACAGGAGAAACTCCACTACAAGCACATATAAGTCATATTTACACACAGCAAACACAACTCCAACACCAAGCTAATTAATTAACTAATATGAAAATCGCTATACGATCATAAAGCCAACCCACTCTCCACATTTTGATGGCTAGCGCTCTGATACTTCATGTTACACAAACAAATGACATCTCATATGAAAGCTGAGACTGTGACGAGTCCAACGGTACCATCAGTGTAGCTTTATGACAAAAACTCAGTAAACTAGCAGCCAAAAAACACTACAGTAAAAAGTCGCTTGTTTGCAGCGACGAACAAAAAATGTGTTTTTTGTTGCTGTTTTGGGATGAAAATGTTTATTTGAGATCAATAAATGGTCGTTTAGTGTCGACCAACATCTCTGTGTTTATTCCAGATATACCCTGCTGACTATGGGGATGTCCTAAACATAAAAAAGGCTGGAGGTCAAGGGGTTAAAGGACTAATATGACAGTGATGAACATGTAGAAACTGCCTGGTATCATCATTGACTGTGTTGTGGATGTGTTATTTACCGCTCCTTGTAGTCCTTCAACACTCTGTTGGTGTAGAACGTGGCAGCGTCGTTCATCTCTTTGACGTAAGGTCCCGGCTTCTGACACTGAGGTTACAGATCATTTAGAATGCGTGATCATTGTGAGGTCACAACTATCCCTTTACTAACTGCAGATTGGTCTTATTGGAGAATAAAATGCAAAAAAAACAGTGGAATGTCAAACCTGAAGGTTTGAATCAAACATATTTGTGGTCAAACAGACTCAAGTGGAGGAACTTTGATGTGAATCTAAGTTAATTTATTGAAATAAAACCCAGTGAAAGCTCCTTATATAACTTAAGTTTTGTCTGATGTTTATTTCCTGTTTTATTTTGAAATCCATCTCACCTCATTTAGAATAATTCTCAGTTTTTCCCAGTTATTAGAGTGTTTTGTTTCGTCAGTTTATTTTCTTTCTGTACTTTTTTTCATTAAAAGACTTTTATTTTGAAGCTTTATTTGTTGGACCCAGAATCCTCGTCCAGTAGAATATTGTCCTCCACCATTAGATTTCAGGGAGTTTTTTTCTAAGTTCATGTTTTCCTCCTCACCACGGCCACCCAGCCCAGAGCTGGGATACTCTCGCTGACGGCCGACAGGTGGTTGAACAGGTTGCTGCCGCGGTTGTGTTCTCTGAAGCTCTGGATCTCCTGGATGTGATCGGAAATCGGCTTCAGCAGGTCACGAAGCTCCATCTGCAGGAGATAAGACGGGAAATGTACCTTCAAACCGCTTCATACCACATGTACAACACTCATTCATACACCAAGCAAGATGCCAACCTACTCATCAGGATTTAATCATCCAGCAACTACTTCATATACAGTTAGCTGCTTAAGTCCAGTGGTTCCCAACCTAAGGGTCAGGCCCCTCCAAAGGGTCACCAGATAAATCTGAGGGGTCATGAGATGATTAATGAGAGAAGAAAGAGAAAAATCTGTTTAAACTTCTTGGATTTATTTTCTAATCTTTTTTGGGGGGTAAAATATTGGATCATTTGAATATTATTGAAATTAACCCTCTATTGCATGAAATATTACATAAACGTTTGTTTTCTTTACTTAAAATATGGCCTAAATAATAGATATATTTAAGAAATATAAGAAAAACATAGTCTCAGGATAGTTTCATGCTATGTAAGTCAATGGGACTCCATTAGGTTGTTGCATTAGGAATTTATCATATTTGCATATTGTTGACATATGACAAATCTATTTTAACACATTAGAAACTAAAATAACTTTTAAAATTGAATTAAATCTTTTTATTTGGTGAAAATGTTCCCAAATTCTGAATAAAATCAACCTTCAGTTGAGAGACAGTGATGCTCACATGTCAAATGTCCATCAGCAATAGGGATATCCTGGTCATGTGACCTCATAAATTGTATGTCCTTCAAAATAAAAGCCTCCTTTTCACGCCTAGCTGTAAAAACAGAGATTTTATATCACAGCCTTTTAGAAAATGAAAATAAAGTAATTGCTGGCATAGGGAACACTATTTAGTTGAGGGTTAAGTGAATCTAACAACTAAAATAAATTAAAATTGAAATAAGTTTAATTTATTTGGTGAAAATTTTCCCAATTTCTGAATAAAAATCAACCTTCAGTTGTGAGACAATGTCAAATGTTCATGAGCAAACAGGATATCCTGGTCATGTGACCTCATAAATTGTATGCCCTTCAAAATAAAAGCCCAAACATAGCTTTTTATATCACAGCTTTTTTTTTTTTTTTTGAAAAATGAAGATAAAGTAATTGTTGTCATATGGAAACATTATGGAATAGAGGGTTAACAAGGGACAGCAGAATGGAAGGAACAGATCTGTTTTAGAATTAAACATATTTTATTCTGAGAAAATTGTCAACCTTTGTGAGACGATGATGCTCACAGGTCAAATGTCAACGAGCAAAAAGGGATATCCTGGTCATGTGACCTCATAAATTGTATATCCTTCCAAAATAAAAGCCCCCTTTTCACACCCACTGTAAAAACATAGATTTTATATCACAGC
Organism: Lepturacanthus savala; assembly: GCA_030544235.1. NCBI lineage: Eukaryota > Metazoa > Chordata > Actinopteri > Scombriformes > Trichiuridae > Lepturacanthus > Lepturacanthus savala. The sequence goes on along the minus strand of CM060472.1, from coordinate 9,446,826 downwards.
TTAAAGTAATTGTTGCCGTATGCGACAGAGGATTTAAGAAGCGACAGCAGCAGACGTAGAAAACAGGAAGACTGATAACCAGCGGCCTGTAAACATCTTATTGCATTAAATCAAAACTCCTTTCACATGCAGAAAATCCGACATGTCTCAGATACTTTTGATTTCACAAACCCCACCCGTACCCGGCCAGGCTGCCTGTGCCAGGCTGTAATTCCCAAACTAGGCTACGGGACAGAAACTAATTTTATTAGCCAGAGCCTTTTTTTTTTTTTTCCATTGGAACGTCCAGATCTCAGCTACGAGTCCCCCTCCCCCGCCTCGGTCCTACAAACATTCCTCGGTTCATGGGGAGATCCCTCTGGCCTTGTAAGGCATACCGCTCCTCCAGTGTTTACAGTTTACCTATCACACACACACACACACACACACACACACGCGGGAACACAGTGTTTCACTGCTGAATTACAGCTACAGTTTTCTTACTAGTTGCTATGAGAAATATCCAGTGTTTGTTAAAGAGGAACATGTTGAAGCACGTGTTCTGCTGTTCACATAGCTGCTAAACATCTATTTAATATGTCTGATAATACAACCTGACATCAGCCTGTGTATTATACGCATGCATTTATTTGGATTTTGCTGTTATATACATAGACGTCAGGCTGTTTAACTGCTCGCTTGCGTGCAAAGGAGCAGTAAAAACACAAGTAAACTTTCTCCTTTTTTTTCCTTCTTCCCAAAAAATGTTTTCAAATTCTTGCTCCAATCAGATGCACATGATCTTCATGAGCTGAGATAGACGCCCCTTTCTCTGCTCCTCAGCTTTTATTCTTATTCCTGAACGCAGCTAATAGCAGCTTCTGAACTCACATCTTTCCCGTCCTTGAAAATGGGAAAGTAGGAGGATAAAAGGCTGAATTTAAGTGAGTAAAAGCCAATAACGTCACGTGTTTCCTCCCTAAAATCAGTGCGTAGGCGTTGTTTCTAGATTCTAAATGAATAAAAGAACCGTGTTAATTTGTTTGTTTCTTTAAGGTTTTTTGACTCTGTCAGGTTCAATAAAAGTAAATAAATTAATTTTACAGGAGCTTTACATGATTTTCATTTTTTCTTTTTATCCAGTTTCTCTGCAAACAAGCGACTCTCTAGACCCAGAGACTCACAGCAAAAACTATTAAAACCAATATTTTAACCAAGAGATGAGAAACTAATTGGTTGATTTAAGACATGAGTCAACAACATAATGGATGGAAACAGCAAACTAACACCAGAGGAAGGTTAAGTAGTCACTTACTTAAGAATGTTCCTCCGTCTATATGGGTAAAAAAAGGAAAAATACCCGTTCTCCACCAACGTTACTGCTCCACTGGGAGTAAAAACCCTCCCTGTTTGTCATAGCTTTGAATTTTTCCTCTTAAGTCATGATTGTTTGCTTATAAAAGCGTTAAAGTCAGACCCAGACTCCTGAATTTCCCACCGTTAGATTACCTCACCTGTTCATCCACTCACCTGTTTCCCATCCTCTCATTAGTGCCTTAGATTCTCTCAGATTCCTGATTATCGCCTGTTTTTTTGTGATTACTACCTGTTTTATCTGCTCATCCTGCCTTTGTTTCCCTGCCTGTGTTTTATATTCTTGTATATTGTGTTGTTGAGCTACTGAACTGTGACTCTCTGAGTCAGGGCCTAGGTCAGTGTTGGACTTTCCCTTCATTCAAGTCGAGGCTTGCAGAAAAAAAAAAGACAATTAGTGGAAGATGCAGAGAGGAGATTAGCTGTAATCCTGTGTTTTGAAACTCCTGTAATGGTTAAAGTCTGAAAACCGTCCATGAAAAAACCTGCAGGAATTCACCAGCTCAGGAACTATCAACATTTCTGGAAATCATTCAAAAACCACAACGTTCATGTGTAGCTGAGTTTAGTTTAGTTTAGTTTAGTATAATACAATTATTTAACATTGATTTATATGTTCATAAAGGAGTTGGAAGAAGTGTAGATTTATTAAATCTTAACCTTCTATCACTCGTATCAATATGCAAATAACAGTAATGTAATTTTCATATCAAATACAATAATATCAGTACCAATAACAATAATATTACTGTAATAGTTAAAAGCTCTAGGCCTGAGCCTAAAAAGCACTAATTGAAGTTAACATAGCTCTAATGACAGTAGCAGTACTGTATGTTAAAGGGAAGCTGCAACAAGTTGGTTTTAACAAAGAATTTCACTTATAACGGATGAATAAAACACAGAAAACCAAACTGTGAAGGATTATTTCCTTTATCAGAACATCTTTTAATCAGCTCTGGTTGCTTCTTCCTGCAGTTTTAGCAGGTTTAATGATTGATTTGATGCCTTTTGTTGCCTCTGCAGTGGATTAGCTTAGCATGAAGCTAATCGACAGGGAAGAAAACTCTGCTGCACAGCTTTTAACCTTCTATAAAAATGCAGGGTGATTTAGTTTAATCTGCCAACAGAAACTGATAAGAAGCACATTTATGGTCACAACTTTATAAAAAATGATGTGACTGCTCACTGATGTTCTCTAGAGCTGCTGATAACGAACCTTTGACAATGAGTTTCAATCAGACAAATTAGCCACGATTTGAGCTACAAAGATCTCAGACTGGTGGAAATATATCACTGGGAATGATAAATGAATTGATAATCAATAAAGGAAAAGACGTGAGGTGTAGAAGTGGTGAACTCAGACAGAATAAGGATCAGAAGTGTTGAATCGTGTTATTCACACCTTCACTTCCATCAAGAATCAAACATAGAACAGGAAACAGCTGTAGAAGGATTTTACATGATTATTAACCTGAAGAGTGAAGAGGACTGAAACACACACACACACACACACACACACACACACACACACACACACACACACACACACACACACACACACACACACACACACACACACACAATCACACGATGAAAACAAGTTAACTTGAGGTCACATGACAGAGAGGCTTACTTTCTCTTGCCTCCCTCTTTATACACACACACACACACACACACACTCGCTGACAACAGGCTCCAATATAGAACATGCCCATAAAAAGTCAGGAAGCACAACAGAGCTGTGCTGGAGAGTTTGTGTGTGTGTGTGAGTGTGTGAGTGTGTGTGTGTGTGTGTGTGTGTGTGAGAGAGAAAGTCTCACACACTTTTCTACCTCCCTCCTCTGTATAAAGGATACAGATACAGACATGAATGAGGTCGACAGATGTGTGTGTGTGTGTGTGTGTGTGTGTGTGTGTGTGTGTGTGTGTGTGTGTGTGTTTGTGCAGGAATTCAGTTGAGTGTGTATGGATTAATGATGTGTAGAGTAATTAATAGCCCATGTTAAATTAACCTTGATTTTAATATATTAGATCATCTCAGTCTGAAACATGTCACTTGTGTTTATTCCTAAACTTAAATTCAGTTGGTATCTGTGACTAAACCGTGACTCTCAGGATTAATTACCAGTGTTTTCTTGTTGGTGACTCCACTAACACCACTGGTCATGTCCAGTCACTGTCATTAGAAGCTGAAGATAAGGATCATGTCTATTTATTCAGTCCAGAGCCACTTCTACACACTCAGCTGGTTCAAAGTCTTCTAGATCCAAGACTGAGATAAAACATTTGTCAAAACAAGTTGTCAGTTAACTTTAACCACTTAAGGCTCAGGCCTATTTATCAGGTTTCCTGCTCTAAATGACAATAAATGAGGGAAAACTCTACAAAAACTCAGGTTATTAGACTTAAACCTGGAATCAGAATAAATTTACAACATGTGAGGTGACTATAGAAGAGTCAGAATCTATTTATGATGCAAATATAGTTAGAATATTGCAAAAAAAAAGACCTACTGACCTAAATCAGGGAAAAAAAACTTGAAATAAGCTAAAATATCTGCAATGATTAATAAGAGAGGAGTTCAAACATCAATTATTTGTCCATAAAATCATAGAAATCTCACTTTTTACAGAATATATTCTGTAAAAAGGAGATTTTAAAGGAGCCAATTAAATAATTGCAGCTACATGTAATGCAAAAAGACAAATATCATTTCAGCTCAGTTATATTATTGGAGATCGATTGCACAGCCTGAGTTTCTGTTTCATCCTTTGTCCGTTAGTTCTGCAGCGAAGCTGAATTTAACCTCCTCTTCCTCATTTATCTCTTCTCTCTCTCTAAAACTCTCACTCTTTTTCTCTGTTTGCATTTCTGACAATCACTGAATGATCTTTTCACAGCCTCTCAACCAGTGAGCTGACAGATAGGGAGTAATCACTTCCTGGTGGGCTCACACACACACACACACACACACACACACACACACACACACACGCACACACACACACACACACATACATACAACACAAACAGAAGGCCAATGGGATGATATCATATCGTCTCTCTCTCACACACACACACACACACACACACACACACACACACACACACACACACACACACACACACACACACACACACACACACACACACACACACACACACACACACACACACACACACACACACACACACACACACACACAGCTTTCTCTAGCACCCCTCCCTCTCCTCTCTATACGTGGACATGTTGGGAATGTGTTGTATTAGCGTTTTTTCAGTCAAAGCGTGGTGTAATCCCTCTGTGAACAGCTCGTCCTGCTGGGGGACACGAGGGAGGAACCAGAGACATGAAGTTACGTCTCTGTCTCTAACGTTTAACGCTTTGATGCCGTTTTGTGTCTGGATCTAATGAGACTTGGCTGCAAATAAGTTTTTGGTGCAACTTTTCTGTTGAATACCAACACCACCGGCCAATCATCATGGTGGTATAATGTCACATGAAACAGAAACTACCACAGTTATTGCTGTTAGTTGTGTTCTTGAAGAACCAGCAGAGAAATAATATATGTATTAAATATTGCAGTTTTAAATATTAAAGTACTCATTGTGCAGGTAAATGTTCCCCATTATAATATTAATAGACTTATGCTGCATTTTACTGGTGTTAAGCAGCTTAAAGATCCTTGTGACAATACATTTTCCAACTAATCTATGATTATTAAATACTATGAAGGAAAAAATCACCACAAATTTGTCCTCGGTAACAGTTGACCAGACCAGCTTTGCAGACAAAGCTGTATGCAGCGTTTACTTGTTAGTTTCCTGCTGTCGTACCTGTGCAGGTGTCTGGTGTGTAGCAGCCAACTGGAGGAAAGTTCTCTGAGTGTGCAGGGCGCTGTTCACCATCTCAGCCTGAAGATCACAAAGAGTCAGAAACATTATCAGGATTATAATAATTCAGCTTTATGAATATAACAAGCAATACGTTCATTAACCCTCATTACACAGTGTTTACGCATGGAAACAATTACTTTATCTTGTTTTTTTTCTAAAAAGCTGCAATATAAAATGTTTTTCAGCTAAGGGCTTTTATTTTGGAAGGACATTCACATGACCAGGATATCCTGTTTGACATGTGAGCATCATTGTCTCCTAAACATTGTGTTTTATTCAGAAAAGTAAATACAAAAAATGAACTGACTAATTAAAATTTAATTATGTTGTTGTTCTTTTTACATTTAAATTCAACTTTTTTTCTAATATGTTAAAATAGATTTGTTTCCATATGTCAACAATATGCAAATATGATAAATTCCTAGTCTAACAACTTAATGGAGTCTCATTGACTTTCATAGCATGAAACTATCCTGAGACTATGTTAACAACTTTATCTTATATATTTTTTGAAATACATCTTTTATTTAGGCCATTTTAAGTTTAAAACATTGTTTTACCATTTCTATATAATATTTCATGCAGTAGAGGGTTAAATGTTCTTAATATCACTATAAATTTAGTGATAAACTGCCCTGAAAAATAAGTGTTACTCCAGTTTCAATCTAGGAAGTACATGTCTGATAGACAAGACACACACACACACACACACACACACACACACACACACACACACACACACACACACACACACACACACACACACACACACACACACACACAGCCTTGTCCTGTGTGTTTGGGAGGAGACGGAGGAGCAGTTACAGGCCAGAGGGAATCACCAGGAGCCATAAAAGGAGCTCTCTAAACTTAAAGAAAGTTTGGAGAGTCGCGCTCTCACACACTCATCCTTCCTCCTCCTCCTCCTCCTCCTCCTCCTCCTCCTCCGTCCACTGATGGGACCCAGAGATACTGATCTGCTTTCAAGGTACAGAGGGAGAAATAAAACGTGTTTTTCTACCTCTCAATGTCATTTCTTTATTACTGTGTTTTTGGATTGTTCCTCCTTGTTTCTCTGGATCTTTCCAAGGACGTAACTTCACTATTATTTGCCAACTGGCTCACCACAAAACAACCCGACAGCCGTGAAGGGAGTACGGGTCATTACCAAATAGGAAAAAAAGGGGTTTTACTAGCAGATTGATGAATGAATGTAAAGTCAGAGTTCCATCATACTCCCAACCTTGACAGGTCATTGACCTCACATACACACATTATAATGCTTTAGCTCTACATATCTGATTGGAATCCAGAGCTGGACCATCCTGCTTGTTTAGGAATCTGCATTAGAAGCTGTAGGAGTTGCTCGTCTACGCTTAAATCAAAGAAATTCGGATGATTGGTGAACATTAAGGGTAACATCTGGACTGTCAGGAAGGTTTCATAAACAAACGTGGATTACAGTAAAGATAAGGCAATTTATAGTTTTGTTTTTATCCAAATTGGGTTAAAAACAGAACAATGAATCACAACTGCTGCACTGGTGTTTTTGTTTTTTCACCACAATGATTAGAGTCAAATTACTAAGAAACATCTCTAAAGACCCTCACTGCATCCCTTACTTTATCTTCAATTTATGATTTATGATCTTTAGGGTGAATAAACATGTCAGTGCAGCAACATGACTCATTAACGTGTTGCTAATAGATTTCAGAAAACAGAGGAGCAGGATCTCAGGCATCAGCAGCAGAATCACAAACCTGTTTGTAACTCAGATCATACGACAGCAGCTGTGGCCACATCTGCTGCAACAGCTGCTGACGTGTGTGTGTGTGTGTGTGTGTGTGTGTGTTTCTGAAGTTCACGTCTACAAGTGATTCATCGTTCATCAGCCAACATTTGTGTCGGTGTTTGAGCTGAACTTACGTGTTTCTCCACTTCGCTTCCTATGGTTTTGCTGATGTTCAGGTATTCAGATACGGGACCACTCAGCAGCGAATCAAACGCCTCCACACACTGAGACACACCTGGAAACACACGGAATCATTAATCCCAGTATTAAACCTCAGCTCCAACTAAATGAAGTGTTTTATCTGTATTAAACCCAATGTTACTGTTCCAGCATCAATATATATCATCAATATCCACATCATCAATACAATAAAAAATAGTTTAATATAATATCAGTAGTAGAGACTATTTAGATATTTAGAAATGTTATAGTTCTGTAGTTTTTTGACTAATAATTGATGTTTGAACCAATCATTGAACTTTATATTACAGATAATTTAGCTTATTTCAAGTTTGTTTTCCTCATTTGGGTCAGTTTGGTCTTGGTTTAAGTTTTAAATAAAGTATTTTTATGTATAGTAAATAATAATGTTAGATTTTTTCACAATATTCTAACTAAAAAGTCAAATATGTGAGCTGAAATAATCAATATGAGATAAATATACAATATTCTGATTAGATAACAGGATATATTTTTAAAGTAATTTTAACTGTAGTAAAACTCACACATTTACACATTTATTATCATTTATAGCATAAATAAGCTTAAGAGGTTAATCTACCTTGACCTTTATAATGATCAAATCTAAGGATGCAGATTCTTATAAAATAGTTATATGTGCCTTTTAAAAACCCGTTAAACATGTTTCTAGAAAGAAATGCTCAGGACAGAACCTCTTTCCTCAAAGTTTCTACATCTACAGCCTTTTTTTTGGCCCAAGTCTCTAACCTCTGAGCTGAGCCTCATCTTATTTTAGATTTACCTCCATCGATGCCGTTGCTGCAGTCCCCGTTGGTGACGGCGTTGGTCGGCTGCACCGTCAGTGATATCTGCTCCAGACGAGTCACGGCTCGTTCCAGCCGCTCCATTAAACCCTCCATCCTGAAGAAACTGGAAAACAGCAGCGAACATCGAGGAGTCGAGTGGTGAAATCACAACTAACTCGATGATGCTTCATTATATATATATTTTTAAATCTGAGGGATTTTCTTTTGTTTGTCCAATCGCCATCTTTTCAGAAAGCTCATATCATGTCAGTCTCAGGGTTTAGGTTTAAAACTGGGCTTAAAACGTTTATGTATTCCTTTTGTTTTCTTGCTATTGGTTAATGCCCATGCATGTACAGCACTTTGTTTTAGATGTGGTTGTTTTAAAGAGCTTTATAAATAAAGTTGAGCTGAGTTGATTAGTTCAAGTTGATATGTTGCTGGTTTTACAAAAGCATAGTCAGGTCAGTGAAGTTTTAGAATTTCAAAACAGCAAAAAATCAAATTAAAGTAATGTTTTAGTTTCAGGTTAGATAACAGAGACTTTTCCAGAGCTTTTCTGGCTGATAGAAAGGTTTTTAACGCATAAAAAAATCCATGACTTCAAAATATAGAATGCAAAGCTCAGTAATTAACAGGGTTATAGCTGAGGGGTTTTATCAGCTTCTCTTTTACTATTGACGTCTATGGGAAAAATGATTTTTGGGTCGCATTGGGATTTTTATTGCAATACCACGAGTGGCCACTAGGAAGGAGGTGGTGCCCTAACAAGTTTTATTATACATTCATGGGAAAAAACACATGATAAAGTAACTTTACTGACTGACCAGAGTGAGAGATTAACAATAGCTGAAATCTAAGCTAATAAATGAGCAGATTCACAGTATTTATCAGCTGTTTCCTGACATTGTAGCTGCTCTTGATAAGAACGACGTAGCATAGATTGAACTGCAGCAGCATTCAGGATTCAGACAGCAGTGACAAGGCACTTTTACAGCTATGTAAACACGTCTCCAACTGTAACCGAACGCCACTGAAACATATTGAGCCACATCCTCTCTCCTTCTTTAACACTGAGCGGCCATATGCCTCATCGTGAGGCAATGCACAACTCTTTCCAGTTCTCATTAATCAACAGGCTGGAATTCAATCCACCGACCGAGTGAATGCAAAGTCTCCGTTCACGAGTTACCGTGAAGTAACACGCTTGTCCTAATCTGACACCTGCTACCTGCTGCACCAACGCAACAATCCGGTGGAGAGAATGTTTATTTGCTTCATAAAAAAAAAAAAAACATCTATAAAAAAACACAATGACGCCCGGCTTCAATATGGAGTCGGGATTGTGTTCCGTGTGTGTAATCTTAGTAAATTATGTCTAGTAATTATGTGCTATGAGCAGTGACGGGGCGTCATCATTTCTCTCGGTGGTGCCAGATGCCTCAGCTGCTATTTCTGCTCTCTGGGTCACGACGGCTCTTTTAGGCAAAGGCCTGAAACCTGGAGAGCGACGAGTCGGATCTCAACCAGCGCCGTCACCTCAGATTCATCACGTTCATTTCTTACTTTTGAGCAGAGATGAATCTAGTTTTAGTCTAAAGTTTAGCCTGAAAGTTTCCTCCTGAACCATCGGAATTGTAAATACAAGCGTTAGTAACTGTTTCTAGGTGTTAATACTGTGATGTGCTTCTGTCTGTCTGCTGCTTGTGTGGTTGGTTGATTTTATTTTAGCTTGAGAAGACAATAAACGCCAGTTTTAGAAGCTTCATTCAGGTTTAGTCACTGATTCCAGAGCCAATTATGGATAATATGGACAGGTTTTAGGTTGCCAGGTTGTGGTAAATCCTCTTTGGCTGCTGTTTCTTTGTTTCTAAGCTCCTTAATTCACCAGCTAAGTACTTAAATAGACTCTCTGACTACTTAACACTTAACAGGAAAGTGCTGCAGCACATCTGGATCCATTTATTAACCTCTTTTTTTCGTCTAATTAAAATGATATGCCTAAGTTGAAGTAGCTTCCCACATGTCACATATCATTTGAAAGGCTATCATATATATTTGGATGGTCTCATTATGGGAAATTTCCATTAAGTCACAATGTCCATCAAACCAAAGCTGGTCAAACTTCCGTAGTCGGATGTTGTCTTGGAAATGTAATTTTATAGATTAAATAGAAGAAACAGAATCAACACTGTTATTTGTCTTATTTGTCCGTCTCAATAATGGTGTCTGGGCTGATTGTGGAGCAGCCAGACTCTCCATGGCAATGTGAAGACTTCACCAAAGACATGTGACTCTTTTATGGACTTGTTATATTCAGCCGATTACAGAAACTGAACGGGAACCCGAGTGTGCTCAGACTACAAAACCGGTGTCTATAATAAATGCGTTTCCAGTAGCCTCTCCTGTATATGAACACATTCCTCTGATGCTGCAGACAGCTCCAGCCACATATCGACAGCTGGTAAAAGCGCACATGTTCCTGCTGTGGAATGATATGAGTGACTTCACCCTGGCCTGCATGTGTCTGCTGAACCCTCTGGCCTGGTATCTGATCTTTGGGGCTATATCGGGCCTGTTGTCAGTTGCCATGGACCGACTGTACTGTCTGTAACATGCTGTAACATATATACAGTAGATATAGGTGTAACATGCTGTAACATATACAGTAGATATAGGTGTAACATGCTGTAACATATACAGTAGATATAGGTGTAACATGCTGTAACATATACAGTAGATATAGGTGTAACATGCTGTAACATATACAGTAGATCTGTCTGTAACATGCTGTAACATATACAGTAGATATAGGTGTAACATGCTGTAACATATACAGTAGATATAGGTGTAACATGCTGTAACATATACAGTAGATATAGGTGTAACATTCTGTAACATATACAGTAGATGTAGGTGTAACATGCTGTAACATATACAGTAGATATAGGTGTAACATTCTGTAACATATACAGTAGATATAGGTGTAACATTCTGTAACATATACAGTAGATATAGGTGTAACATTCTGTAACATATACAGTAGATATAGGTGTAACATGCTGTAACATATACAGTAGATATAGGTGTAACATTCTGTAACATATACAGTAGATATAGGTGTAACATGCTGTAACATATACAGTAGATGTAGGTGTAACATTCTGTAACATATACAGTAGATATAGGTGTAACATGCTGTAACATATACAGTAGATATAGGTGTAACATTCTGTAACATATACAGTAGATATAGGTGTAACATGCTGTAACATATACAGTAGATATAGGTGTAACATGCTGTAACATATACAGTAGATGTAGGTGTAACATATACAGTAGATGTAGGTGTAACATGCTGTAACATATATACATTTGGTTTTGATGTTAAAAGATCGTCATCAGGTGATCTGATAGCCAAGTGGTTAAGGCGTGTAACATATAGTACTTTGTGCTACATCTTCTGTGTCTGAGAAGTGCTTTATAAATAAAGATTGATTGATTGATATGGACAAAATATGTCCTGAGCAGAGTCCCCAGTTTGACTCCAAGCTGGCTGGACTGTTTCTGCATGTCTTTCCCTTCTCACTATTTTCGACTATAAAAACAGTAGGAAGATTATTATTAAAAGGACCTGAAATAGACCATTTTAATTGTTAATTTAAATGTAGGCACACAGTAAAATCATCATTGTTAATAGAATAATTCAGGTTAATTTTAACACTATTAGTGTATCTGTATAACTGTTATAATAAATAATATATAAGTATAATAGGGTGATATGGTGACATCAAGTAAAATGGGCCATTTCAGATTTAGGAGATTTAAACTGTTGACATAACTGTGGTTGACTAATAACAGGTGGTTTGATTAGTTTATGGTTTCTATGGTGATTTAATTAGTTTATGGTTCCTATGGTGATTTGATTAGGGTATGGTTTCTATAGTGGGTGAGACAATACTTCATATCTAGACTGAACCAGAAATGTTCATGGTCAGTAGCCTGGTATGACAAATCTAACTAAACCCATTTAACCCATTTTTAAAACTAACTCTTTAAATGTTATATTAAATAATATATAAGTATAATACATAAGTGTTGTATGTGTTATATATAAGAAAGAAGAAGATAGGGTCAGATTATTATGGTAGTATTTTATAGTATTTTAATATTTATTTATTATTGTATTTAGTGTTATTTATAATATGTATTTATTTCATGTGCCATCTAGACATTATTCTCTGCAAATGTGCTGCTTATTGTCTCCCATCAATGAAATTCACCATTAAACATTCCTACAGTTTATAACTCAAACAGGTTCTGGTTGCAGTTTGTCGTCTCGCCGTCATAACCCGTCATGTGTCTGGCAGCCTGACAGCAGCTTCACCGCCCCTCAGCGCTGCATCACCTGCACTGCACAATATCACCGGTAACCTCCGGTAACACCGGGGGGGAAACAGCTGAAGTAATTTTCTTTTACATCCTTACTGCGCCATTTCTGTGCCATAAGAACCGGGCAGCGTGACGCACGGCGCACAGGTGAAGACCACTTCCTGCGCCAAAATACGCACATCTCCAGAAATAAAAACATCGACCACCCCGAATATCACACAAACCCAGATAAAACTTACCTGTTTGTGTCGGTGATGTTTAGTTGTGGCCGTCAGTATCCGCGGGACGGATGCGTGGTTGTGCGCCGCTCGCCGTTCCTGCGCCGTCACTCAGCCGCAGCGCGCCGCGGCACCGGGGCTCCTTCCGGGATGTCCTAATTAAGCAACGCCGCGAACCTGAGAGCCGCGGACCAGCGGGACCGTGACTCAGAGCCGCAGCGTCTGTTCTCCGGGGCCGGAGGCAACATGGCGGCGTCTCGGCTAAAAATAGCCGCTGAGTGATTGACGCCGTGTAAATGTTAGGTCCTGTCTCTGTGGGGGGGTTGGACCTTCACCATCATCTTCATCAGCACCAGAAGACCCTGCACAACAAAGTTTGATACAGGGCTGAAAATACTATTTCATTGATGGGGGACAATAAACGGTACATTTTCAGAAAATAATTTCTGGGTGGTACATGAATAAATACTATACTATACTACCATAATAATCTGGTCCGATTTACTACTTTACAACTTGTCTTGCACGTGTCATGTTCAAATGTTTTAAACAATTTTATTAAAACTAATAATAGTAGATATAGCAGTGTTCCATATTTATACATAAGGTAAATAATTCCATGAATCAATGAGGTAAAACTAGTAAAATCTTTGATGGATCCACGTCCCTCCTGCCTCCACCTATTAGCCGTTACACTAACTTCCATCGTTAGAGCTCGTTAACGATCATTAGGTCTGATCTTAACGAGCAAACTGGTAAAAAAAGAGGCTGATTTTGGACAAATATTGAACAAGTGGTGTGATAAATGACTTACTGGCTTTTACACGTTAGTTTGATGGCTTACTTCCAAGTAGCTAGGTACTAGCTAACTGTCAAAATTAGCCGTTAGGCCAGTTGGAAAACAGTATCTGGACGAAACCACTTTGAGGAAGTGAGGGAGGGGTAATCATTTTTCAACAATTAAGAAATGCATGTGTTTATTAAAATGTGCGTTTATTTAACGTTTCAATAATGTTCATAATTATTTATTTGTTTTTACAAAGTTTTTTTGGGTGGGGGCACTTTGTTAAAGCGGGGAGGTCACATCTCTTTTGTCCACCCCTGAATTTATGCCTATGGTTTGACCTCTATCTGGAAATCCCCCTTTCCAACATTCCAAAACCCACCCCTAGTCGCTGTTGCTATGGTAACTTCCATCGTTAGAGCTCGTTAACGATCATTAGGTCTGATCTTAACCAGCAAACTGGTAAAAAGAGGCTGATTTTTGTATAAAGCTGGTTGATTCTGGACTAATGTTGAACTAGTGGTGTGATAAATGACTTACTGGCTTCTACATGTTAGTTTGATTGGTTTCTTCCATGTAGCTACCTACTAGCTAACTCTCAAAATTAGCCATTAGGGCAGTTGGAAATCAATATCTGGACCAAACCACCACCAGAAATAAGGGGGGGGGGGCATAATTTTTCAATAATTAAGAAATGCATGCGTTTATTATAATGTGCGTTTATTTAACATTTAACATTAAGTTAATTTTTAAATATTTATGTGTTTACAAAGATTTCTTTTTTTTTGGGGGGGGGACTACTTTGTGGAAGGGGGGTCACGTCTCCTGTGTCCACCCCTGGATTTATGCCTATGGTTTGACCTCTATCTGGAAATCCCCCTTTCCAACATTCCCCTCCAGTTGTCAACAGCTTATGTTCTGAATGCTGACAGCAGCTTTGTTTTCAGCTTCAAATGTTATCTCATTCTTATTTTTAGTGTGCTGACCTATTTTTACTTTTTTTAGGAATATCTGATGTGAGTAATTTCCTTTAAAGGTCCCCTCCAGGCATGTTGTCAAGGATATAACTGGCTTTTTTGATTACTTTTGATTTTACCTTCATATTTCACCTTAAAAACTGTCTTTTCTTGCAGTAAAACCTCATGTGGGAATATAAAGCTTATTTTTTCCCATTTTGACATACTATATTAACACAATGGACCTAAAATCACACAATAAACATAAAATCAAAGTAGAAAAAAGTTTTTTACTTACTGACTTAGAATACAAATATTAGTTGTAAACTTCAACACCTGTGTACAATTTTAGCACAAAACTAAGTAATTTACAACAATTTCACTAAAATACAGACAATGCCTCAGCTGTTTTTGGTATAATATTTACAAAACAATGGAGTATTTTGCCAGTGACACAAATTATTTAAAAAAGAAAAACACTAATTAAACACTCAAAATATGCTAAATATCATTAATCTCTGGTTTTCCCAGCAACAAAATGCCTTGTTTCAATGTAGGACTTTTCATTTTTTCTTAACCTCTAGAAACCTTTAATTTTACAACTATTTTATAGATTTGTCACCAACATTTTGGTGTAAATATGTCCAGTTTTTCCCAAAGTATCTTTGGAATCTTCAGATTTTCCATGAGAATGAAAAATGTAGTTGTGGGCTTTACTTGTCGAAGAAAAAAAATGTGGACCAGCGGATATTTTGAGATTTTTAGAGCCTAAATAATTATATTTTATCACATAATTCCAACACAAAATGATCAGAAACAGTCATTATTAATCATAAATATACAAGGAAAAGGCATATTTGGTATTAATTTACCAAAAAGTGTCCCAATCTACCTGATGTCGCCCTAAATGTTGCCTTATTAGGAAGTGGTGACACCTTCAGAGAAGACAATGAAGCCGCCAACTGAGTGAACTGAACTGGAAGTCTAATCAGAACTCTATTACAGCTTTAATTTAATACGTGAGTTCAGGCGCCGTTATAGCTGCTGATTTCACCCATGAGGCCTCGCTGTGATCGTGGTCCCCCTCCTCGACACCGACCAGTTTCATGTTTCACCAGAGACCGAAAATACTCCCCGGAGCCGAGTAAAAAGACGGCAGCAGCACCCTCCTTCTGACATGACTTATTGATTAGAGAGAGGATGAATCATTGATAGACTCGGTCCTGAGAGACTTTATTATACGTCATGAAAGCTCTGGGTGTGACTGTAATGTGGTTTAAATGATGTGGATTCATGATGAGGAACAGAACAGGATCTGGAGTGTGTGTTTGTCAACTTTCAGCTGTTTTCAAATGAACAAAAAACAATAAGACGACACACAAAAGAATTAAAAATGAACCTTTAGTGTTCAGAAAAAGGTTAAACAGAACTATGTGTGTGTGTGTGTGTGTGTGTGTGTGTAAGGTTTTAGTTCACATTTAAATGAGGAAAAAATGTCACCAAACTTTTTAAATATAGAACATTTTATTCCAATTTTGAGTAAATGGTGTTGAAAATTCTGAAGTAAAGGTTTTTTAATATCAACAGGACCTTTTGCATTTAAATAGTAACACTTTACATGCCTTCATCCAGTGACAATGAAAAGCTTCCTTAAAAAGTTTTTTTGTCATTTATTTTTCATATTTCCCTTGTAAGAAATAGTTCAAGTATAAAAATTCCCAACAGTGTAAAACAGCCCATCTGATGAATATGAAGCAAAAAAAAAAAAAAAAGCACAGCTACTGAAACCTTTCGACGACGACTATACATTCTAGTGGAGAAAGCAGCATTTTTGCTTGTTTTTTTTGTCAAAATTATTATTATTATTATTATTATTACTCTTGTCTAAACACAGAAGAGGCAGAGTACAATCTGCATGCAAACAGGCCTCCATTTAAATAAAGTTCTTCCATACAAAAAAAAAGGCATTAAGCTAACCGATATTTAATGTCATGTTCTAAAGGATCAAAAAAGATAAAAAATAAAAGTACAGTGCACATAACAGAATCGTATCTTAAATAACTCCTACGTCAACATTTTTGGTTGAGTATGTTAATAATAATAATAATTATAATAATATTATTACTAAAACTAATCAATAACTTATATATGCCTTGAGATGAGTACATATTATTAATACAGTACCGCCACTAAGTCTCTAACTCTCAGAGCGTCAACATAGTCAACCCTCAAAAATAAATATCTTAAATAGTAGATTTCTCTCTTTTTTTTCTCTGTTTTTTCTCTTAAATAGCAGTAAAAATGTAAGGCACACAAACCAACATAACATCGACCCCTGACCCCTGCCCACCCAAACCTGCTGTTTATTGAAGACATGAGGCCAGTTGGATTTTTTTTGGTGAAAGAAAGTGTTTGTTGAGCGTGTAGCATGGATGTATTATAGACCTGGATACCGGACTGAAAAATGGCCGCCATTCATTTGGATTTTGTTGTTGCAGTACCACGAGTGGCCACTGGGGGGAAAATCAGCTGCTGCTGAGAGGCGGAGCCAGATCCAGGTTTTATACATGGATGTATTATAAAACTGGATACAGGGCTGAAAAACGGCCGCCATTCATTTCAATGTTAGTTTCTCGCCTGGTGCATACGCTGAAAATATTCCTGACTTCCAGGTTTATTTCCCCGTTATAGCGCCCCATAGAGACTGAACAGTAGAGTCACTTCCCATGATGCTCTGGGGCGATTGTTTTATTCACTTTCTCACCACATTAATAGTCCTTGGGAATCAAGACTTTTCCAGAGTGTTAGAAAGGTTTTTGACGGATAAAAAGTCCATGATTTAAAAATCTAGAATCCAAAGATTAGTAATTAGCAGGGTTATAGCTGGGGGTGTCCTGGAGACAGATCCTGCTGACAGAGTCAGCTTCTCTTTTACTATTGACGTCTATGGTAAAAAATAATTTTTTGGGTCACATGGGATTTTTTGTTGCAGTACCATGAGTGGCCACTGGGGGAAGATCGTAGCCATATCCAGGTTTTGATAATACATCCATGGGAAAAAAACACCTATATGAAGTAACTTGACTGGTCAGAATGAGATACTAACAATAGAAAGAGGTGTTTTCTGTAACTTGAAGCTAGTGCTAATGCATTTTTCAGCTGTTTCCTGATGATTTTACCTGCTTTTGATAAGAATAATGTAGACCCATTGCGGCAAATAGGAAAATAATGGGTTTTGGGTCTTAAGGAATTTTTCTGTTGCAGTACCATGAGTGGCCACTGGGGACAAAATTGGCATGCTGCTTAGAGGAGGAGCCAGGTCTATAATACATCGATGGGAAAAAATACCTGATAAAGTAAAATCACTGATTGGTCAGAGTGAGATACTAACAATAGAAAGAGGTGTTTTCTGTAACTTGAAGCTAATGCATAATACATCACATTCAACAGTATTTACCAGCTGTTTCCTGACAGTTCTACCTGCTCTTGATAAGATGTAGACCTATTGCGGCGTGTAGGAAGATAATGCGTTTTGGGTTGTAGTGGATTTTTTTGTTGCAGTACCATGAGTGGCCACTGGGGGAACATCGTATCCGTATCCAGGTTTTCTAATACATCCATGGCGTGTACCTGACGCCAGTCTGCAGAGGTGGAAGTGCTGACGATGGCGTGGTTGAATGACCGGGGGGGTGGAGGGGGGGGTCTGTTGCTGCAGGGGGGGGCTGGGCTGTAAAGTTGGTTCCCAAAATGGGCCCGGGGATTAAAATGTGACAGCTCAACAAACGAGCACAAGTGATGCGTTCTTTCCAGAGTGATCCGTCTGTGTGGCGCTGGAGCGGCTCTGTCCACCCCCACCACCAGCTGCTCTTTCTCTTTCTCTCTCTCTTTCTTTCTCTTTTTCTTTCTCTCCATCCCAGAGACGCCTCTTCTGTTTGTTTTTTTTTCTTTCGACTGCTCTGTATCGCTGTTACGTGTGAGTGAAACATGTGGAAAAGCGACTGATTTAGTGTTTCTCATTGTCTGAAGCCGTTTTTTTGTCAGTGCCTTTTTTTGTTTTGTTTTGCCCCCCCCACCCCCCACCCCCCACCCCCCCCTCCTCTTTAGTCCAAGAGTGAAGTCAGAGTTGATGACATTTTCAGTTTTTTTGTGTTTTTCTTTTTTTTTGTCTCCTGGTGATCTGTTTGCTTTGCATAGGTCAAGAGGTCGAGACACAGAGTTGTAAAAAAAAAAAAAAAAAAAGAAAAAAGGGGACATTCAGCATCAGGAAGATAAAAAGGTAGTTCTTCAAAATATGCGTGACACGACGAGTTACGACTCCTCGACTTTCCTGACAGAGGTCACATAATAATAGCTAATAACACATTATTGGAAACGGTTCCATTTCCCTGATTATCAGAAAATATTAACTCCAAAAAATGCACTTGAAAAGACAAAAAAGAACAAGGAGAGCCCTCAATATGTAATAATAACAGTAATAAATATATACGTTACGAGGGCGTCAAATACTCGTGGAACCCCACAAGCATAAAAAAAAGAGAACAGTTTCCTAAACTAACGTTAAAGACAGCAATAGGACTTAAAGGCTTAGTTTAACACCTATACCAACCACAGGGATTAGTTCCTGCATTTCTTCTCTAGAAATAAGTACTCTACTACAATGATAATAGTAATGATAATAATCATAATCATAGTAATAACAACAAAAATAGTAAATCACTTTCCATTGTTTGTTCTGCGACTTTTTTTCGTTTTCTCTGGGTTTTTTGTTTTTTGTTTTTTTTGGTTGAAGCACAGCAAGTTGGAAAGTTACTGTAAAAAGTTCCCACCTCACCATCATCATCACTTTCACCACCACCATCATCATCATCATCATTATCACCTTATTTTTAAAGCAACTCTGCCTCGGAGTCGCTGCCACGCCCACCCCCTTTAAAGCCACTCCCTCTTCTTTTTTTCCTCTGTAGCTCCTCCTCCTCGTCCTGACCAATCGGCTGCGGCCGGGGGCGGGGCTTCCCCTCTCTGCGTGTCCAGTGGTTGCAGCGGCTGCTATTGCATGCGGTCCGCCTGCAGCTGCTGGGGCTGGTACTGGCCGAACGCTGCAGCGGCGGCGGCGGCCGAGCCGGGCGCGGCGGCGGCTAACGGCTGCTGGACCGCGTAACCGTAGCCGGCCGTGGCCATGTAGCCCGTGGCGGCGGGGGAGGCGGCGTACGGGTACTGCTCGTACGCGGCGGCGGCAGCAGCTGCACTGGCGGCGGCGGCAGAATACTGAGCGTAGGCGGCTCCGGTGTAGTCGATGTACGGGGAGGAGGCCGTGGCGGGCGCCGCCGCCGTGGGCTGCACGTGAGGGATGACCACGCTAGGCTGCACGAAGGCCTGAGGGTACACGTAGTGGGCCGGGATGCTGCAGGACAAACAAGACACATACCACAGGGGGGGTTAGTTGGATTCGTGCACCAGGACGCCCCATCTGATAACCAACACCCCACCCACCCGCCCTGAACCCCAAAACTCCATCACACTGCGGCCAAGCGCCCTCCCCACCACCCAAACCCAATCCAAGTCCAATCCACCAGTCAAGAACACCAAGGAAATGCCTGCTAGTAGGGATTAGATTGACAGGGGTGGGCGGTCCTGGTCCAGAAGGGTCAGTCTGGGTCCAGGTTTTTGTTCCAACCAGCAGTATCAACCTGATTCTACTCAGTTTGTTCCCGGGCCACATCAGTGTTCTGGTTTCTCTCAAACGGCCAATTGTAAAGATCATACACGTTTCTACGTATTACTATTAATATATATGTTATTATATTAGATAATTGCCTCTTCACTCATTGCTACGTTTTTTAAACGGAATTTAAAATCAGCTACTGCAGAAATAATGTTGTATTGTTGTTAGCATCTAATTATTAAACATTAAAGTCATCACAGATATGTAGAGACTCATACCAGAATATGCTGATAACCACTATTAACTATTGATTTATTTCATGAATCTATGGTTTAGTGTTGCTATGCTAAATATTAAAGAATAGAAAGTAGCAGAAAGTAATGACAGATGTACTTCAACAAAGGAAAAGAAGGAAAAAACTGAAACTTTCCTGTTTTTAAACAACCTTCGTGGCCGATTGAGAAAAAGATGTTGGAGTTAACGAAGTCGTACAAAGACAACGTGACCAGCGTGTCTCCGTTAACTTCAACATTTATTCACTGTAAATAAATCACACCAGTCTGTGAAGCTCTGGAGGGACCACGGGAAATGAGGTGGCGGCCCAAATTTGGTCCCCAGACCTCAGGTTGGACATATATGTACTAATAAGTAGAATCAGGTTTGTTACTGCTTGGTTGGATCAAAAACCTGGACCCACACCGGCCCTCCAGGACCAGGACCACCCACCCCTGGATTAGAACAATATAGGGTTGCCAAAATAGAAATCTCTCTGTGAAAAAAAAAAACAAAGAAGAAGAAGATCGGAAGGTGAGGAAAAACCTTTTGAATCCCCAGAGGCTTATGTAACCTCTGGGTCACTCAAATCACATCTGTATGATCACATTTAGAGGAAGGTGATGTCATCCTCTTTATTGGGTTGTATCATGGGAAACAGGTTTTGGGTTTGTCCTGTTTTGGGCGGTTTAAAGACAGAAACCGATGGGGAGACAATAAGCAGTACATTTACAGAGAGTAATTTATGGATGGGACATGGAAATGCTAATACTAAATAAATGATAAATAAAATCATAATCATGTTCACATGTTTTTAAAAATGTATTAAAGTAATAATAGTAGTTATAGCAGTGTTCCATATTTATTTATATTTATACATAAGGTAAATGAGATCATGAATCAATGATGGTAAAAATAGTAAAATCTCTCATGGACCCTCCTCCCGCCCCTTAGTCGCTGTTGCTATGGTAACTTCCATCGTTAGAGCTCGTTAATAATCTTAACCAGCAGTCTGGTAAAAAGAGGCTGATTTTAGACAAATATTGAACTAGTGGCGTGATAAATGACTTACTGGCTGCTACATGTTAGTTTGATTGGTTTCTTCCACATAGCTAGCTACTAGCTAACTGTCAGAATTAGCCGTTAGCCACAGGCATCTGGACCAAACCACTTTGAGGAATAAGGGGAGGGGGGTTTATTATTTTCCAATAATTTAAGAAACACGTTGTTTTACATTTAGCAGGGTTTGTGTTATGCATTTATTTAACATTTATTTATTATTTAGGTTTACAAAGACTTTTTGGAGGGGGGGGGGTCACGCCCCCTGGGATTTACACCTATGGTTCAGGAGCTTTTTTAACCTGCAGGTCTGATCCGTGGGGGTCACATGTGGATTTTGGTCTGGTGCCGTCCCCTTTTGCCTTTTGGATGGAGGGGGATGGAGGGGGGGTGGGGGGGGCTTACAGTGGCGGGGGCGGGGGTGCGGACAGAGGAGATGAGCCCAGGGCAGCATTGTGAAAATGTCACTGCCACTTTGACAGCTGGACAGTTTTCAAAAAGGGACGCTGCTGGCCATTTCCCCCTCTGTGTCGGGACAAAGAGCCGGGAGGTAGCGGGGGGGGGGGACTCGGCTGCACCCAGAGGGATGTTTCGATTAAATAAACAATTATGAACAATGAGCACATTCTGCCCTCCATGACATAGCCTTATCCCACCCCCCTCCCCCCTCAGACTCTATAAGGTCTGGAAACTCGGTCGGACATCGAGCATGAAAGAGGGGGAAGCTTTGAAATTAACACTCGAGGTTCAGAGAAGTGTCAACCCTCGACTGTAGGTGCAAACACCAAGAAGCAGCTTCTGGTCATGTGTGAATTTTGAGTCTTTGATGTCCTAAAAAAAAAAAAGAAAGGTCCTCCCTCCACTTTAGTAGAGTCAAATTCAATCTCACTTAGATGGAATGAGAAGCATCAGGCTTCACTTGTTGCTGGAACAATTTGATTTGATCGACTCCAGCAGCAGATATGTGACGACACGCGTCTGTAGGTGAGTTTGAACGGAAAAAAATAAAATCTGTCCAGAGAAAAATCAAAGAAAGCGAATATAATGAGTTGAATCAGCAGAAGTGAACCCCGGGTGGTTAAATATGAAAAGAAAGGCGGGATCTATCGTGGCAACCCTATTGTCAGCACTCCATTACGCAATCCAATCACATCTCAACCGAAAACAGTGGACCGAGAGAAAAACAGGAAAAACAAAACGACAGGGAGGCGTCAGAGAGGAAGAAATATGTAAAAAATAGTCCAGCGTGACTAGACTGATTACAGAAACAATGAAAAGGGCACGGCACAATCACTCAGGACAAAGGACAAGAAAAAAAAAAGAGGGGAGGTGTAATCTCAGCAAGAAGAAGGTAAAGTGCGGCTGTTGCTAAAGGGCAAAGGTCACATATGCCTCGAATATGGCACACACGGGTCGGACCAATTTGCGGAGAACATTTCTGGATTGAAGAGATTTTCTCCTGAGTTACGCTAATTGGAAAATCCTCTGAAAAAGCACATTTGTCATCAACATGTGACACTGAAATCCTCCTTTGAAAAGCTAATGGAAATCAGCAGGTTTCAGGCGGGTTTCCAGGACTTTACAGGAAAAACAGTGGAAGAAACTACAGACCTGGAGATGGATATGTATTAGTCTTAAGGTCCACTGGTTCCTAATATTAGCTCCTAGCCCAGGACTCGAGTACCACATCACTGCCTATAACATATTAGACTTCATCTGGTAAAATGCTGTATTTAAAGACTCCGTCCATGTTTAACCTGCTTTTAATAACATTTAGTGTCCGATATGTTTTTTCCTGAAAAAAGTTCAACTTCCTGGAACATATTGGAATCTGGAAAATGTAATAAAATATTCATAAGTATGATTTAATTAGCGTATAATTCAATAGAAATAAGAATTGTGTTTTTATTACCTTAGAACAGGGTTTTTTTTTAATCTACATGTTTCTACAGTCCAGAACAGAAAAACAAGGGCTCCAGAGGCTTGGGGGGGGGGTGATCTGCAATCTGCAAACTCACCACTAGAGGCTGCTAGAAACGACACGCTGCACCTTTAAAAGTGAAGTAACTGCAGAACGAAAGCCTGTTATCAGCGTCTGGTTTCAGAAGTCACATAAATTCACCTCCGAAACAAGTGTCACAAACTTTAAACTCTGAGTTTTGAGCCCTGAGAAACTGTTTTTTTTGCAGGATGAAGCTTTAAACTTCATGTCTGACGTATATAACGATTTTGCGCCACAGATTTAATCCCAAACAAAAACCCTGAGATGTTTTCTCTTCACTTCTATCCAATCAGCCGGATGAGAAATACACTTTTAAAAAAAACGTCGGCCTTTCAATTTGTCCCATGACTCGGGTTAAATTACATTAAAGGATCAGCAGCGACTGTATGTGACTGACTATAGTCATAGTGTTCATGACTCCACATCTGCACTGCTGCCTTCTAGTTTCTGATTTACCCACCAACACAGTTTCTATTGGACGGTATAGGTCTCACACACACACACACACACACACACACACACACACACGCACACACACACACACACACACACACACTCAAGACAATGTCCTAATAAAAAAAGCCTCTCTTTCCCCTGGAGATAGGAATATATAGAGGACAATATGGAAACGTTCATCTGTTGGTGAAGTAACTCTGATACCTATGATGTGTCCTATGATGCGACTGTGTGACTTTACTGGAATGTCATGTTCACGCAACCTGGTGGTCATTAAAGTTCACGGCTAAATAAAGGCTCTCTGCTGTCAAGCTGAAGGACAGGAGTGAAAGGGTCTAATGAGTGTGTGTGTGTGTGTGTGTGTGTGTGTGTGTGTGTGTGCTCATTAAACTTTTGTTCTGGCCGATCCACCGTTGGATCTGATGTCTACTTTACCTGCAGCAGGTCAGCAGCATCCACAGCTGAATCACTGAGATCTGAATGTGCAGAGACAGTTTCCTAATAGTAATAATAGACTCTGAGCAGATTGAGGATGTGAGACTTTATATTTCCTCACAGTCTTTTAACCCTTTTGATTATATAGTGTTGTCGTCATACGGCAACACTTCATTTATCTAAAAAGCTATGAAAGGGGGCTTTTATTTTGAAGGACATGTGATTTACGACCAGGATATCCTAAATATTCAAATGTGATCGTATACTCTTTCTTCGTTTTTGCAGCTAGGTGAGAAAAAGGGGCTTTTATTTTGAAGGACATACAATTTATGAGGTCACATGACCAGGATATCCCTATTGCTGATGGACATTTAACATGTGAGCATCTGTCTTATATGGAATTTTGGAAATAAAATAAAAAATGAACTTACTATGTGGGATAGGTAAACTATTTTTTTTTGGAAAATTCCTAGTCTATCCACCCTAATGGAATACCACTTACACTTCACTTACATAGCATCAGTTAGGTGTGAAAAGGGGGCTTTTATTTTGAAGGACATATAATTTATGAGGTCACATGACCAGGATATCCTGTTTGACATGTGAGCAAATAAAATATTTAAATTAATTAATTAGCTCACTATCTGTTTAAGTAAAGTTTATTTATTTTTTTAATTTATTTAAATTTTAATATTTTTTCAAGTATGGAAAATTCCTAGTGTACAACCTAATAATAGGTTATATTAATAATAGTAATAAATACATTCATGTCTAAGCAATATTTCATGCAATAGAGGGTTAAAGGTTAAATCTTATTTAAAAATGTGTTAAAGACAAAACAAATCTCTTATATCTGATGTTGTTTGACAAAAACGTTCAATCATCTAATGAAACTTCTTTAAAATTACATTTATTCGTTCTCACAATTGATGAATCCAGACTGATATGAGGTGAAATTACAACACTTTTATCTATATTTCTATAATAGACTCTGGTATCACTATGAGCTGATGATAGGATGTTTGAGGTTAAATAAAGTTAATGTTGAATATTATATTATATATTCATAGGGTCACAGTCTGACCCTGTTTAAAAGGCCTCGGTCCTGCTCTTACATGACAGAAAGAGACACACACACACACACACACACACACACACACACACACACACACACACACACACACACACACACACACACACACACACACACACACACACACACACACACAGCTTCATGCGACTGCAGTGTCAGCATTCGGGGCTTTGTGTGGCACAATGGGCGCGCTTGTTTTCCTTAACACCACGGGCCCATGTGACGAAAGCTCGTTCCGAGAGAATAAGAGAGAGAGAGAGAGAGAGATCCAGATATTTGTTTGTGTCACACTGGAGACTTTGGTGCGTTGAGCTGAGCTCCAAATGCATGTTTTCAGACAAAAGACACTCGCAAACATGAGTTATAACGATGCACCAGCGGCACCAGACGCGTCGACCCGCTCACATTCAACTATGAGTCTGCAGACGCTGGTTTTTTCCTGTTTTCACTCAGTGGACATTTATATTTGTGAATTTGGCAAAAAAGGCGGCACATGAGGAGAAAGACAGAGAAAAAGACACAAGTTATACGTCTCTGCTATGCTGTGTTAATATAATGAAGTCGTAACACCAGGAAGATGCTATAAGCACACGCAAGCAGTGGGTGTTTGGGAGGGAAACAAACAGAAATCACACAGAAAAGGCCCCAGTCACTCCAACAGGAACAACAAAACACATAAAACAGCCTGTTACACAAAACAGGTCAACCACAAGCTAAAAGCAAACAAACAAAAAAAATGTGCTCGTCCGTGGCAAAGTTAACACGCTTCCACAAACAAGAACACCCCAAAAATTCAGTCAATCCAGCTTTTTTTTTTTTTTTTTGTCATTAAAGTAGAAAGCACACGGTTTAGCTAACAACACCACTTCATAACCGCACACAAAGCTCTAAGTTCTATTCAAATAAAATAAAAAAAGTCAAATGAAACCCACGTACATGCATCTATAATCACCATTTTCAGAGCTTGTTTGTGTGCGTTTGAGTCTACAGGTAATTCCTTTCTCTGATCAGAACTATTCCACAAACCAGCACAGTTAGCTTAACCGAGCCTGTCGAACCAGAGAAAGATAGATAACATTGAGTCAGGCTGGAACTTTCCATCATTCAACACACACACACACACATGTTCACAAACAGGTAAACTTAGAAAAAGCAGTTTGACTTGCTTTTTTTTATTTGGTGGACAATGATAACAGAATCAACTAAATACGTCTAATTGTCCACCTGTGATTATCAGTTACGTCTGGAGAGATAACTGCTAATTAGCAATTATCGCAAAATGGGAATAGATTCAATCCAAAAATGAGTTAATGAATCATTTGTCTACTTTCCAACACTCATCAGGTACTTACCCATAAGGCCTTTGGATGAACGCAGGGTGGATTTGGGGAACACCAAAGGTAAAACCTGCCAAACAAAAAGAACAAAACCATGAAATCATACAGTCAGCGACTAAATACAGTCAAAAAAACATCTTAAAATACAGTTTTAAGAGAGTTAAACTATCTGGTACCAAGTTTTTAGGGTTAACACCATATATATATATATTGCAAAATGTGCATTTAAGTCCATTTATATTTTTTATTTTTACAAAAATCACGATTTTGTGCGATTATTTGACAGGAAATGTCAACTGGTGTAACCAAAAAAGGATGATAAATTTCCCTAGAATAGAAAAAGTGTTGATATAAGATGTGTTTTTAATTTTAAAATAAAAAAACAACTTTTTAAGAGAGTTAAACTTCCTAGTACCAGGTTTTTATGTTCTTAGTTATACCACTGATCCAAATAGAACTTCCTGTTCTTACTTTTGCAGAAACTGCACAGATACACACTTGAAATGTTTCTTTAGAATCAAAGTGAAACTTGAAAACGTCGTCGTTCGTTAGTAAAATTAACAATGTTTTACCTGGCTGCATCACCCGAGGCTTGGCCCCCAGGTAGGCCAGGTTCACGTTGGCCTTCCTGCCGTCGATGATGGGGTTCGGGTCTTTGCAGGCGCGGTCGGCGGCCGAGCGATCCGCCATCGTCACCTGGAGGCAGGTAAAAAACACAGAGGACGATGGGGACAGGTGTAGGTTCATCAGCAAGAGGAAACAGGCTGAACTGAACTGGTGATGGAGACTGAAGAGTGTTTAGTGCTGAGATGCTGCGTTTTAGTGCCAGGAGGTGAAAATCACATTAAAGAAATCACTGGGAATAATGATGCAGCATCTGCTGCTATTTGTCCCTGTAACATATCATCAGGTTCAATTAAAGTGTGTGTGTGTGTGTGTGTGTGTGTGTCCACATCCATCACCATCATGTGGATGTGTTGAAACCATCAGCAGTGAACAGCCTGATTAAAATGAGTCACAGAATTAACCCTGTGACATAAAATGTATGTTTTTATAGTTAGACATGAAAAGGAGGCTTTTATTTTGAAGGACATACAATTTATGAGGTCACATGACCAGGATATTCTGTTTACTCATGTGAGCATCATAATTTCACAACTTAAACTTGTCTAATATTCAGAATTTACCAAATAAAACATTTAACTCACTAAGTGAGATTTATTCATTTATTTTATTTTCTACATTGAATTAAATTTTGATATATATGATTTTTTCTAATATTCTAAAATAGACAAATTTCCATATGGCAGCAATATGCAAATATGTAAATTTATTCTATTCTGAGACTATGTTTACTACTTTTTCTTATAGTATATTTTAATATATCTATTATTTAGAAATGTAAGTAATAATAGAAGGTTAATAGACTTTAATGGAGCTTCTTTTTGTAACTATAATACACCAACGGACTCATCCAGACTATATATAAGTAGAAGATGGACGAATTCACCTCAGTTTTAATGTGAAACGCTGGATCAAACACAAACATACGAACATTTAAACAGTGACTGTGCAACTTTGCAACCACTGAGGAAATATCTTGTCAAATCTCAGCCAAATAAGGACCAACAGCATGTGTGGGTTTCTCCTTGGGCCACATCCACATGTATGAATGTAATAAATATTAATTTATACACGAATCACGATCTTAATCCTCATTTTTCTCCCAGTGACTGAGCATCATTCTGTCTCTGTGCGTCTTTCTTTCCTGTCAGTCAGGTTTTTATGACAAGTACGAGTCAAATATTTCCCCAACGCTGAGACACGTCGTAAACAGCTCTGAGATGATGAAAAGAGAAGTGATATATTGCACATATTGAGTCGTTTTTTTGTTTTTTCCCCTCCTCTCTCTGCTGTCAGCGTGCGGCCAGCGCCGTGAGGAGCGTGTCCGGGCGCGTAACCGACGCGCAACAAGTCGCTGTTCGCCAGGCTGCTGCGAGACTGCGACAGAAGTGGCTGACAAACATGAACATCCCATGACTGCAGACATGTTAATGTCACACACGATGTCGTGAAGGACAGCGGCGGCTTTAACGGAGGTTGGAGACGGAGACGCGTCCGTGCGTAAAAAACGGGGTTCGCCAAACTGCGCGTAAAACGGGAATGGTGTCGTTTAGAGATTATACTTACGAATCCATAACCCCTAGACTTGCCGGTCTGCCTGTCGGTGATCACCACCGCTTCTTCAATCTCACCAAACACCTCAAAATATTTCCTGAGACTTGAATCCGTGGTGTGGTAGGGAAGACCCCCGACAAAAATCTTCGTATAGGTCGTGTCCTTTTGCGTGGTGTGCATCGTTAGTGCAAAAATACAATAAATAGGAACAATTAAAAAAAGAATAGTGCAATGTCTCCTTATCAGAAAAATTCTTTGGATGAAGAGAGAAAGAAAGAGAGAGAGAGATCAGCTGGCTCTGGTACTTTTAGAAGGGAAAACAAAACAAAACGCGACAAATAAAAATAAAAAATGAAAAGTCTGGAGGTAGATTTATCTTCCAAAAGTTAAAGAGGGGGAGTTTTATGGAGCGGATTGTCCCAAAGAGACCGTCAGGTGTTTCCAGCTCTTCTTGGTAACTCTGCTGTCTAACTAAATATGTTTGGGACCCATTCCTAAAAGCTGCTGCTGCTAACTCCACCCAGATCTGTCCATCGCTGCCCGCCCACCGCACCAACAGCTGGGAAGCCTGTGTTCGGTGTGTGAACCACTTCACACACACACACACACACACACACACACACACACACACACACACACACACACACACACACACACACACAGATCTTATCCTTGCTGTCTTTACCAGAATCACGTTTAATTGACCATCAGGGGACCCAAAAAACCTGATAGACCTTATGATATGATACAGGGACAATGTCTCATCAAATATAAGAGAAAATCATCACATTTTCAGTGATTTTTTGGATGATTTTTACTGATTTATGGCTCAGTGATAAATGTGATGTGGTGTAGATATGGATTTTTAAATAATAAGAAACCAACATTTTACAGACCTGATTAATGCTTCTTCTTGAACTTGTATTTGTCACTGACTCTTATATGTTTTGAGATTTTTTATTTTACTTTTGTCAGATAAGATCCTCTTTATCTGTGCTGATGGGAGGGACATTAAGCTGTAAATATTCAGAGAATCATTTATATTTATTTATTAAATACTAATAACAACTAAATAAATAATAAATACTATACTATCCTAATAATCTGGTCCTATCTTCTCCTTTTAATAGTAGTAGTTATAGCAGTGTTCTATATTTATTTATATTTATACATAAGGTAAATGAGATCATGAATCAATGAGGGAAAAACTAGTAAAATCTCTCATGGATCCACGTTTCCTCTTCCCTCCCCCTAGTTACTGTTGCTATGGTAACTTCCATCGTTAGAGCTCGTTAACGATCATTAGGTCTGATCTTAACCAGTTAAACTGGTAAAAAGAGGCTGATTCTGGACTAATGTTGAACTAGTGGTGTGATAAATGACTTACTGGCTGCTACATGTTAGTTTGATTGGTTTCTAACACGTAGCTAGCTGCTAGCTAACTGTCAGAATTAGCCGTTAGAAAAACAGCATCTGGACCAAACCACTTTGAGGAACAAAGGGGGGGGGGCATCATAATTTCTCAACAATTACAAAAATGCATTGTTTTACATTTAACAGTGTTTGTGTTGTACATTTATATAAGATTTCTTTAATATTTAAAATATTATATCCCGTCCCCTGTGCCCCCCCTGTTTTCTGTCTATGTCACTGCCGTACTTTGATCTATATGGATCTATACGGATCAGGCCTCTTAAATAAAGAGTTGGTCGGGGGGAACGGACACGTCACAGCAGCGAGTGCCAGCAAATAGACAGGTGCAGCTTTGAGGCTCCAGTGGAGGGATCAGCCTTCACTCGTAGGGGGTTGACAGAGTTTTGGCAAGTTTCTGTGTCCATGGAATCAGCCAAAAGGCCGTGATTATACTCCCAGTTAAAAGAGAAGTGGAACTCTCTTTTTGTTTTGTCCAGTCCCAGTTTAATGTCTGCTTTATTCTCATTGTCAGGACACATGTTGGTGCTGCTGTTACAATGATATTCTAATTTATATCTGATTTAATGGGATTCTTAGCTGAATCTACCCTGATTGACCTTTAACTCTCTGTTATAATAGATATATTAAAACATATATAAGAAAAGGTTGTAAACATAGTCTTAGGATAGTTTTATTCTATGTAAGTCAATGGGACTCCACTAGGAATTTAGCATATTTGCATATTATTAACATATGGCAGCATATCTATTTTAGCATATTAGGAAAATCAAGATTTGATTAAATGTAAAATAATAATAATAATAATATTAATGATAATATCCCTCAGATAGTGAGTACAAGTTGTTGTTTGGTAAATATTTTGCAAACTTCTGAATAAAAAACATTTAGTTGTGAGACAGTGATGCTCACATGTTAAATGAGAAAACAGGATATCCTGGTCATGTGACCCCATAAATTGTGTGTCCTTCAAAATAAAAGCCCCTTTTTCACACCCATCTGTATAAACATAGATTTTATATCACAGCTTTTCAGGAAAAAGATCAGATGTTTAGCCATTTAAAAGTACATGTTTAGACATTTTAAACAGGCACTTTAGTGCACACCTATCTGTAAAAACATCGATTTTATATCACAGCTTTTTAGAAAATAAAGATAAAGTGATTGTTGCCAAAAAAATAAAACATATATGATCAGATTTGAATATTTCTCTGAGCTGGAAGCAGCGTCATCGACTGGAACAAAAAGGTTATGATGCGTGAACTGAAGGATCAGGTTTAAATATCAGTTCAATCAGGATTCTGTGAACATTAAAGATTAAAATAAGTCGTCTCTGCTCCACAGACTCTCTCCTCATCAGCAGCAGAGTAATTCACCCCCAGTAACGTGAGAGGAAACTCCAGCGTTAACTATTCATGGCAGCTCTGCTTCTCCTCTATAACACAATGTGCTATTATCGTCTCACTGGAAAAAACTAGTATTTATTAGTAGTAGTTTTTCCATTATTTGAAGTGTTGATATCATTAACACGATTTATTTATGGATTCAAGCAGCAAAAATCATCTCTGGAAGAAACAACAGGTAGTTTTGTTCCATTAAAACTCATAAAAACTGTAATAATACAAATATTATCACCTCTTGTTGTGGTAGATTCTTTTTATCAACATAACGTCTTGTGAACATCAGTTTTTATCTTTTATTTGTTATTTATGGTGTATATTCTGTGTTTATAGTCACAGAAATTAAAACCTGTTTTCTGTTCATGGTCATAAACGACTGGAAAGATTTTAGTTGTTTAAAAAGAAAATGATCCTAAAACTACACTTGATAATTCCACAATATTCCAAATCATGTCTTAATACATTAAAGAACAATTAACAAGAACAATAACATTTAAATGTTCATCAGACTTCATCAGAATCTTGATCAAATCTGATCAAATTAACCAGGTTTTTCAGAGATAAATACTTTTAAACAGTTCAGATTTGACCAGGATCAACATGAAGGTTAAAACTAATGAACCTCTCCTCTGATTGGCTGATTTTAATGGCTGTGATTGGTGGTGGGTAGGTGGTGACCGTGTAGTTGTGACATCACAACTTCACAAAATCACTGGCAGCTGTGTTCATTTCTCTGTGGATTGAGTATTATGGACTATGGAACAGTATTTATATATAAAAGTCATTAAAATCTCACACAGACCTACTCTCATACACTTATTTTGTGTCTAGACTGCAGATACAACACCCCTCGAGACACACACACACACACACACACACACACACACACACACACACACACACACACACACACACACACACCGAACCCTCTGTCCTCTTAGAAAACTACAGGAGATTGAGTCTAAGACGCTGACCAACAAACGATGCCTTCATTTCCTCCCAGTGATTCAGCCTCAGAGAATCTGCAGCAGGTTCCCATGGAGCAGCAGTGATGCAACATCTGCTGATTGGCTGATTTTAATGTATTTAAAAAATTGGACTATTTCAAGTCCTCGGGGACACATGAGACACACTCACACTCTTTTTTTGGCAGATCCAATATGCCCATTGCAAGCTGATAATAAAAAAGTACATTACATGAAATGTGTATTCTCTGAAAAGGCCTGTACACTGTGTTGTAACGTCCATCCATAGCTGTAAACCCATGGGGGGGGGGACGACATAACCCCACCTTCCACTAAGTCCCCCCCCCAAAAGTCTTTGTAAACACAAATAAATTCTTTGAATATCAATAAAATATTAAATAAATGCAGAACACAAACGCTGCTAAATGTAAAACAACGTGTTTCTTAATTGTTGAAAACGACCCCCCCTCTTATTCCTCAGAGTGGTTTGATCCAGATGCTGTTTTCCAACGGGCCTAATCATAGATATACGTAGAAAGGCTGGATGTCTAAACCCGCACACTGGCGGCCATCTTACTACAGGGAGCTCGTTCACTCATACCAATGTATTTTAATGGTGTAATTTCTACCAATTTTCATACGGTTTGGTTTGTATAAACGTCAGAGATGTAGTTATGACAGTATAGTTTGTTCAGATCACTCACCTTCACTTACGTTCAATACATCAGGTCAGAGTGTTTCCCTGTAGCAAGATGGCCGCCGGGCGAGGACGTCCGTGTCTGTGTCGTCTCGCCTTTATTATGCAGATCAACGGGCCTAACGGCTAACTTTGACCGTTAGCTAGCAGCTAGCTACGTGGAAGAAACTAACCAAACTAACATGTAGCAGCTAGTAAGTCATTTATCACACCACTAGTTCAACATTAGTCCAGAATCAGCCTATTTTTACCAGTTTAACTGGTTAAGATCAGACCTAATGATCGTTAACGATCGCTAACGATGGAAGTTACCATAGCAACAACGACTAGGGGGAGGGACGTGGATCCATGAAAGATTTATCTAAATTTTCCATCATTGATTCATGATCTTATTTACATTATGTATGAATATAAATAAATATAGAATACTGCTATAACTACTATTATTACTTTAATTATTTATTGATGGAAAAATAATAACCCCCCCCCCTTATTCCTCAAAGTGGTTTGGTCCAGATGCTGCTCTAACCTTGTGTATAAATATAAGTAAATACTATTATTACTTTAATACCATTGTTTAAAATGATGAGGACTTAAGGCAAGTAAAATACAGGGCCAGATTGTTATAGTAGTGTAGTATTTTATTTATTATTAATATTTATATTTTTCATATCCCCTCCAGAAATGACTCTGTAAATGTGCTGCTTCATCAGTGGAATAGGATTTTGTCTTTGTCCCTGCCTCCATCTAAACAGCAGGAACCTCAGATCACAAAGAGATGTGACCTGATCCTGCATCGGTGTGTTTTATTAATGCAGACACACGCCCGTCAAAGTCACACTGGCGTCCTGAATAAAGGAGCTGGATTAAGTTTCTGAGGCTCAACAATAGTGATGTGGTCAGGTTGCGTCGCCTCGTTGTTCCCGTTCATCTGCTCCTGTCGACTGGTCTGAATCATCTTATAGTTTCACATCCAGGCCTGTGGTGTCACTTAAAACTTCAATCATGATTTTTCTTTTTTTCTCCAGGAAATAGTCAAACCGACAACCTGAATGACAGATGTGCAGGAATCAACCTTCAAATTAATAAATTAATTCAAACTATAAGTAGAAATCCTGTGGGGAAAAATCTTTGTAAACACTAATAAATAGTTTTGAATATTAAATAAATGTGAAATAAAAGATTTTCATAGTTTTCCCTCATTGATTCATGATGTCATTTGTCTTTTTTATGAATAAAATAAATATAGAACACGGCTACAACTACTATTATTACTGTTAATACCATTAATTAAAACATGAAGAGGGATCAAACCTACAAGACAAGTTGTAAAGTAGAAGATAAAACCAGATTATTATAGTAGTATAGTACTTTTATTCAACGTTTACTGTTGTTTAATCCTCATTAATAAAATGAGATTTTCGCCTCTGATTCAAACAGTTTTTATGAACTTCACATCTGTGAGGATTTATTTTCAGTTTAATCCATAGAATGTATAAAAAGGTTTAATAAAGACAGCTGAGACCGTAAATACACACCTGTCAGGCAGAGAAAATCTGTGGGTCAAAGGTCACGGAAACAGCTGGAACCACAGCAAAGTCACACAGAGGTCACTAAGGAACCAGAATCTAAAAACGACGATTTTAAATTAACTTAATAAAGTTTTATATTCTGACAGATCATTGCAGAACACCACTTAGTGAAAAAAGAGAAACTTTATCGACAAACAAACATGTTTCCAGAGCTGGACACTGATGCTGAGCTGATGGAAACCTCCAACTCTAACTCACTGAAACAGCGCCACCTAACGTCCAACGAAACAAACGCACCCTTCACCAGAACAACATGAGCAGCAATTCAGTTAAACAAGAAACAACTCATTAAAATCAATTTGGTGTTTCAGCAGCAACATTAAGTCTTGATTCTATTTCTTCACTGAGGTCAATTATATTTCACTGGAAAGAAAACACTTAAATTCCTGTTTATCACTGAGTTAAATGGGTCAGTGACACAAATGTGAAGTGGTGAGAGAGAGTTTAACTCACTTAAAAAGTTAAAAACAAGTTTTTTATTCTATATATATTCTAGGTGAATTAAATATTTAATATTTATCATGTTTTTCAGTTACACCAATTGATGTTTCAGGTAAAAAAAAATGCACAAAATCAGGATTTTGGACTTTAAAATAAATAAGTTGATGAATGCTTCTTAAAACAATATGTAATACTATATATAGTGTTTACTATATACATATATATCTATATTATATACTATATATACATCTTAGTTCCTTTCCTCCCTCTTGTCTCACTGAAACTGATAATTCAACCACATAAATTCATCTCCCACAGAATATACACAGGACTTTTTTAATATTTAACTTTATAATACATTTAAAGGACAAATGCCACTAATTTAATGCATCAAAGTTTGCATTTATGAGAAGTTGTATGAAGCCTTTGTGGCTCCAGAGGGAGTTCTATACGTTAAATCTGATAAATCAGGTCTGACATTGTCAGTAAATATTATAATATTACTGTTACAGGGATGAATGAAGTGGTTTGGAACCATTTGTGTTGGTTTATTTGGGTCGTTTTAGTTCATTCTGAGGTTTTCAGCTCATTTATTTCACGTTGAAGTGACATTATTTTATTTCTAAGGTCGAGAATGAGCTTTTAATCTCAATATTTTAGGAAACGATCCAGAAATTAGAGACTTCATGACTTTATCCTGGGCTGGATTTTACTTTTTAACCTTCTAGATCCAGCTCTGTGGCAGCCACTCATTCTTTATTATATGGAATTAAACCTTTGAGTTTGATATTTAACTATATTCTTTTCGAAGAATCCATAAAAACATATTCAATTAGACGTCACCAAATATTGTCAGATTGTCCACAAGTTCCATTTTAAACTCTTTTTTCTCCAGTTGAATGTGTGGATGAAACATTTCAACAGGAAAATTAGATTAAATCACTTTTAAAATCCTTCAGATTAACACCAGACACAGTTTGTTTGAATTAGATCTATTAAAACACAGCTGTGTATTTATATTGTTGAATTAATCTACTTCTAACTGGGACTGTGTGCAGATTAGATTGTATTCCAAACATTTTTTATAAGGATTATAACCAGATATTCTTATTCATCTAATATTCGATGTATTTCTGCTTCTATTTTAGTTAATGAGGTCATTTCTAAAACGACCTCAGCTCCAAACAACAGGTTATTTATTAGATAAGATCCGTAACATGAAAACACCAGAAACAGATTGTTTTTTATAGTTTTATTGATGGTAATTACCCATTGTTTTAATGTTATCACTCATCCAGTAATAATCATGGCTTTAAAATTAAACTGACTTCCTTATCATCCAAAGTCACCCGTGTCCATTTAAACACGCAATATAAAAATATATACTTAATACTTTGTACAATACTGGTTTTGGTCCAAACAAAAGTGGATCAGAAAAGCCAATATACCTTTAGTCATCAAAGGCTCTCCAATTTTGCATTTAAGCTCCTTTTAAATGGATTCGGGCAACTTTGAACGTATGGATTTACATAATAAATTCTAAAGACAAAAAAAAAATGCTTGAACGCGGAGTTGGTGACACAAAAAAATTCAACTTCACAGATTAAAAAAAAAAAATATCACTATTTACAGGTTTTTATAATAATATTCAAAGGCCAATTAAGAGAGAGAGAGAGAGATAAAGAGAGATAAAGAGGGATAGGCAGAGAGAGGTAACAGGGAGAGTTTAAGGAATCAGGAGGAAGGAACAAGAGGAAAAAAGCAGTAGAGTAGTGGAGCAAACCCGAAGGTTCCAAGAATCAAACATGTAACGTGACTTTTTGAAACTTATGCATTTACAAAGTCCTAAAAGGAGTTGAACGAGGGCGTGGAGCCTCCGGCCCGGTCCATCCTCCACAGTGCATGGATACGTTTCCCCCTTTTTCTCCGGATCCCGCCCTCCTTCCTTCCTTTCTCCCCTTTTTTGTTTTTTTTTCTTCTTTTTTTAAACATTCATTTTGCTTGATCACCTGTCGTTCAGTTTTGTTTCAGACGCACACCGACACTCAACCTCAGCATTGTACAAAGAAATCAAACGCACCTCGCTGTCTGTACATAAGAGAGAGGGATAAGAGGAGAAAAAAACAAGCACACGCTGCATTCACCACAAAGATTCCACGCTCATCCCTGTACATACGACACCAGCGTCTCCAGCTGC
This sequence comes from Lepturacanthus savala, assembly GCA_030544235.1. Taxonomy (NCBI): domain Eukaryota; kingdom Metazoa; phylum Chordata; class Actinopteri; order Scombriformes; family Trichiuridae; genus Lepturacanthus; species Lepturacanthus savala. The sequence continues at coordinate 9,409,230 of CM060472.1, read as the reverse complement.
TGATTCCTGTCTGAATGGGGAATCATCACCACCTCTCTGCAGATCACAGCTCGTTAACCTGACGTACTAATTAATAGGATTTCTTACACCCGCGACTCTTCAGATTTGCAGTTTTTGCCTTTGTAATTTTATTACAAAAAAAAAAAAAAAAAAAAAAAGGAAAACAAAAGAAAAAGTAAGTCATGCCTAAAACTCTAGCAGACATTCGCCCGGTGTTGGAAATATAGATGTGACTGTCTTGCTAGTTTTTGTTTGTTTTAACATGACGAGCAGGGATCTGTGTTGATTGTGTAAGTCGGTGTCGTTGTTCAGTCATCAGGGTTTTATTCCTCCGTTAAGTTCCTGTGTTAATGGGCTCCTGTCGACGTCTCTGATCTACGTTTAGAGTTTTAAACCCCGCCCACTCGCCCGCGAAGCCTCGGCCCCTTCTTCACATGCAAAGTCTAATTCAGTGTTTGTCCAGTGGAGAGCGTCCAGGACTTTATTTCAGCCTTCAGTGGGGTCAAAGTCACGGCCGAGTCCTCGCGGCTCTACTTCCTGCGCCGCACCGCCGTCTTTATCTTACGTCCGGCGATCGTTTGCTGTCCAGCAGAAGAGGCAGTGAAGGTTTTAGTTGACCTGAGAGAGAAGGAAATCAATTAGAACTGGTTCATGAGAGATTAGTGGTTTATAAAACATGAATATTTCAGATGTTTAAACATAAGCTGAGTTATAAAAAGGGTCAAAAATATAAAACTAAACACTTGGTACCAGATAGTTTAACTCTCTATAAAAGGTTTAAAATATTAAAAACACATGTTATAAACTGGATTAAATATTCAAAACGCAGCTTTTTCAGTTACAGCATTTGACATTTTGTGTAAATTTGTGTGATTTTTATATTAAGATATATAAAAAAATGGTACAAAAGGACTTTCAAATTAAATGAATACGAGTCAAACATATTTACACGATTCCCAAATCCTGTTAAATTATTTTCCAGGACATTTCAAGCCACTAGAGACCAGTTATCATGTCATAAACTAATACTAATCCCCTTTAACGTGCGCCTTAATATGCAATAATTATATATACATTAACCTCTATTATATATAAGCTGCGGGTTCAACAAATATTTAGGATGACAAAGACTCTTGAATAAAGTCAAACTGACTGATTTAATGACTTAAACTTAATCGTTCCAGGACTTTTTCCTCATTTTCCATGACTGGAAAATTGGTCAATCATCTCGCAGGTTTTCCAGGACGTGTGGGATCCATTTAACAACGTCTACATATTCATTATAAACACACAACGTAAGCTGAGGAGGTGCAACGTACCCAATGTTGAACGCGGGGGGCTGTGAGAAGTTGAATCCTCCTCCTGCTGCTCCTGCCTGGGGAGCGATGGAGGGGTTGGCAGGAGGAGCAGCAGAACCCGTGGATCCGGCTCCGAAGGTAAAAACACCAGAGCTGCTGCTGTTGGAGGATCCGAATCCACTGGATCCTCCGAACTGGAAACCTCCACCTGAGGAAGATACGGAGGAAAACAACGTCTGGGTCAGAGATGGTGACATTTAGGTTTTATTTTGATAGTTTAAGGAAGTTTCCCCCTCTTTAAAGTAGATTCTGGTCCCAATCTGATCATTTATAACTTAATCCTGTATTGATTATATGAATATGAATAAAAGATATGACAGATTTCACAGATGTTTAAACATAAGTTAAGTTTAAGGGATAATGTAGAAACTGTCAAACTAAAAACCTGGTGCCAGATACTTTAACTCTCTTAAAAAGGTTTTAAAATATTAAAAAAACACACGAGAACAAGTAGTTTTTTATTCTAGGTGGATTAAAAGAAGAAATAAAAGAAGAAAAGGTACAAATGGACTTTGAAATGACATGAAACCAACATAAAAAGAATTTCCTTTAATTCCCATATAGCAGATTAATCCCACTCTTGTCTCTACAGTAAATATGATTCATATAAATAAATAATGACAAGATGAGTCAAAAACCTTTTAAAATACAGTTTAAGACTCATTCATCAGGTCTATAAATGTACAGTATGTGTTCATGTTGGTTTCTTCTTATTTAAAAGTCTATTTGTACCATTTTTTTATACAAAAATCCTGAAATGTTGGATAGTGTAACCACCTAGAATATAAAACGTGTTGATAACGTGTTTTAAAGCCTTTTTAAGACAGTTAAAGTATCAGGTACCAGGTTTTGTCACTGACTCATGTTTAAAGGTCACGTTTCATTCACCTGCAGCAGAGTTGGCGGCTGCTCCAAACACAGGAGTGGAGTTGGCCTGTTGACCAAACACCGGGGCGGCGTTGGGCTTGGCCCCGAAGGCCGGAGCCGGGGAAGGTGCCGCCGTGAACGGGGAACCGAACGGAGAACCGAAGGAAGGAGCCTGGTTGGCTCCGAACCCACTGGAGGGAGCGGAGCTGAACACGTAGGGAGGAGGAGCTGCAGACGGAGCTGGAGGAGAAAGAGGGAGGATCAATGCTTTTATATTAGGATGGGGAGTTAAATTAATTTAATCATTTAGATTTGTGTGTCAAACCATCCCCTCATTTCTCAAGCTTTGTAATTAACTGCAGAACAATATTGGCCCCTAAAATCTGCAGCACATTTTCTAAACCCTCATCTTCCACCACTGATAACAGTCGACAGGAGAGATTCATCAGTGTTTCTGATGTTGATTTGCTGTAAAATACCAAATAAACGCAGCGTTTTAATAAAAACCAGGTCCCTTTAAACACCAGCTGCAGGTTTATATTCTGACAAATAACCCTCGCTTCAAAATAAACAGTTAATTTATTAAAAAAAGAAAAGAAAATCGAGGAAGACACGACGACTGATGCTGCACGAACTAAACGAAGCATTAATGTCCCAACTCTAAAATATTTAAATAAAATATTAAAATATTATCCCTTTAATATTCCTAATAACGACTGAGAAGAAACCATTTTCATTCATTTAATATCAAACATGTATGAAATCTACTGAGTCTAGTATGTATGTATATATATATATATATATATATATATATATATATATATATATATATATATATATATATATATATATATATATATATATATATATATATATATATATATATATATATATATATGAATGAACAGATCTAACATCTCAAACAGAAACAGTCACTCAGGCTGAATAGATGCATCGTGCAACTAAAAAATAATCATTTGAATAATCTGGATTTCAATATTGATTAAAATAATTGAGTCAATGAGATAATTGAGGTTATTTTCCCCTATAAGGGAGCAGCCCTAAATGTACATGTTATAAATATGTACATTATAAATATGACACTAAATATTCTCTGTTGTTGGTATTTATGGTGTTTTTTATTTACATATTTCTCTTGTGTGTCTATAGTTTTATATCAGTCTGTATGTGACGTGTTGGAACTTTAATTTCTCTGAGGATCAATAAAGTCCTATTTGATCTAAACGTAGAATCCAGCTCATCAGAGTCGATGCAGACCTGCAGAAGAGGCAGCAGAGGGCGCCGCTGCTCCGAACCCAAAGGAAGGAGCAGCAGCAGCAGGAGCAGCAGCAGCGGTGGCAGCAGCACCGAAGATGAACGGCTGAGACGGAGCCGCAGACGGAGCCGAGTTGACGGCGGCGGCCGAGGGGGCGGCCGGCGGCTGGCCGTCCTGGTTCTGACCGAACATGAAGGTTTTAGCCGGAGGAGGAGCGGCGTCGCTGGACGTCACGGCCGGCTGACCGAACAGGAAAGTGCTGGGAGCTGCAGAGGAGGCTGGAGCCTGGGAGGAGGAGGTGGAGGAGGTGCTGCCGAACAGACTGGAGGAGGGAGCAGAGGATAAGGAGGAGGTGGTGGTGTTGTTGGTGGTGATGGGGTTAGCCGCCATGAAGGAAAAGGCTTGTTTTGGAGCAGGAGCCGAGTCTGGAGGGAGGAGAACACGTATTTATGATTAGAGGAGAAATTACATCAACATGTGACACAAGACACAGACTATAGAAATATAATATACACAACAGATGTTCCAGTCAGTTCTGGAGATTATTACACATTTATGTTGTGGAAAGTTATTCTGACAGTTTAAGGACGTTTGTTCGTCTCCAAGTAGAATCAATGTGATTGATGGAGTCCTATTGATTTACATGGAACTATCCTGAAACTATGTTCACAACTTTAACTTATAGTTTTAAAATATATATATATTATTTTGGCCATTTCTAAACATTTACCATGTCTAATACAATATTTCATAGGTTCAGGGTTAATATATTATTTCCAAATTCATAAATTAAGACTTTTTAAGACCCTGCAGGAACCTTGAAAAGCTGTTTCCTGCAGCTTTCTGTTTCTGTATGTTAGGCTCAAATAACCAAATAAACATGTCAAATAAAACAACCAGGAGATCGTCACACATTAAATAAATAAATAATAAATTACCTGCAGCCGTTTGTCCGAAGGTGAACGAGGGTTTCGGTGTTTCTGAAGTGGACGTTTCGCTCTTATCCGCTGGTTTTCCAAAGGTAAACGCCGGCGGCGGCTGCTCTGTGGGTTTGTTGAAGGTGAATCCTGAAGACGCCGCTGCAGCGTCGCCATCTTTACTCCCGGCGCCGCCGAACAGGAAGTTGGACGCGGCCGAGGAGGCCGCCGCTTCCTTCTTTTCCTCGGGTTTGCCGAAGGTAAACGTGGGAGCGGCCGGCTCCTTCTCTGTAGGTAAAGAGCCGAACGTGGCGCCCCCTTGTGGTGCAGCGGTTGACAAACCGGGTTCGCCCAGTCTCCCGAACACGGAGCCAGCGGTGGTGGTGGTGCTGGCGGCGATGGTCGTGGCGTTTGATGACGCCGCGCCGTCGCTCGTGTCTTGAGAGGCTGCGGGGGGAGTGAAGGTGATGGAGGAGGATGAGGTGGAGGAGGTGGTTTCTGACGTTTTCTCTTCAGGGTTCGACAGCCCGAAGGTGAAGCCGCCCTTAGACGAGTTACTTTCTGTGCTCGATGATCCAGTCCCAAACATTATCCCGCCGCCGGTGCCGAATTTAAATCCAGAGCCAGTGGCGGCGGGCTGGTCGGACTTTTTGTCATCGCCGGAGGAAGTCCCGAACTTAAAGCCCTCGGACGAGCTGCCGAATTTGAACCCTGACGAGGCAGCAGTGTCTTTAGAAGTGGTTTCCGATGAGGAGGAGCTGCCGAACGCGACTCCGAATTTGAATCCGCCCGATGAGGAGGACTCGGGAAACGAGCCCCCGAACTTGAAACCTCCAGATTCAGATGTTGAGGTACTGTCTGATGTGCCAAACTTAAAACCTCCTGAAGTAGAGGTAGAAGAGCCGAAGGTAGATGAGCTGGAAGTCCCAACAGCTGATGAACCAAAAGCTGTACAACAGGAAAATAAAGGCAGGTTATATTCCTAAAGTCTGAGATTCTATCATCATCTTCTATAGAAATAACAAGAATTAAACATCTGGAGCTTGAAGAAACATTCTGGCATCTCACATATTATTCTACTATAATAGTTAAACTGATTTAAGGGTCAGATAAAACCACCAGATGGTGTTTCCCTAAAAACTAAAGTCCAGATACTTTAACTCCCCTAAAAAGGTTTTATAACATTAAAAAACACAGGCTCTCAACTAGTTTTATATTCTCTGTGGATTCTATATTTAATTTATTATTCTTTTTGGGTTGCACCATTTCAAATCACACAAAATCATGATTTTTATAAAAAAAATAAAAGATATGATCTTTTTTAATAACATGAACATAAAATATAGATTTAGAGACTTGAAGAATGCTGAATAAAACTTTTTAAACTTTACTTATAACATTTTTTTGGTAAAGTGGTGGGTAATTGTTGATTAGAAATGTTTATTTGCAGTAAAGTGTTTTCTTCAGATATACTATTTTTTTTAAAGGAAATGCAAAAAGAGAAGAAACCAACATGAAAACAAAATGTACCTTTAGAGAGACCTGATTAATGCTGAATAAAACTTTATTTGTCGCCGCCACTTGTACAGAAACGCGTCTAACGCGCGAGTTTTACCTTTCGGCTCCACCACAGCTCCGGGTTTGGCTGCCTGACAGGCGACGCACTGGACGTCAGCAGCTTTATTCTGTAGAAGACACACGTCACAATCCCAGGAACCTTCCTCCTTCTTGAACTTGTCGCCCAACTCGAACACGGCGGCGTCTGAAGACGAGGCTCCGGCTGAAGCTGCTGCTGCTCCTGAAGAGTTGATGAGAAAAAGAATTAAGTTAATGTGTCTTTATAGTCGGGGGCAGTTCAATAAAGATGAACCTTTACGATATTTCATGTTAATGTTGTTTGGCATACAACCTAACTGATCATCATCTTCTGGACTGTAGAAGATAAAAACCTGATTTTAATGTGTTTTCACACGTAGGGAATTTAATGTAATGTTCAGATTTAAGATCAAGATTAAAGAAAATGCTTCACATTAATATTCACGGTTAAAAATGTCTTGATAATGAACAAAAGAGCAACATGAAACCAAAGTAGATCACAATATTTAACGATTTATGCATCTGTATTTAACTACTTCTTTACTATGTATAAGTTATTTAGTAATTTAATATCATTTATCTAATAATTTTTGTAATTTATCTACTATTCAATGCCTGATTTCTCCATGTGAAGGACTTTAACAGCAACTAAATAAATATCCTCATATTTCAGATTTTTTATATTTATTCTGTTTCTTATTCACGTGTATATTTCTGTATTGTAAATACTATTATTGTTAATATTTTGTACTGTATTTAAACCCCTAATTTCATTGTACCTCCTAGGTCTAATGACACTAAAGGACTTATCCATCTTATTTTCAGAACCTCTAAAAACCTTGGATGTCATAAAATCATCATGAAAAGCCGTCAGGACTTAAATCATCACATTTTCCAACCTCCTGCCTGGTCTATAAATTGAAAGGATTCATTAAATCCTCATGTTTGTGTTGTTTTCACCTGGTTTCGGGCTCATGCAGGCCACACACTTCGTATCCTCGGCCTTGTTCTGTACCATACACGTGTCGCATTCCCATGCTCCTTCGGGTTTTTTGAACTTGTCTCCAAATCCGATGAACCCTGTGGCGGCGGCGGGGGCCGCGGGGCTGGATACAGTCTTAACGGCCGAGAAGGCAGAAGGAAGAGTCAGTGACGTCTTTAGCCCCGTCCCGGGCTTGGCCGTTTCACAGGCCACGCACTTCACCGCGTCGGGTTTGTTCTGAACCAGACACGTGTCGCAGTCCCAGGTTCCTGCAGGTTTAGAGAACATGGTGCAGAAATCGGCAGCGTGGGAGGAGGAGGAGGTGCTGTTCTCCTGCCCGGCCGAGGTGGGTTTAGTTTCCCTGGGTTTGGACGAGGAGGAGCCGGGCTGTGGAGCCGTGCAGCTGACGCACTTCATGTCCGACGGCTGGTTCTGGACCAGACAGACGTCGCAGCTCCAGCCCGACGGAGTTTTGAACATGTCGCTGAATCCCGTTGACGACGGGAGGGAGGAGGAGGAGGAGGTGGTAGAAGGAGCGGGGAGTAGTGTGGAGGTCTTCTGGGAGGAGTCGTCGGGACCCGGAGAAGATCGGGCAACAGGAGATGCAAAACCTGAAGAAAACCAGGGCAAGATTTAAAAAAAAAAAAAAAAAATCCAGATTCAGCCTCGAAAATTTACTGAATGAGAAGATTCTAACCAGGTGCTTTGAGGAGATCCAGCACGCTGCCTTGCTTCAGCGTCTTGGCTGGTTTAAAGGGGCCTTCGAAATCTTCTTCTGTGCTTTTATTTGTTGCTGGCTTCACTGTAAGAAACAGGAAGAACAAACGTGACTTTAAATGTTCAAGAAAGACGATCAGACAGATATTTCTGAAACTGATCTTTTATGAACCCAGTTTAAAGAAAACATTCCAATCCACAGCACTGCTGTGACATGAAGCTGCAAAATAAACAATGTCATGCACATATCAAAGCAGCAGGTGGCGATAGCACTATTAACAGGAAGGATAAATATGGCTGAAAGATTTGGAAAAATCATCCAATTACAACATATAGACATTTTATTCTCTAATCCTCTATTTTATCATGTTTCCCTCAATAAATCCTTTGTTTTCTGGTTAATTTTTGATGAAAGGCTGAAAACATGCAGAGAAACAGTGAGTCAACACTTACCTGCTGCTGCTATGGGAGTCGTTAGCTTCCCATTCAACATGGAGGGAGCTAACTTTGCTACAGGTGCACTAAAAGTAAATCCAGCCTACAAAGAGGAGGAAATGGAGCAATTAACATCAGTAAATCAATGCAATCTAAACAATTACTGTTCATTAAATGACTGATTTACTCACTGATGGGGAAAAGGAAGGTGGACTAGCAGCAGTTGCTTTGACAATAGGAGAGGAAAACGTAAAAGGTTCACAGGGAGGTGATGAGGCCGCGGGTGTGTCCTGGAGACAAGAATTAGCATGAATCATATGAAATGTTGCTCTTATATTCGTCGTAACACTGAAGTAAATGGATATACGTTGAATACAGACCTTATTTGTTAATGCTTCCTTGGCAGGAGTCACAGGTGTGGTTTTGGGGGCGGTGCTGACGGTGGTGGAGGAGGAGTAAGGCGGTGGAGGGGAGGAGAAGCTGAAGGTGGGCAAGGCAGCGCTGCTGATGGGCAGAGAAATGACCGGAAGGTCCGGGACCTCGGCCACCTGACAGAAAACAAGCAGGGAAGAGATTAAACGTCAACTATGACACGTTTCTGACAGCTCTGGAACAGTTTGAGCTTCCAGACAAGTTAATGTTGGATAGAAATCTGAAGCATCCAGGAACATAATCTGTTCTAGATTCATGACCTCGGTGCTTCTCCAAAGTCTCAAAGTCAAGTTTCTTCAAGTTAAATTTAAAGACCATTTATATAAAAACTAACCCTCTATTTGCATAGTGTTACAATTATTTTATCTTCATTAAAAAAAGTGAAAATGTGATATAAAATCTATGTTTTTATAGCGAGATATGACAAAAGGGGCTTTTATTTTGGAAGGACATACAATTTATGAGGTCACATGACCAGGATATCCTGTTTGCTCATGGACATTTTACATGTGAGCACCATTTATTTAGAATTTGGGAAAATTTTCCACCAAATTTACCAAAAGTTTAACTTAAATTTACTTAAAATCAAGCTGAAATTGATATCAATATGCAATTTTTTCAGAAATCTATTATTTTAAGTAAAAAAAACATTCAAACATTTATTTACCATGTCTAATATAATATTTGATGCAATAGAGGGTTAAAGAATTATTTCCAAAGACGTTTTTAGACCCTGAAAGGTCTAATTTCCTACACATTTCTTAAAACCTCTCTTTGTGTATTAAAATGGTTGGAACACGCCGTCACCTCCTCGTCTTCAGCATGTTTGGAGGACGGCCGTGTACTGGTCCTCTCTCTCTTCATCTTCCCTCCTCCAGATGTGATGCTGCTGGCTGCCGGCGTGCTGGACAGAGGATACGCTGGGCCGCTGGAGCCAGTTGTGCTGGTGAAGTAAAACAATAATAAAACAGAGCAGTCAGGCATCCGAATAAAAACAAGACACTAGTGTTGCTGTGGTTACAACAGTAAGGAACTTATTTACATTTAAAAAAATAAGGCCAGCAAAAATATTATTAACCTGTTGAACCCTGAGCCACTTTTAGCCACTCACCTGGATTAATTCTATATTATAAACCCTGTAAAACACGCACACACATGCTGTATACCTTTTTATTTTCCAGAACTATATGAATATTTATGCTGCAGTGATGCCATTTGAATGCGCACGCTTTTTATCAAGTGAAACTATTCTCAAAGGTTCTGGGAGTAACAGAAAAAATAAACACTAATTCAGAAGTTATTTACATATGTACAAAAATATGTTTGGATTAAAATCAAACAATCTTAGAGTAAAATCCACTGTACTACATAAACCACTGAGGGCCGCTCTCTAAGATAATTGCTGAGTAATCGAGGGAGGTAAAAAGAAGAGAAGAAGAGCTACTTCCTGTTGAATCAGCCTTTAATTCTTTCAAACTATTATGGGAAACAAATATGGCCGTTAGCGTCAATGCTAGCTGCGATATATGAACGATAATTGATATAATATAGACAATAAAATGCTCAATATTGGATCTACCCGTATGGATTTACTTTACAAAGTCCCATGAAAGAGACACCAGTTCCAGGTTGGATTAAACAACCTTATACACAGGCTACAATTGCACTGAAGGAAGCAATGGAAAGGCACAACTATTAGCATTCAAGCTAAAAAACAAGCAAGGAGCTATGATTTATTGATCAAATGTTATTCAAAGTTAAATGAACTGTGTAGAATTTCATGTCTTTTGACCTATTGAGTCATAAATTTATGATTTGGAGTGTTCTGTTTAATTTTCTGCTGAATCTCAACTAACTTCTAATAATTCTACTTCTTACCTTTGAGATGGACCAGGTGTTGCTTCAGGTAGTTGCAGTGATTGTCTTGTGGGCTGAGCGTATAAAATAAAAACATAATTAATTAAACATCAGGTGTGTATCTGGACGGGTTCGGAGGTATAAACGTGACGTCGTACTCACCGTCTCTCTGACCGGGGTCCTGTCCAGAGGTCGGCTCACTCCTCCAGGGGTCAACGTGGGCCTGAAGGACACGGAGCGGTTTCCTGACACCGACGCTGCAGTGGGAACCACCAGCTTCTGTACAGGAGGGAGGGTGGAATCCAGCTGAAATTAAACAGAGTGGGGAAAACATCCAATCAGCAGGTTAATCATAATTAAAGAGGGCGGAGCTTCCAGACATTTTTTAGAATAAACTACATGTGCTGAATGTGAGACTCTGCTGTGCTGCATTAATTTAAACACGGGTTCAGTCACAGACGTGTTCGAAGGGTAGATTCATTGTGTGGTGTGTGATTTGCTGCCATTAAGGAAGATGAATAAAACAGTGTTATCCTGTCAAGGTAAAAGTGAGGAGTGGTGATTGAACTCGATAAGTACGACTCAAATATTACATTTTCAAAACTTGATTATTTCATGCACTATTTCATAAAAATGATCCTTGACGTTTCCATCCGGATGAGGCTGTGGGTTGTTTCACCAAACTTTACTCAACAAGATAATTCCAAAGTATTCCACATCTCCACAATTTATAGTAGTGTAACGTCTCAAAAACACGTTAAGGCGTTAGCAGGTTTAGCTGCTACTCTACTCCTCACAGGCTTCAATCCAGGCTGCTGCAGCCGTCGCCAAAACTACAAACTTAGTCAGAAAAGTTTACGAACGCTGGCGTTTTCCTCTTTCAGATGCGTTCACAGACCCTCAGGAAATCCCAGCACCATCAATCTAGGTCTGAACATCTTTATTCAACAGTGTTCTTGTTGTGAATTTGCACACAAATAAATTATTGAGCTTTAACACCTCCATACTTAAAGATATGATTATTGCCCAAGATATGAGGCCATGCTGTGAAATGAGAAATTAACTGGTGATCGTGAATCGAGACTCGTTAATTGTTGATTTGGGACGTCAATAATCTAATCAGAAACAGATTAATCAGCCCTAATAAAAGCCCAAAACAACAATCAGCTATGAAAAGCCCAGTTGGATAAACAGGTTTTCTGGTGTTGGATTGATGGGGGTTAATGTGCTGTAGTTGCAGCTGTCACAGCTGGGAATGTCAGACTGTTATTTAACAATGGACCAACACTTTAACACTGTCCCCCCCCCCACACACACACACACACACACACTCAGGAGCTAATACAACAGGCAGCCAAACACACACAGCTGTGAACAGCTGTGTCCCAGCTGAGGAGAATCCTGTTAACTCCGACGGCAGCAGGACAGGAACTGACAGGAAGACAAACCACAGCAAGTGGCAGCAGCTTCCAACAATCACATCTCTGTTACCAGCGTTTAACTCCTGCTCGGCCGCAGAAGCAGAAGTGAAACGCATTTGTTGATGGAGCGTACGCGATATTAAGGTCATACAGGGACATGAAATCAAACCGGCTGCTCTTAGAAAAGCTTCATAAGAATAAAACGAACGTCACTCACCCGTTTCTTTTTCGACTGGAAATATGAAACGTCTAGATTTGTGCCATCCATCGACTGCAAAGAGAAAAACTCATGAGATAATAGTCTTTATCTGTTTTAAGTGTTTAGAGTTTACTGCAAAACAAACAATCTACAACACACAGGAATCACCAAGTTAAATCTTATATGGTCTTATACGGTTAAGGCCTAAAAAGTTTCTGAATTTCAGACTTTCTAAGACTTTAGACGCCGTGGGAACCTTTATAAATCTGCTAGAAACACTTACTGCTGCTCGGGGAGATGAGGCTGCTGCTGGGATTCGTTTGGCATCCTGCAGAAGTAAAATCAAATCACAGCTAAGTTAAAAGAGGCAGATTTACCAAACAGGAACATTATCGCTTATAGAAGATGACAATTTACGTTACAGATTCTTTGGCAGCGTATTGAATGTCATACCACAAAATCAGGTTTGAAAAGTGGAAACGGTGGTTCATTCATGTGTGTGTGTGTGTGTGTGTGTGTGTGTACTCACGGCCAGAGGGCTGGACATGCGTTCCAGGGACTGCAGGATGCGTCTGGCCGTGGCGCTGGTCACGCCACACGGCTCAGCACCAGCAGGCTTGGCCTTGATCTGTCTCCTCACTGGAGCCTACGGATCAGACGAGCTAATTCAGGCTCCAATTAAATGAATAATATTCACACCTCGGTGACGTTGGTCTGACGCCGGCAGTGTCAGAAATGAACAGCTACACGAGGATATGAATGAACATCCAGAGTCATGTTTTCTACTATAATCAGTTAAAAAATTAACAAAAAAAAGACTAAATTCCTGATTTTATTTATGGATCAGTGACAAAACTGCAATGAGGTGTAACCTTAAAAGAATTGGTACCAGTTATAGAATTTAAATCTTTTTTTTTGCAAATTATGCAAATGGACTTTTATGGACTCTTAACTGTATTTTAAACTATTTTTTACTTTCTCATCTTTCTTACACTACTCATAATAATTATGTATGAGACTCAGTGGATTTTATACATTTTTAATGTATAAAGTTAATATATATTAAACTAATAAGACTGGCGTTTCTTCTTATTCATTATTAGTGACATCAAAGGGAACTTTTACTTATATCAGAATTCTTTATTTGTCACATGTGGATGTGCATCCACAGTGGAATGAAAAACGACACTCACTTTCAAACTGTGCAAAAATACAAGCATACAAATACAAGAATAATAAGATAAAAATAGAATAAATAAAATACGAATGAAAATATAACTTGAAAATAACCTCTGTGGCAGAGGGAAAATGCAATATACACAATATACATATATTGTAGGGAATATGCAAATATACATAACGTATATATTCCATAATATACATATTGTATACACAGCATACAGGTATGCATGTATGTGACTAGTGCAGAAGTTGTCACACAAATTTTCATTAAAATTTAGACCAAATAGGAAAAACACTCAGAGAAAAATAATGTTTAGTAGAATGAGAGTCAAAACACTTAAAATAGAGTTTTAAGAAGCATTCATCAGGTCTCTATAGATGTACATTTTATGTTCATGTTGAAAAAATATGAAACTGAACAAGAATAATGAATATAATCCACCTAGAATATAAAACTTATGTGTTTTTAAGAGAGTTAAACTATCTAGTTAGTTTTTTAGGGACAGTTTTGTAACTGACCCTAATAACATCCCTATCTTACTGTGAGTCATGTAGCTGAACTCATTTTAACATTATCTGAGTTTTTATTTCATAAACCCACCTGGTACGGTGTTCCAGGACGAACTCTAGAGCTCCTGACTGCAGCTGCTCCTCCATACGTAGTTTTCCCAGGGTAGAAAGGAGAATCTCCAAGTTGGCTGGAGTTCAACACCGTGCTGTTTAACGTCGACTGGAACAAAGACAATGAAATAAATGAGGTTAGGGGAACATACGTTATTTAAAGAATGTTAATAAGTCGTATATGTTTCTGTAATTGTTAGAAAGTATAAAACATCTGCACAGTATCGTGAGTGAAACTACAATTATGTCCTCTAAAAAGACAGTGAGGTATAAATTTATTAAGGAAAGAAACTTAGTTTTGTATAATCTTAAAAGTCAAATTTCTTTTTGCAGTCAGAATATTGAAAAGTGGACACATAACCTACATGATGGAGATGGACACCAGCTTACATACACTAGGGATGTGATTTAAAATGATTAAAAAGAGAGTTGAGGGGATTTTTTGTTTTATCTGGACTTATTAAAAGTCGACATCTGAGGTGAAGTATCGACACCAGAGGGACATTTCATATATAAGTGGGTCAATGCTCCAAATGGCACAGATCAGTCCTTTAATATAAATTTATATTTGGTGCTGACACACAGATACTCACATTGGAGGAATTTCCAAACACAGACAGGTTGAACGCAGGTTTCTTCAGACTGGACTGGGCGTGTTGAACCCCAGACTGTGTTCTGTCCATCTCTGGAGACCACAGCTGGGGAAGTGATGCTGTTTTAGAAGTGGGAGCATCTGAAAAAATAAAAAGATTGTAAATTAATAATCTCAGTCCATTTGAGAGATGAACCAATGAAGAACTGCAGCTTAGCCGCCCTGTGTTGGTTTTCCAGGCCACAATAGACTTCTGCTGGTTCCATGTTGGTGTCTTTGTGTTTCTAGTCTTAAACAATGCAAAGAAATTCTATTCTATTCAAAGCAGTGAGCCACACAGGAAGTGTCTGTTCAAACAGACTGAAACGCTTCCTTTAGACAGACTAAGCTCTGGCTTTACAGCTGAAACTATTGATTAGTTGACAGAAAATTGATCAGCAACTTTTCTTGGTAATAAAAAACAATAGTCAAACATTCATTGGTTTCAGATCATCAATCCTGCTCTGTGATATTAAACTGAGTTTATTATTTATACTGACATTAGGATTTTTTTTTTTGATTTTCTAATTTAAACCCAGATACTTGGATCTCATAATAAAAATCAGAATAACATCACCCTTTGAATTTGTAATCCAGTAGTAAAGATATTGCAAAATTAATTCAAAGAATATTAATTAATGTGGAATTTATTGAGTTAAATTGCTGAACATTACTTTGTCAGTTCACAGTCTTTCATTTTAAATTAAGTTGTTTATCCACAATTACAAGACAGAAACTTGCGTTGTTTTAATTATGGTGCCGTTACAGACGCCTCCATATGGAAACAGACCTTTTGCTGAAACCCTGTTCCTGTACCTTTGTCAGAGGCGCGAGAGGAGAAGCCACTAGTGGTGGAGATGTTGTCATCTTCGTGCTGTGAAAGGTTGTCCTTGATTTCTTTGACTAAGGAGAAGCCTGTGGAAAAAGGTCCAGGGGCTGAAGAGGTGGAGGGCAGGGAGAAGAGGCTGCTGGTGGCCCCCAGCATCGGGGAGGAGACCCCCAGCATGGACGAGGAGGTGCCCAGTATCGGCGAGGAGGTCTCCAGGGCTGAAAAGTGGAGGTGGGAGCGGCTAAGAGGAGGTCGAGATAACACGTTTTCCTGGAAGTTCAGGGACGCCCGGCTGGTTGAGGGCTCTGTGTTGGAGAGAGGAAAGTTACAGGTGAATAATATGGATGAATATGAAAATATGTGGACAAATTAGATTAGACAGGACTTTACTGATCCTTTAGGACAGGCGTCTCCAACCCTGGTCCTGGAGATCTACTGTGGCTGCAGGTTTTTGTTCCAACCAAGCAGGAACACACCTGAATGTACTAATCAACCATTAAGGTCCTGTCTATGGAGCTTCATTAGTAGAATCATGCGTGTTCCTGCTTGGTTGGAACAAAAACCTGCAGCCACAGTAGATCTCCAGGACCAGGGTTGGAGACGCCTGCTTTAACAGGTTCCTCAGGGAAATTAAAGCTCCAACACGTCACATACAGACCGATATAAAACTATAGACATATATACACACCCTAAATACCAACATAGAGGAAATAAATTAAATAACAAGAAAAGCATTTGTTATTGCTACATGGTTATTGTAAGGTGCAAATGGATTTAGGTAGACGAGTAGAAAAATAGAAATAAATTACAGATACCTATTCTGTATACATTATGGATTATATAAATATATAGAGTATAATACTAATATATGTAATATTTTATATAACTAGAAAAGATCTGTGTGTGACTCCACTAGGACACAGTTTATATCCCTCACCTGTGTTACTGGTGCTGGGCTCCGGGGAGTCGCGTCCATCCAGAGGAGGCCCCTCTTCGCTGCCGTTAGGAGGCGGAGGCGGCGGTGGCTGGCAGTTCTGGTCCGGCGCCTGTGCCGCCCCTCCTCCTTCAGGAGCTTCTTCATTCTTAAAGTATTTCTGCAGCCAGGAAGGAACGATGCTCTTTACTGTGTCTGTTACTCGACTGATCAGGCCTGATTGCTGCTGAGAAAACGTGAGAGAAGGAGGGATGAAATGAGCGAGAGGCAGCAGAACAAAGAACAAGTCACGCTGTTACTTCTAATAAAATAACTATGGATCAGTGTCTTCAGATTCATTTGTCAGCAATGAAACTAAAAGTTGTATGTTTGATGTTGATGTAGGAGCATGAATATGCATATATATATATATATATATATATATATACACACACACACACATCATGCAAATCAGTTTAACATCTCAAACAAAAGCTCAGTCACTGCGTTGTGTAGCTGAAAAATAATTGTTTGACTAAACGTGATTTCAATATTGACCATAATAACTGTGATAATGATTGTTTCCCCATATTCCAGCAGCCCCAACTTATTTTTCTTGTTAAAACTGAACAGCTCCGTTTGCAGAGACAAGTCCTTCCTCTTCTCGAGCGCGAAGCAAAACACCAGCTCAGTACGACAGAAAGTGGGTCAGCCACTGTTCGCTGAGCAAATGACGCTGTACTGAGGTCTAATACTGGATGAATTCCAGTTGATACGGGGGAGTCAGGTCTCCTCTACAAGCATAACGAAACAGCATTTCTGGGGATTTTAATATATAGACAGCTCTCCTCTGTAATGTTCCACCAGCTGTTTTCTCCGGTTGGTTCTGCAGGACGAAGAGGGAGGAGAAGTTTATGTTGAGTTAAAAAAAAGTTGTTGAAACGCTGTCGACATCGGTGCTGAGAGTAAACGCTGGTAGATTTTTTTCTTTCCATGACTCAGGAAGTTTTAAAGAACGACATCACAACGGGATCAGGTCGTTTTGGAAGTTGTGGTAACAGGATGACAAACTGGAAAAAAATATGAGTTTATTGAAGCAATTTAATCTACTTAAGGCGATGAGCCTTGAAGTCTATGACTGCTATTTTATACTCTTAAGTCTAAATGTTAATGACATAGCTTTTTCCTTTTCTAATATGATAGATAAGTGCTTCCTGTCATGTGACGTCATCGCCCCTTCCATCCGAAAACATGGAGACAAACCCTTCCAGAAAGAGTCATTTTATTTAAATTATAACTATAAATGATTCAAGTCTCTATAATAATGTACATGGGATAAATAGGTTTTTATTTATGAGCAGATTTGTGCAAACAGCAACTAAAATAACCATTAAAATTAAGATTTTTCTGCAAAGCAAATAGTATAAAATGGTTTTAAAAAAAGATGATTGTTAGTAACTCTACTGATATAATTATATGCATGAAATCTTTGACAAAGCTCTGGGCTTAAATGGGTTATGGGAAAGTCTGAGGCTTATTCTAATCATGATTTCATTTTACGCGTCAACTGATCTCCAAAATAATATAATGGAGTTGAAATGATTTGCTATAGGATGATTTCTACCTGGCAACACAACAGATCTGTTTAACATCTCTAAAGCACAGTCATTAAAAATAATCGTGACCACACATCTCTATACAACGGTGAGAAATTCTGTGCAAAATCTCCAGCAGATTTATCTAATCCAGTCATGTTTTTCCTCCGTGTGAACTTGCTGATTCTGTTTATCATATTATATTTATTAGGCTCTTAGATTGGTACTGAGACTGCATTTAAAATCAAGGCAATAGACCTTATCCAAGCAGAGAAGCTGACTCCTAGCTAACATAAGCGTAGCGTCTAGTCCACTATTAACGCCTGTGGGTCCTCTCTGCACTTTAACCTATGCACAAATACACACCTATAACTGGTAAAGAGTGAGTGTTTTAACCACCACAGCCAGTGTTTACTTAGCGGTACGCAAGCTATTGTTATGAGGATTTAGTCACGTGACTCTAGGAGCTGTGTCCCACTATTCTCTATCTCAGCCAATTCACAGAGAGTGATGTTTTATGTAAATTGCACATTCAAGTAGCCCAGTGAGACCCGGCGTCAAGCTTTATAAGCTAAACTACGACATGAATTCAGGTAATGAGCTTGTCATCTTGGATCCATTAGGAGAATTGGAGGCTTCCTATTGTATTTGTGTCACGTAGAGAGGTGAGTACAGCCTGGACAGCCCATTTACAAGTAATTACACAAGATGGCACAAACACTGCATGTCTTATCATGTTACTTCTGCTTTTTACGCAGCAGTGATGTGTAAACCAGGCTTATTAAATAAAAGCTAAGCCTGTCTTTTCAGGACGACCGTACACAAGACGTGGATAATCATTGTTTTGTGTCATCCATGTATATTTGTATGGACGTCAAACACTGATTTCCATTTAGTCAAATATGTGAGTTAGAAAATGTTATCTTGATTCCACTACGGCATGACTGATGCAAAGCACAACTTGTATTTACATTTATTCAAACTGAATATTATGCATGAATGTGTCATTGCAGTCAATCTGTCTTCATTTTAACACCTTTAGTTCACAGGGTCTGCATCCAATGATGTTGCTCTGGTGGGATATGGTGTCAAAAACCTTAACATGATACTAACACTGATGCTTTTAGAAGAGAAAATACATGACTTTGCTAAATAGATATGCTGAACTAGTACAAACTACACCCGGCCCAATATATGGGTCAGTGAGAAATAATGTTTGGCAAGATGAGAAAGTAAAAAATGATTAAAATACTGTTTTAAGAAGCATTTATCAGGTCTCTCAAAATGTACATTTTCTGTTCATGTTGGTCTCTTGTCATTTAAAAGTCCAGTTGTATTTTTTTACAACAAAAACCACGATTTTGTGTGATATTTTGACACAAAATGTCAAATGGTGTAGCTGAAAAAGAATGATAAATTGATATGTGTTTTTAATTTTCTAAAAGAGTTAAATTATCTGGTACCAGGTTTTATTATATTACTTTATACTGAGAAGTGTTTCTAATATTTTGACCATATATTTAGGTCAGAATAAAGAGAACCCTACACAAATGACATTCACAGATAAGTAAATAAAAATACAATAAATGACATTAACATGAAATTGCAATATTACTTGGATACCAAATATCAGCTGCACTACACCAATTCCATGTCTTAATTGCAGACACTATAGTATCATGTTACATACAAATCTCACATACTACATACAAATATTAAATACTAGTCTGTCTAAATGGTAAATATAAATATGTGAAGCACTATGCCTGTTGATATTTAACGTCAGACACTGACTGGTCCATTTAAATGTTGTTTGCAAGGTGCAACTCAACATGAGGCTCACTACTGAGACCTCTTAAATGTGTTTGTGACTGATAAACTTCCAGCCAGTCACAATGATCAGCTGGTTGTACAAATACTGATAATCTGGGACTGGTATCAAAGAATCAGTACTAGAAGTATTCTTTCCAGTTAGAGTGCACCGGTAGGTTATCTTCTGTACATATGTAAAATGTTTCTCAAATATTCTGCAAGATGAATAAAATATTATTGAAATGTCATATGAGGCTGTGCAATTAATGGAATTTTAATCATGATAGAGTAATGATCGATATATATATATATATATAGATGTTAACTAGGTACTATTGGATTTAATTTGAGTGTTTAATCTAAACACAGTGTTCTTAAAATCAACAGAAATGTGTAAAAGAAAATTCACATTTCAAGTGCTTAACACTTGAAATGTGATATGTGTACATATATACGTGTGTATATACACACGGATATATATATAAATATTGCAACATAACCTATCAGATGACATCTACATGACAACACAACAAATCTGTTTAATCGTCTTAAACCAAAGCACAAAGTCACTCATGTTGAATAAATTCATCGTGGATCTAAAAAATAATCGTTTGAACAATCGTGATTTTAATATTGACCAAAATAACCGTGATAATGATTTTTTCCATAATCGAGCAGCCTTAATGTCATATATTTACTTAGTTAAGAGACATGTCAACTGCTATGACAGTGAAATGTGTGTTAAAGGCAGCAATAATTGATGTCCAGGCGGCTAATATTTCCACTCCAGCAGCCATGTGGGTTCCCAATCAGCCACTCGCTTCCTGCGCAATCCATCTGGCTGAGATTTGGCTAACGTTAGCTCCCGTTAGCCGAATTAAAAGCTTCCAGTTACCGGCAAACGTCTCAACGTGAGAGCCGGGGCTCCACATGGCCGCGGAGAGACGGAGGAGTTAATTAGAAGCGAATTCTAGACACGCTCCTACCAAAACTTAAACAGGGGAAGACAACAATGCGTTGTTAGCCGCTGTTAGCATGCTAGCTACCGCTAATGCTACATTAGCGGAGAATTATAACGTTACTTCCTGGCTAATTCCGCTAGCGACTAATAACGTGCTCGTGACCATACCAACCGGTTATTCCCGGCGGGTTGCGCGTGCACCTGCACTTTAAGCGACATGCTGGTTGATTAGCCCGAACAACTCGCGGTGTTTTTGATCTGTCAAGTCAGGGCTCTTTATGCTAAGCTAGCAGTTAGCTTTGCTAGCATGTTAGCGCGTGGAGGCCACGAGCGCTAACGGCAGGCCGTAAAATGTCTCCAACTAAACAATAATAGGACTACGACACTTCGGGCACCGGAAAGTCCTCAGAACCGGGTCGTCACGCGGAAACTTTGACTCGGTTTACCTGTTTGGACTTGGCGTAAGGTTTAGAGGCGGTGTGATATCTCCTGCTTCTGATTTTCCCTCCACCCGTGGCCGCCATGTCTCTTTTCGTCTGATGAGGTCTATCGGCGTCTCGGCGCCGGAAAGCTGTCATCCAGCAGAGCGGAGCCCCGAGGGATTATGGGAAATGTAGTAGCTGGATGTAACAAAGCCTTTATGACGATGGAAGCGGCACCTCATGGTGTTAATAAAGTGTTATTGTGATTCAAATAGAATTTTATTTAAGATATATATATATATATATATATATATATATATATATATATATATATATATATATATATAAAAAGGGAAATGAACACCTTTGTTATTGCTACATGGTTATTGTAGGTGGGTGGTGAGCAGATTATTGAACATGGAATTATTGGAAAAATAGAAATGAATAAATTACACATGGTTACCTGTTTAAATTATTATGGATTATATAACTAAATATATAAATATTTAAAGAGTATAATAAACATAAGCTATAGGTTACAATATTGAATAGAAAGGGTATTGTGTGTGTGTGTATATATATATATCTTTAGGGAAAAAGAAAGTTCATTTGACTATCAATTTATTAATGTTTCACATTCATATATCTTAAGTTCTCGAGGCCCATTATTTGAAGTTTTCCTCATTAATTTGTCAGTTTCTATAAACAAAGTGTTTCATGAATTAAATAATTATATAGCCATTTATGGCTTTAAAACTGTTGTTGGAAATACGCAAATTAATCAATTATTCAATTAACAGAAAATTAATCTGTAACAATTTTGATAATTAATTCAGTTATAATTAAGAATCAGACAACTATTTAAAAGAAAAATGCCCAAATGTACATTTTGTCTCACTGGAAAGTCTCTGCTACACTAAATGGAACAGAACCTTAATTAGTATTATAGGTAACACCTGAGTTTACCTGAGGTCTAACATTACTTGGGTGAGAAACTACACATAACCACTATCTACTATGACAGTTCACCACTTTATAATTTAAATTGATGTACATTAACCAGATATCTAATGTTATTATCACCATTTTTTGTCTCTTTTATATATGTATACGCATCAGAAATCAAGGTGATGGTATTAATTAAGAGTCAGGTGACACAGAAAAGAAATGATTAAACCATGAAGGAGAAACGTAAGAAATATGGTCATTTAATTATTTGTACAAAACAAGCAAACTCACCCATATCAAATAAAACATCAGTAATATGAAGCAGCGTATTCCAGTTTACAATTCATCATATTAAACACAGTGGACTTTAACACAGAGAAAAAAATATATATATCAATGCAAATTTGGTCCAAACATTGGGAAAATTACCGTAACAGTCAATATGAAACTATAGTGCATCATTTAATAATATTAAGAGCTACAAGGACCAGTAACTGTTATATTAATGCCTCATTCTTTTATTAATAAAAAACACACCGATGATTATCTTTCTGCGATTTAACGTCACCATATCGGTGCATTGGAACGTCACAGTATTCTTATCAGCAGTCATTTACTGCTCAATTAATTTCTTTAACAGTTGCAGTAGTCGCACAGACGGAATCGAAAAGTGGAAGAAAAACATGTGAAGCAGCTGTAACACTTGGTTGATCCTCTTATTCAACATCTGCAGAGAACGGTCGTTTATACTAAATTATAGAAAAGTGCAGAATGTGGTCACTGTTGGCAATTATATAAACACAGAAACATATAAAAAAAACCTTCACCAGTACGAATGACTTACAGAACGCCACACAGGTCACTGACTGTTAGTTTGTCTAGTAAAGCTTTTTAAAGTCAGTGAATAAACCGACTGAACTCATCCTCCTGTCTCATAGTGCAAAGCATCCAACAACATTCAGTACAGGGAGGTAGGAGCTGCTGGTTGGAGGAGGATGATGATGATGAAGCTGAAGCCAGCTCACAATCTAAATTAAGGCCATATTGCTTCTAAATCCAGTGCATAATCCTCTTTTTAGATTAAACTATTTAAATTTGTGAATCAATTTTGTTCACGTCGTATATAAAAGTTTATAGAAATGCAGATTCTTTATGAGGAAATGACCTTCAATCTGCCTTTTTAAGCTTCTAAAGTTTCCATAAATCCAGGTTCTTAGTCGACGTTCTGCCCTCTAGAGGTTAAACAAGTCTCCATGCGAGTTTTAACCACAGTTCAATACATTAAGTGCATATTCCCTCCGGTTGGGATGTGAATACTCAAGAGTCTCTTCGTTGATTATTGAGCTTTTCCTCCATCGCCGTTCACAAATCTGTTTCTGACTGAGGTCGTTCTCTGGGTCGTTGGGTCTGAAGTTCTCCTGGAATCCTTCTCAGCTACAGAGGAAAAGAAGCAGATGGTTCTGTTAAACGTTTAGAGTTTAGCGTAAAAAGCGTCTGTTACTGGACCGACCTGCAGCAGCACATGAGGAAACAGCACTGCTGTCATCACAGTCTTCATTCTGCACACACACACTCTGGAAATAAGAGGAAGAAGAAGAGTTAAATATTAAAAAGCACCGTTTTTATTCAATATTCTATTTGAAAAAAAATCCTTAAGGTCCCATATTGTACACTTTCTTCCTGGTTTTTATTTAACGCCCGAACAAGAATCAAAAATCATCTCAATATAATTTCACATAACGAAGCCTCTTCTCTGATTGGCTGGTTCGAACAGCACATCATTTATTTTTCCCCCACATAAATATATCATTTGGAATAATGAATGCATCACTAGAAGGAACAAATCACTCTACTACTCTAATTGGATCAGTAAAAACACAATTTGAAAGATTTATTTAACTACGACTCAGTTATGAAGACGTTTTAGTGCAAAAAGCCTTTTCTATCAAATTTCTTTATATATAAATGGAGTAATAACTGTATAATTTAGGTGTAGGTGATAGCTGTATATTTGTGACATCACATCTTATTAAATGGTCCTGATGGCTCATTTTAAGACACAGTTTCTAACTAAGCCTGTGTGCATTTGTCTGTGGATTATTTGTTTTAAAACACGGGACAGAATTTAGAATCATGGAGATTTTCAATAAAGCATCAATGCAACGTCTCACCTTCATTTTATTTTGCTCATACCACACCATCCCATACAAACACAGAAGTGTGATGAGGGCCTAAAGGAGATAAATAAATAGGATAAGTTTCTAAAGTAGTTTCAGACGATACACAAGAAAACAGAACGTGTATAAAGTTAATAAAACATAAAAAAACAGGATTCTACCTCATGTGAATGTTCCTCTGCATCAGTTTGTAAAAACTTTATTGCTCCAAATCGTTAATGACAGATGCAAATAAACTGAACTGTAAAGTGAAAAGTAATTCTCGACTAACTTAACTGAACAAATGCTTGAAAGCAGCATTATCAGTGCTACAGTGAATGTGACTGGGACAAACTAACAGGCAGCAACAGCAGAAAGAAGCAGCTGTTAACAGATGTTTTACATCGTCGACAGGCTGCAGCGTCCCAGCAGCTGTCACCAGGATAAATGATGCTTCATGCTGCAGTAAACACACACATCTAGTTTTAAGGCTGAGTTTGTTGTCGTGATTTATGAATAAGTTATAGAGGGAATGAAATCCACACATTTGCATGAAATATTATTTAGACATGGTAGAAAATTCTAAAAGAAATTGGACTCCATTAGGGTGTATACACTAGGAATTAATGACATACAGCAACAAATCTATTTTAGCTTATTAGAAAAACTATAACATCAAAATTGAATTAAATGTAAAAAAAAAAAAATGAATAAAACTGAAAGTTTTTCCAAACTTCTGAATTAAAAACAACCTTCGGTTATGAGAGAACGATGCTCACATGTCAAGAAAGAAAAAGAGATTTTAAGAAATATGTAGGAAACTAGACCTTTCAGGGTTCCTACAGGCTCTTAAAAAGTCTTAAAACAATAGATATATTTATGAAAAATAGAAAAATTATGAAATAAATTGCATATTGATGTCAGATAGAAACAAATCAATTTCAGCTTGATTTGAAGTAAGCTTAATTTTTTATTTGGTGGAAAAATTTTCCCAAATTCTAAATAAATGATGCTCACATGTAAAATGTCCATGAGCAAACAGGATATCCTGGTCATGTGACCTCAGAAATTGTATGTCCTTTCAAAATAAAAGCCTCCTTTTCACACCTAACTGTAAAAACATAGATTTTATATCACAGCTTTTTAGAAAAATGAAGATAAAGGAATCGGCGTCTTTTTTTTTCTTACCAGACAGAGAAGCCACAACAGCACAGAGCGGATTTGTGTCTTGGAAAACAAATCCTGGCCGAATTTAACACAAGCAAGAGCCTCCAGGAAAGCGATGGCTCTGAAGAACGGAACAAAACATGAGAGTTACACTTGGATAAATGGTGAATTGTTGTGTAAAACACAGGTTTCCTCCAGTCTCAGACGTTACTCTGAACCGCAGACAAGTCTGGTCTGGATGTGGATTATTTGATGCAGACGCAGGCTGGGAGAGCTTGTCTGGTTGCTATGGAAACTGCAGCATCCCGGGGGCATCGGCAGCTTTGTGTCTGACACCGGGTCAATAATTTCAGGATGTCATGAATTTCAATGAACTAGTGGCTGCACGGCTGTAAAGATGAATGAAAATGAAGCTGCACTAACAACTAAACTATGAGATGATTGACGTTATTATCCATCCTGAGAGATCACAGCTATTTTATATAAAGCTACTAAAAGACGTTAAAGGATGATCTGTTTGTTTGCATAAAGAGCAGGGAAGTGATTCCAATCAAGAAAAAGGTCAAACGAGATTAGAGTTGAAAAATTCTTTCCATGGAAAATAAAAGAGAATATATGGAAATAAATGAGAATTTTCAAAATTGAAGTTTGGCCTTTAACACTGAACATATATATATATATATATATATATATATATATATATATATATATATATATATATATATATATATATATATATTATAGTATAATCTTGGCTGAAACAACCAGATTTAATGCAAATAAACTCCTCAATCACATAAATGTCAGCGTATTTATTATTTTATTAATTGTAAAGTATTTTTAGTTGTTTATCTGTAAATATATAATTCTGTTCATGTCATTTCTTTAATGTTTTACATGTTTTTTGTTATTTTATTCGACAGAAAACGTTTCTAACAAGATGATTTTGTATGTGTGAATATTGTAGAACATATGGTTTATATCTGTACCTACTTATTTAAATTTATATTTATATCCTATGTTACTTGTGTGTTGTTTTATTCTAACTTTAATACCTTATTACTATATTTTTTATTCTTATTAATACAGCATTCATGTGGACAGAAGGTAAGAATTTCATTGTTCACAGCTTGTTTCTACTCTGTGAACATGATAATAAACACAGGTTCTGATTTGACATATTTCCTAAATTCTCCAGTTTAAATTCCTGGAAATTTACAATAAATTTACAACAATCCTGGAGATTTGGAGACATTGATGACATCCACTGTCTTTATATACTATACCAGGTGTGAACAAGGCCCTGAAATAATAGTTTAAATTAAATTGATAAAGTAAAAGTTGTTTTTATTGTTTTCTCCCACACGTCCTTCACCTACAGTCTAATTAATACCCTGTAGTTCAGCTTGTAGCCAGTAAATCAGCAGTAAATATTATCAGCTCTGCTCTGGAATCTGTTGAAACCTTGAACTTTGATTAGTCGTCGTATTAAATGTGAAACAGAACAGACCTTCTATTGTCTGCGGAACTCAACGCTGACAACATCGCAGTAGAATTAACAGTTAACACACGTTCTACCTGGACGAAGGTCAGTCGCTTTGATTTGACTGTCAATGATTTAACTGACGACTGGAGAACATGATAGAAACGTCCAAAATGCAGCTTCATTTAAAACAAAGAGACTCACCCAAACACCCAACACTGGGTACCAACCCGTTTACACTGAGTGTCTGTCAGGTAGGCGTAATACTGCCTGAAACAAGGAGGAAAACACGTCAAAGAATATCTGCAAAATTCAGTTGTCCACAAAAAAAACTATTCATGTGATGCCAGAATTAACTCATGATGTCATGCATATAAATACATCAGTTAAATCACTAACAAACATCTGTTTTTTCATTTTTCAGTCTTTTCTCTGCAGAAAATAACATTTTAATGACTATTATAGCTGCTGTTTACACAAATCTGCCCATAAACAAAAACCTGTTTATTCCATGTACATAAATCGTACCAGTAGATGTTATTTAATGTAGTTTAATGATGTATTTTAGGTTAAATCGTACCAGTAGATGTAGTTTAATGTAGTTTAATGTGGTATTTTAGGTTAAATCGTACCAGTAGATGTAGTTTAATGTAGTTTAATGTGGTATTTTAGGTTAAATCGTACCAGTAGATGTAGTTTAATGTAGTTTAATGTGGTATTTTAGGTTAAATCGTACCAGTAGATGTAGTTTAATGTAGTTTAATGTGGTATTTTAGGTTAAATCGTACCAGTAGATGTAGTTTAATGTAGTTTAATGTTGTATTTTAGGTTAAATCGTACCAGTAGATGTAGTTTAATGTAGTTTAATGTGGTATTTTAGGTTAAATCGTACCAGTAGATGTAGTTTAATGTAGTTTAATGTTGTATTTTAGGTTAAATCGTACCAGTAGATGTAGTTTAATGTAGTTTAATGTGGTATTTTAGGTTAAATCGTACCAGTAGATGTAGTTTAATGTAGTTTAATGTGGTATTTTAGGTTAAATCGTACCAGTAGATGTAGTTTAATGATGTATTTTAGGTTAAATCGTACCAGTAGATGTAGTTTAATGATGTATTTTAGGTTAAATCGTACCAGTAGATGTAGTTTAATGTAGTTTAATGTTGTATTTTAGGTTAAATCGTACCAGTAGATGTAGTTTAATGTAGTTTAATGATGTATTTTAGGTTAAATCGTACCAGTAGATGTAGTTTAATGTAGTTTAATGTCATATTTTAGGTTAAATCGTACCAGTAGATGTAGTTTAATGTAGTTTAATGTGGTATTTTAGGTTAAATCGTACCAGTAGATGTAGTTTAATGTAGTTTAATGTGGTATTTTAGGTTAAATCGTACCAGTAGATGTTATTTAATGTAGTTTAATGTGGTATTTTAGGTTAAATCATACCAGTAGATGTAGTTTAATGTAGTTTAATGATGTATTTTAGGTTAAATCGTACCAGTAGATGTAGTTTAATGTAGTTTAATGATGTATTTTAGGTTAAATCGTACCAGTAGATGTAGTTTAATGTAGTTTAATGTGGTATTTTAGGTTAAATCGTACCGTACTGTGGGAGCAGTGATGGCTCCAACGAGGAGGATTCGACACCAGCTCAGAGGATGAGAGGCCTGGAAGACGAAGATGTGTTTCAGGAAGAAAGTGTTCAACTCTGTGAGCTGTGAACACAAAAAGAAAGAAAAGAGAGGATTTAACAGGATGTCTGCATCTTTACTATTCCATTCTATTTAACCTTTATTTATACAGGAAATTATCTCATTCAGATCCAGGGTCTCATTGTGTGAACAGCAGCAAACACACGAGACAAGTTACATCTAACACCAGTTTCCTTCCACATTTATTCCAGAGGATGAAGGAGACGTTACCTGCCACAGGATCATGAACAGGTAGATGCCTGCCAACCTCTGGAAAGACGACTTGGGGTCGAACCAGCGGACGTAAGTCCAGCTGGCCGGAGTGAACTGCAGCACGGCTCGCTTCAACTTCCCTGTGGTGCTGTGGATCTCCCTGGACACAAATAATATGTTCAAATAAATAAATATACACATGCAGCCGCTTCAAAATATAATAGGTGGTTCCAAAGTCCCATGTTATATTCAGGATTACAGTGTTGAAAAACCCATTTGAATAATTTCTATAAAGCTAATATGTTAAATATACATTTTAATAGAAAATTAGATTCATGTGTGTTTGTTAGCAAAGCACCTTAAAAAGTTTGGGCTGGATTCTCTTCAAATTTTCAGTGAATGTTGGGAACAGTTCCATGAACAGATGATTCAACTTTGGTGATGATCCAGAATAAATCCTGGTTTCTGGATCACGTTGAATTGTTTGTTGTTTAGTATCATTGCTGTAAATGAACCATCGTTTGGAGCCACCTGGTGGTGAAATGCTGCAACTGCACTGAATTCTTTGCACAATACACTAGAAACACTAAGACAGGACTTGTGCTACAAGTTTCCACCTGTATTTTTCTTCTGTTGTGGAAAAACATCTTTGAATTTCATTTATTTCACTAGAAGAAGTTTTCACTTTGAACATAGTCAGAGAACTTTAGGGCATTTTCTGTTTAATCCCATGAAGCTTCTGGTTTGGGTAAAGTTCAACTACATTTTTTTGTTGTATTTGCACAAGAAAAGTAAATCAGAAACTTCCAGGACGTGTTATTTCAATAAACATCTACTAGCCCTCGTATGTTTAACAGATCCCTGATGTTAATTTGTGGGTTTTGAGATTGTTTCAACAACCAGAAAACAATCAGCAACCAGAAAAGGTAAAAATAATCAGGCTTAACTGACTTGATGCTGGCCCAGCGGTAGGTTCTCATCTCCAGGAAGCGGCAGACCGTCATCCCCAGCCAGATTCCTCCTCCATTACACAGCAGGATGTCCAGGATCACCTGATCCCACCAGCACTCAGCAAAGTTTGGCAGAAGGTGCATGAAAAACAGCTGTGCAGAAAGAAAAAATAAGTAAATGAAGTATACGTTAAGAGAAGTAATCTTTTCCAATCACTTTCTGAATTAAACTGTATTTGAATAGTGTTTTGAACACACATTTAAATACTGTTAACCTTCTAATGCATGAAATATTAATTAAACATGGTAATTTTGGGATTTTTTACTATTTTAAAATGGTCTAAATCCATTAGGTTGTTACACTAGTAATTTTACATATTTGCATATTATTGCATTAAGGCATATCAGAAAAAAAATATATAACATCAAAATTAAACTAAATTCATGTCATTTTTTTAAAATTGGTGAAAATGTTTTAAAATTCTGAATAAAATCAACCTTCAGTTGTGAGACAATGATGCTCACATGTCAAATGTCCATCAGCAATAGGGATATCCTGGTCATGTGACCTCATAAGTTGTATGTCCTTCAAAATAAAAGCCTCCTTTTTACACCTAACTGTAAAAACATAGATTTTAT
This sequence comes from Lepturacanthus savala, assembly GCA_030544235.1. NCBI lineage: Eukaryota > Metazoa > Chordata > Actinopteri > Scombriformes > Trichiuridae > Lepturacanthus > Lepturacanthus savala. The sequence goes on along the minus strand of CM060472.1, from coordinate 9,378,962 downwards.
GTCACAGCTTTTTTAGAAAAATGAAGATAAAGTAATTGTTGCCGTACGACAACTCTATGTAATAGAGGGTTTCGTATCAGTTAAGGGAGTTAATCTCATTTTAAGACACGTTTAAAATACTTTTACTGTATTAAAAAAAAAACTAAGTGAGGGCAGGTGTCAGAAACAAAGATCCACACATTGTTCTACCAGTAAATTCAACAGGAGACAAATCTTGTCAACACTTGACGACTGAGGTGAAACATCCCTCCGACATGTAAAAAACATTCAGCAGAGAATGTTTCACTAGAGAATTCAGCCGCTCGAAACTCGTTTGGCCTCAGGAAGCGCGACACAGCCGATTCTGGATGAGTAAATCTGGCATTAGGCTCAATCCTGTAATCTAATCCCATCAGTCAACAATTGTCAGCAGTCGAGGCAACAGCTCTCATTGTGTTCAGACTCCTGCTCATAGAGCTGCTCTGTTATGACCAGTTTCTACCAAACAATCAGACCCTTGTTTCAGACCACAGTGAAGCAATGCTGCACCTGTAGGAATGCAGAAAATACTGTTTCATTAACGGAGGGGACAATAAGTAGTAAATATTAGAGAATACATTCTGGAGGGGACATGAAAAAACTATTAGATATTAATACTAAATAAATAATAAATAAAAATAGTATACTACTATAATAATCTGGTTTTATCTTCTACTTTACAACTTGTCTTGCAGGTTTAATCCCTCATCATGTTCAAATGTGGTATTAACAGTAATAATAGTAGTTATAGCAGTGTTCTATATTTATTTATTTATATTTATACATAAGGAAAATGAGATCATGAATCAATGATGGTAAAAACTAGTAAAATCGTTCATGTTCCCTCCTCCTAGGCCTGCGCGATGTATCGATTAAATCGACTAATTCGAATGTACAGTTCTAGACGACGTATTTTTTATTAAAATCGTTTATTATTATTATTTTATTTTTTTTACACGCGAGCGTCAAAAGCGGAACTAACGCGCTGCAACGCTCTACACGGTTAATTTAGCAGGGCGCACGCAAACACTGGAGATTCACAAGCAAAAAAATAAATAAACTTAAAACTTGTTTTGAGACATTTATTAATCATCTCTTATTTGCTTTTGATTAGGGCAGAGAAAAATCGATTAAAATCGGATTTTATGTAAAATAAAACAAAAAAAAAATCGGGGATTTAGTTTTTAGGCCATATCGCCCAGCTCTACTTCCTCCCTCCCCCTAGTTACTGTTGCTATGGTAACTTCCATCGTTAGAGCTCGTTAACGATCATTACGTCTGATCTTAACCGGCTAAACTGGTAAAAAAAAAGAGGCTAATTTTAGACAAATATTGAACAAGTGGTGTGATAAATGACTTACTGGCTTCTACATGTTAGTTTGTTTTTTCTTCCGCGTAGCTAAATAGTTAGCTACTAGCTAACTATCAAAATTAGCCGTTAGCCACTGGAAAAAAAAAAAAACAGTATCTGGACCAAACCACTTTGAGGAATAAGGGGGGTGGACTCATTTTTTTCAACAATTAAGAAACGTGTTTTACATTTAGCAGCATTTGTGTTGTGCATTTATTTAACATTTATTTAATATTCACCTCACGTCCCAGGATTTACACCCATGTATAAATGATAAAGAATCACTTTTTAAATGAACTTGACTAAAGAGGATTGATTTAGCGTCAGGTGTGCTACCTCAGTGAGCTCCCAGGTGATGCTGATGGTCCAGCAGAGTCCATAGCTCCGCATCAGCAGAGCTTTCATGGCCCAACCTGCAAAATGGGCGAATGCAAAGATGTCGAAGTGGCTGAGAACTCGCTCCCATGTTATAACGGTACAGTTCACAGCATATTCCTGCAGGGACAGACACAAATACATGAGAAAACTAGAACAGATAATGATGTCTACTATAGTACATGTCATTTATATACTTCTACTACAATATACAACTGTTATAGTCATATTGAATATGACATACTTTCAATATTATTATTATTATTGTATGTATGAGTGTGTATATGTATGGATAGTTCTATTCTTGCATATTTTATAAATATATATTTATTATATATTATATCCTTTCTATTCAATATCTTAACTTATAGATATTATACTTGTTTTATACTCTTAATATATTTCTATAATTCATGATAATGTATATAATAATGTACACAGAATAGACCGAAAAGAACACATCTATTACATATAAAAAAGTATTAATGAATGTTTTCACCTTAAAATGTCGTTATAAATCAGATCAATCTTGTACTTTCTGTTTTATTTAATCAGAAACCACAAGGTACAATAAGATTTATTGGTAATTAGCAAAAATCAAGCAGGAATATATGATTTAATTTGTACATAAATCAAGCAAAATAAGAATTGTTGTGTATTTAATTACTTGTTTGGTTGTAATCTACAACGCTGCCACTAGATGCCGCCAGAAACTACACTGTTCCTTTAACTGGGTCAATATTATACTACAATCCACACACCTGTGTAGTAATATATTTATGAATGGATTTAACAGGTTAAAGGTTTAGTAAAATGATTATTTCTATAATTTACATGCACATTTCTAAATGATCCATACCATGATGTCAGCTTCCCTGGCTGCGTAGCGCAGGTTTGGGTCCAGCCAGTACATGAGAGTCTTCACCTGGTCCCAGTTGAGGAAGAGGATGAAGACGAGGAAGAGGAAGTAGAGGACGCTGAGACCTGGAGAACGAGGATGAAGGAAAATTAAATCTAAACTGGATCCCAACAGAAAAATGACTCTGAATCTGATGAACGAGGCCGAACACTCACCAAACACCATTCGCCAAATAGCAGGATGCGGCCTGGTAAAAGGTCCTGGTAAAACATTTTTAACACGTGACTTTTAGTTGATTTGGAGAAGAGACTAAAAAAACTTATTGTTCAACCTATCAAATGCATAGATATATAAAGTTTTTATGGCAGAATATCAACATGTTTATGTGGAGGAGGGTAATTAGATGGAGTTGATGCAGGGAAAAAGGCAGTTTTAATCAAACTCCTGGTTCTAAGAATGAACTTTCACACTAAAAACAGACAAATGTTTACACTGGCATTATTTCTCCTGAGGCGACTGGGACACACACACACACACACGCACACACACGCGCACACACACGCGCACACACACGCGCACACACACGCGCGCACACACACACACACACACACACACACACACACACACAGTATAATGTTCAATTTTACTTGTTTAATTTCACATAAGATTAAACAAAAGCACTGGAGAAGGTGAAAAATCTGAGAATTATTTAAAAAATACCAAAATAAAAGAGACCAGAGTGAGTTTATATTTCTACACAGCTGCTCACCGTTGGGAAACGCCAGGACACTGATGACCAAGAAGAAGGAAATAACCACGAGGACACCAACACGAAGGTTGTTGTCTGAGTGTTCATCATCCCTGTCACAATATCACATGGGAATGAAGCATTCCTTGCATATCATTATATTTATATATATATATAATATCTGTACATAATCAGACCACATTTAAAGCAAGTAAACTCCTCAATCACATAAATGTCAGTGGTTTTATTCACTGTTTTCCCCTCTATGTTAGAATAATGTATATAAAGTTATCTCTTATAATCATAATAATACTGTTTGTGTTTATTAACTTTTGTTCTTATTGTGATAGTCAGACTGAAGATGTGGAACGCCTTTGTTCCTTTTATCTATGGTTTAGCCAGCTGCAGTCAGTAGGTCAATGCGACCCGTAATATTCTGTACTGTTGAATTATTATCAGGCTGCAGTGTGTGTGTGTGTGTGTGTGTGTGTGTGTGTGTGTGTGTGTGTGTGTGTGTGTGTGTGTGTGTGTGTGTGTGTGTGTGTTTTGCCTCCTCCCTTGAGATGCTGCAGCCTCCTGTAACTATGGAGTCCTAAATAAAACGTGAGCAGCAGAAGGAACTCAGAGCGGGTTAGAGATTGTACCTGAGAGTATCTCTGATCGTTCTCCTTGCAAGTAAAACTTTAACTGTTGTCTGTGTATTTGATGTTTTAGGTGCCATAAACCTGACACTCTAAAACCATATAAGAATTTATACTTTTTTAATTTATACTAATTGTCAAGTATTTTTGAAAACGATTGCAGTTGTTTATCTATAAAATTATAGTTCTGTTCCTGCCATTGCGTTAATGTTTTTTAATAACGTTTTTCTTGTTATTTTATTTTATGGAAAAATGCCACGTCCACCATCTGATGTTTGGAAACGTTTCTAACAAGCTGATGTTGAAGAAAAGTCTTTGTACATGTGTGAATATTGTAGAAAAACACATAAAAAATACAGCAGCATATGGTAAAATGACAAAACTCCTCAGTGTTCAGATCTGTACATAATCAGCCTAGTTTAAATTTATATTTATATTCTATGTTAATTGTGTGTTATATTATCTTAACTTTAATACTGTATTACTATTGCTTTATTCTTATTGATAAGGCTTTCAAGAAGAATTTAAGTGAACAGTGAACATGATATTAATCACTTTTAATCTTGAAAGAAATCCACTCAATGCTGCATTGCATAATTACACTCACACTGGGAGTGGTTTAATAAGGACTACTCGTTGTGAAATAGTTTTAAAACCAAATTTAATCCACAAAACGACACATATGTTGTTTACCTGGTGAAAGCAAAGTACATGAGGCTGATCACAGTGGCTGACAGCAGGGAGATGGTGTGTGGTTTGTAGAAGGAGTCGATGCTAATGTCCTCCACTTGTTGCTCGTTTATCATTCGGAAATGTAACTTGAAGTTGGCGTCGTCCTTCCGCGGCGTCGCTGCCATTGTCGCTGTGATTCTGGGTTAAATTCTGGATATTACGGGTGGAATTATGACAGAACTAAAAGTTGTTTAGGCAGAAAAAACAGGACGATGCCAGGAGGAGAGCTCCTCAAGCAATCCTATGGACGAGCTTATCTACAAAGCTAACGGCGGGGGGGTCGAATGAGAAAATGCGTATTTTGGTAATCGCCAGAACAAAAAATGGAAAAATAATTAGTGTATATATTTATAATAATTGATTTTGGTTGTTATTTTATTCAAATAAGATATATTTTAACGAATATTCCCATAAAGAAACATCAAACACACGCAGTGGTACCACAAAGACACGAGGTACTTGGTACATTCCTCCCATAGATATACAAACATAGATACCGGATCCAGGCTTGGCAACACGGTCGCCATCTTGTGTCGGGGTCTCTGATATTTTATTATATTATATTATTATTATTATATATTATATTATTCATCTATATGTATATCATTTATTTTCATCTTGTGAACAAGTATAACGCCATTCTCACATACACATAAAATTCCTTCAATTCATGATAACTTTAATCGTTAATAGACCGGCTGCTTCTATGGACTCATAAGGTAAGTAATCGCAGCTTCCCCCGACACAAGATGGCGGCCGCGTTGACGCGCCATCTACATACATAGGCCTATATCTACGCACAGGATCCTCGTTGTGGACATTTCCGGTTGTTCTTCAGCTTGATTTGCACGTGAAAACATTTTGACATTGAGCAACACTGGGGATGAGATTGTTTGATACGCACATTGTAAGTAGAAAATAAACATTTTAAATAACCAGATTGCTTTGTTTCACGTACGTTATTGTTATATTATTATAAGGAAGGGGCATGCTATTCTGCTAGTGTTAGCTTTCAACAACGCATCTAAGTTATATAGAAAAAATACAGTAGTCTGACTCTGATTGTAATTCACATGTAAAATTTTAAACTATTTTATTTAGGTTTTAATGGGTGACTCTCAATAGAACAGGTCCAGGTCATGTGTTATAAAGACACAACTTCATGGTTTGATCTTTCCAAACTTAAGACTATGGACTGTTTATGGCTGTAAATTAACATGAAACGTCTTTTCTCTGTTTGACAGACATCATGATGGCGTCTTCCTGTGCTCAGCTGTGTCTGAGATGCAGAAATCTTCTTTCTTCCAAAGCAGCAGCTCTCACCTGGCAGCATTCCACTCAGGTTCGACGTTGCTCTGCAGTCACTAACGTCACAAACAGAATCCTGAACGGATCCTCATCCATCAGCAGGAATCACACATGGCGGATATGGAAAGAACAGACGTGCTATTACAGTGACGTCACTGCGAAACATCTGGAAACTGAAGCTAAGGAAGATGAGAATTCTGAAGAGTTGTCAAGAAGTGATATGGTGGCGTATAAGAGCCCACTGCTGCCCATCAGAGATGCTGCACCACTGACTGGAAGCCACATGTCATTAGGTAGAGGTTTGCACTTTATAATATAAACATGTATTTTACTTTGAAAGGTAGATTAGTAAATTGTGTTTGTTCTTCATTTACCAGATCTGGACGCTGCAGCTAAACTGTCTCCTCTAGAGGAGATCAGCAACGAGGAAGCTGCTGCTATTTCTGTTCCCTCCGCCCTGCCTCCGTCTTCACACTCACTCAGAGACTATGTGGACGAGTCTGAGACTCTCACCAAACTGGTACAGCTAGGTAATTAAACCAGCAGAATATACTGCTATGATCAGGTGAAGTAATAGTCTTTAAACGGTGAGTTCACCCACATATCTGCGTTCAGGTGTGAACCTGTGGACGCTGGAACAACGACCCAACGTGGGCTCCATGCTGCTGAGGCTTGACTTTAACACGGATGTGGCTCCAAGGCTGCTGTTCCTCAGGCAGATGGGAGTGGAGGACTCCTGCCTCGGTCATATCATCACCAAGAACCCCTTCATCCTCAGTGAGAGTTTGGAAAACCTACAGGCCAGGTGACATAAAACAATGCCTTAACCTTCTATTGCATGGGGTTTCCATATGGAATCAATGACTTAATCCTCATTTTTCTAAAAAGCTGTGATTTAAAATCTATGTTTTTACAACTAGGTGTGAAAACGGGGCTTTTATTTTGAAGGACATGCAGTTTATGAGGTCACATGACCAGGATATCCCTATTGCTGATGGACATTTAACATGTCAACTGAACTTTTATTCAGAATTTTCGAGAATTTTCACCAAATAAAAAAAATGAACTCGGTATCTGGGCTAAGTTAACTTTATTATACACATTATAAATTCCATTGACTCCGTTTATTACTTATCTTAAGGAATAAAAACATCCGTAACATGTTCTACCATGACTTGATTATATTTCATGCAATAGAGGGTTAATTTAAATTTTACTTCATAATTTTTTTACATTTTTTTTTGCATGAGCATAGTTTTTGTACCTTTTGAAACAGTTTCCACATAAAAACCCTTATAAAACAACTGATAACATAAGTTTTTTCTAATATGCTAAAATAGATTTGTTTAGATATAGCAACAATATGCAAATATCATAAATTCCTAGAGTGTTACATAGCATGAAACTATCCTGACATTATGTTTACAACTATTTCTTAAGTATATCTATTATTTAGTCCATTTTAACTAATAAAAAAACATATGTTACCATGTCTAAGTAATATTTTTATGCAGTAGAGGGTTAATATCAACCAGATTATTATCATTTCATCATAATAAATCAACAGATGGCAGCTTCCAGTTAGTTGTAGCAGCAGTTTTCATAAATAAAACATGTTTTGCTGCTTTCAAAGGGTGAATTACCTGAAGTCGAAGAAGTTCAGCGGTGCTGTGGTTGCATCCATGGTGTCCAAAGCTCCTTATCTGCTGAACTTCAGCGTGAAACGAATGGACAACAGACTGGGATTCTATCAGCAGGAGCTCGGCCTCAGCAATTCTCATGTACGAAACTTTAACTGGTGTAGTTTAGTTTCTTCATTAAAACACACGGTTGTCTTTCTATATCACAGCGAGATAAAAATGGATTTAATCAGCCAGTAATTGTCCAGGTTCTCCTATTTAATGATGGATGGATTTTTTTCTCATTTTCTCTCATAGTTGATGTCCACAATGAAAATTACAGGCTTTTCTCATCTTTTTAAGTGGGAGAACTTGCACAATTGTTTGCTGATTAAATATATTTTTCCCTGATGTTATCACATAAAACATGTTGATTAAATTTGACCTTGTTTCTGTTTCCAGACCCGGAACGTTGTGTCTCGTCTGCCCAGGTTACTGTGTGGTAGTCTGGAGCCGGTTAAAGAAAACCTGAAGGTGATGAAACAACAAAACATCATTAACTGTCATTGTCTGTGTTGCCTTATTTAACTCATGTGACAGGATTTTGTCCGTCATAGCTTGAAGACGCAGCCGCACAGAGTCTCCGTTTCAACTCTTGTTGAAAGTGTGGACTTCAATCTTTACATTGGTCCATAAATTGTGTTGATAGGCCGAGTAAAACCAGAGCTGTGATAAGTTATTTACGCCATACTTTGGTGCATGTTTTCTGCAGCGATCGGTAAAATATGCCGTGACAACCCCGTTATACAGATTTGTGGTTTTCACAGTAAAAAATACAACTGTTTTCTACCATAAAATGACCATAAATACACACGTGAGGAAAAAAGGATAGCAGGCAATGCCAGGTAAAGCAGTTTTTAACGTGTAGTTAAAAAAACGGTCAATTTGACCCCAGACTGCAGAGGGTTAAATTTGTGTGTGTACGTGTGTGTGTGTGTGTGTGTGTGTGTGTGTGTGTGTACACGTGTGTGTACGTGTGTGCGTGTGTGTACGTGTGTATGTATATGTATGTGTGTGTATGTGTATGTATATGTATGTGTGTGTATATATATATGCGTGTGTGTGTGTATAAATCTATTCTTGCATATTTATTTTGTATACATATTTTATACTTGTATTATACTCTATATATTTATATAATCCATAATGTATACAGAATAGGTAACTGTAACTTATTTATTTCTATTTTTCTACTCATCTACCTCAAACCATTTGCACTTTACAATAACCATGTAGCAATAACAAAGGCTGTGTATCGTGTGTGTGTGTGTGCGTGCGTGTGTGTGTGTGTGCGTGCGTGTGTGTGTTCTGTTCACTGCAGGTGTGTGAAATCGAGTTTGGCTTTAAGAAAAACGAGATCCAGCACATAGTCCTAGCCGTCCCTAAAGTGCTGACGGCCAATAAGAAGAAGCTAACCCAGATATTTGACTTGCTCCACAACAGCATGAAGGTTCCTCATCACCTCATCACCAAGTTCCCACAGGTACCTTCAGCTAATTCAGTGATTTAGATTATTTATCCAGTAATTAATTGTCTGGATAAGTCAGGATTATTATTCCATCTCCATGTCAGAGTTCTATCATCTCCGTCCACAGGTCCTGAACACCAAGTACCTGCGTGTGAAGGAGCGCCACCTGTTCCTGCAGTACCTGGGGAAGGACCAGTACGACCCAGTTAAACCCAACTACGTCTCCCTGGACCGACTGGTGTCTTTACCTGACGACGCTTTCTGCACCGACGTAGCCATGGCAACGCTGGACGATTTTTATTTGTTCCAAAAGACGCTGTGATTCTTCATGAGAGAAACTGCAGAAAACAAGTCGTCAAACACGCAGGTTAAAGGTTAAAACCCGTAAGGTCAAATACCTGCAGACCTGGAAGTGTTTAAACATGGACGGTTTCATCTATGTTTGAAATAAAACAAGTTTGCTTTGTAAATTAGTTTAGTGAATGTACATAATACCTGAAATACTGTTCTTTATTCCCTATGGCTGTATATAAAGAGATTAAAGTTCCTGTTCAGGCAAGTGTGTTAAACATTTTCTTCAGTGGACGACTTTTTATACAATAATCATGAATAAAATAAAAAAAATAAAAAAATGCCTGAAATCAAGAGCCTGTTGTGATTTTTTTAAATGTGTTTTAATCAGTAAATTTGATATTTTATCATGATTATATTTAAAATTTTACTGCATTTATCATTATTGGATGGTTACTTTAAGATTTATTAATAAAACAATATAATCTTTAATATAGTTTTAGATTCAACTAGCTAATAAAGTAGTTGAAAACATCTTAAATGCAGTGTGAATTCATGAAATTAAAAGGGTTTTTCAGATCATGAAGGTGGTGATTATGTAATATAATGATTATAATTATGTAAATTTATAGTCACAAATAGATTAAGTATTTTACAGCAGTGGAGAATAACTGCATTTACTCAGGTACTGCATTTAATTACAACTTTAAGTTACTTGCTTTTTATTCAAAGCTTTATTAACAATTCAAATTGTACAAATAATCCGGGCAGTCCAGTTCATATACCGTAGGTATACAATAACTATACAAATATATAAATAAAATTAAACTAAAAAATAGGGAAAAAACAGACTTTATAGTTTAATCTTCCAAAATAAATAATTGTGATAGTTTATTATTTCCTAAAAATGTCAGACTAGATTTCTAATATATGCGTACATTTTTTTATTTTTATTATTTTATTTTATTATTATTTTATAATTATTATTATTATTATTTTTTATTTTGCCTCAGGTGACTTGCTGTGTGACGTCACTAGCCCCAACCTACCATTACCCATAATCCACCGCGGTCCTTCACAGTGATAAACATGGCGGCGAGGGCACCAGGTAAATGAACGTTGCTCCTTTATCATATTGCTTTTATTTAATCAACGTGATAAATCTCTATTATAACATCATCTGTTGTTATATTATTATATATAATAAATGATCTTATTTTCTCTTTATTGTGTCCGGCTGATCAGGCCTTAAGCTGCTTTTGACTTGTTTGTCCTCTGGTGTCCCTATGCTAGCTAATGCTAGCTGATGCTAACGGAGAGCTACCGTTAGCCGCTGGTGCTAAAATGTATTTAAACGTGAATCTGAAGCTAATAAAACGGCGCCCAAATAAGTCAAATAAGTCATATCTTTTCATTGTTGGAGTCTTTTTAGTTTTAAAGTCCAGCTTTTTGTTGCTACACTTCTACCACTGTTAAATGGGGAAATATAAAGAGGAAATTGCTAAAAAAAAGACCTTAAATGTGTCACATACCGTTTTACTAATTCAGATTGCTAAACCCTCATATAAGCTTCAGATTGATGTAAATCAGTAGAATTCACAGTGAAGTCAAGTTCATGCTTAATATAAACTAATTTTACATTACTAATATACTAATATTGCTACTAGAAAACTAGAAAAATAAACGTGGCTTTCTTTGCATGAGTGTAGTTATTGAAGCTTTGAAACCGCTGCTGTAGAATCTACCTAAAAATATTTATATTATTTATTATTACATTATTATTGTTGAAATATTGTAATAACTGAGTGGACACACCTTGTATTTTGTCACTGTCTCTGTTAATTATATTAAAAGAACATTTGAAGGAGATAATTTAAGGGGGATAGTTATTTATAACAAGCAAAACCTATTTTAGTTAATATTTGCTGTTTTAGCCTCTTATCAGTTTCACCCTGTTTTTATGCACCAGCCTAATAATCATGGACCTGAATGAAAGTTAGGACAATATATAAATATAATTCATTTCTATGTATTGATTTCTAGGTAGAGATCATTATCAGCTGCATTTTGTTTTGTTAACTGACTAAATTGCATGTTTTATAACACAAATGATTGCTGCCATGATATTTCAGTGGTTTCTATTTGTTTTTTACAGCACAGACAGGAAAACTCCTGCTTGGTTTTCGTAAATGGTATTACGGCATGTGTGGATTCAACAAGCTCGGTGAGAACAGAGAGGAATCTAAATATTTAGTTTTAAACCCTAGATATACAATATTTGATACTAGTTTGTGATTTATGTATGAGGAGGAACATCAGTGTGTCATAAATGACCTCTGACCTTTCATAGACGTGTTGTCTGTCTTACATTTTAGACTAACGTGTGTTTTGTGCGTCAGGTTTGCGGCGAGATGACTGCATGTATGAGGATGAAGACGTGAAAGAGGCCCTGAAGAGGCTTCCAGAGAACGTCTACAACGAGAGGATGTTCAGGATGAAGAGAGCCATGGATCTGTCCATGAAGCAGGCCATCCTCCCCAAAGACCAGTGGACCAAGTTTGAGGAGGTACGAATGTATTTAAACCGTTAATGTTCAGTTTGTCTGGAGTTGTAGTTACAGGAAGTAGAACAATCACTAGTATTCATGTAAATGTAAGTTTAAAGTACACGATTAACCCTCGATAACAACTTTATCTTCATTTAAAAAAAAAAAGCTGTGTTTGGAAAGGAGGCTTTTATTTTGAAGGACATGCAGTTTGAGGTCACATGACCAGGACATCCCTATTGCTGATGGACATTTGACATATGTCTCACAACTAAAGGTTGTCTTTTATTCAGATTTTTGCAAATTTTCACCAAATTAAAAAGTGAAATTCTCCACTTTTTTCCCAATTCAATTAAATGTAAAGAACTTTACTTTCCTTACTTTTAGTGTATATCTCCAATATATATCTCCAATAACCTAATGGAATCCTATTGACTATATATTTCTTAAATATATTATTTAGGCTGTTTTAAGTAATAAACACGTTCTACCAGGTCTAAGTAATATTTCATGCAGTAGAGGGTTAATGTTTTTTAAGCAGTTTGTATAGTAGATGAAATGTGACTTTAGAGACAACTTAACATCTTAAATAATCAGTGTTTCCTCCTAATAACTAAATTTAATCTAAAGTTTTAATCTTCTGAATGATTTCCGACATTAATCCACCGTCCTCCTCCTCCAGGACGCCCCGTACCTGACGCCATACGTGGATGAAGTGATCCGAGAGAGAAAAGAAAGAGAAGAGTGGATGAAGAAGTAGACGGATGCTGTTAAACCTGCTGGTTGTTGTTTGTCATATTTAAAATGAGATGTAACCTCTATGAGTCGATGCTCTACCCATTATAAAAAAATAAAATCGAATAAAAAAGGACCTTTTGGAACAAGTGTTGGATCCTTTTTCTTTAAAGTTAACTTTATTAGTTTGAGAGAATGAAACAAAAACGTTTAACTTTACAAATCCAGTTATTTACAACTTTAAAACCAGAATATAGACACAAGAATATGTACAGAAAATCCTACGCACTGTAATCAGAACCACTCAGTGATATAGATATCATGAATATAACTAGATATGTTGTTGCTAGGTAACAGTCTCCTATATCTAAAGGAGACTGTTACCTAGCAACAACATATTTCTAGTAACAGTCTCCTGTAGATACATGTTGTTGCTAGGTAACAGTCTCCTGTAGATACATGTTGTTGCTAGGTAACAGTCTCCTGTAGATACATGTTGTTGCTAGGTAACAGTCTCCTATATCTACAGCTGTTAGAATAAATTCCTGCTCAGAGTTTCTGAATGAAACTCGATGCTGTGAAAATATCTAGTTTTTCCAACAATTAGTCCAGTATTGAATAGAATTATTTTATTCTCCTGGCAGATTATTTAGTCTGTTTTATTTCCCTGATTTGGGTTCATTTTATCTTGTTTTAAGAAAACAAGACAAACAGTTTCAGTTAAATTTGGGGATTTTTAATCTTATAAAATCATATATTCTTTCTCCTTTTAATCAACTGTTTTTAAATTGTATTTTTTTAAGAAGATGTATTTTTTCCTTGATTTTAGTCAATTTATTCTTTATTTCTTAAATAAAATGTGAATCTTATTTTCTTAAAACAAGACCAAATTTACCTAAAATCAGGAAAAAAACTATAATTTACTGTATTTTAAATTTTTTCCTTGATTTTAGTCAATTTATTATTTTTTAAAAGAAAATATTAGTCCTGTTTTTTGTTTCTTTTTTCCTGGTTTAGAGAAAATAAGCTAAAATGGAAGGTTTTTATAATTAGAATTATCTTCTACTGGCAGATAATTTAATGCATTTCATGTTTTTTTCCCTGATTTTAGTCAATTTAATCCATTTTTTTTTGGTGTTTTATTTTTAGCCTTATTTTCTTGGTTTTTATTTGAATTTACAAGAACAAATTGACCCAAATCAGGAAAAAACAAACTATAATTTAGTCTATTTATGTATTTATTTTAGTTTTTTTCTTTATTTTAGTCAATTTAGTCTTTGATTTTTAATAAAATGTTAATCTTATTTTCTTAAAACAAGTCCAAATTGACCCAAATCAGAAAATAAAATATTTAGTATATTTGAAATGTTTTTCTTGATTTTAGTCAATTTAATCTATTTTTCTAATAAAACAGTCTTATTTTCTTAGAACCAAACCAAATTGGCCCAAATCAGGAAAAACAAGCCTCATCTTCTCCCCCTGCAGATCATTCAGTTCTCCTTCAGTCCTTCAGGTCTCGCTGTGACCTCTTGACCTCCGGTCGTCGACCTCGTTGATGACTTTAGTTCTCCTTCAGTTCTTGCTGTGACCTCTTGACCTCCGGTCGTCGACCTCGTTGATGACTTTAGTTCTGCTTCAGTTCTCGCTGTGACCTCTTGACCTCCGGTCGTCGACCTCGTTGATGACTTTAGTTCTCCTTCAGTTCTCGCTGTGACCTCTTGACCTCCGGTCGTCGACCTCGTTGATGGCTCCGATCATGCTCTCTATGACGCTGTTAAAACTCTTCAGCATGGACACGCCCAGCTCGTTGTTGGTCTCGATGATGTCGGGGTCGTAGGTTCCCATCAGCGGCGTGCACACCGTCACGCCGCCCCTCCCGGCGTCCGCCAGGATCCCCGCCAGCTGACCTCTGACCTCCTGGAACAGCTCCTTGTCGTAGCTCAGCAGGACGGCGTCGTCCAGCGGGTAGGCGGCGTCCTCGGGGTAACACTCCCTGGGAACCGGCACCTCCACGTACTTTAACTCGGGGAAACCGGCGGCCAACGCGCAGCAGAGGCGGCGCAGGGCGGCGGCGGTCAGCGGGTTCCCCAGCAGCTTCAGCTCCTCCAGGTCCCGGCAGCACGACACGGCGTCCACCAAGGCGTCCACGTCCTCGTCGCACACGTTACACTCCTCCATCGCCAGGCTCCGCAGGGACGACGAGCAGCGACGCAGCAGTTTATGGAACAACGTGGGGAAGGAGGAGAAGACGTCGTGGCCGCTGACGTCGAAACGAACCAACGCTTCGCTGTGGAGGCTGTTCGCCAAATACGCCATGTCCACACGGTTCAGGCTGCAGTTAGCCAGCTCCAGACACTGCAGGGGGGTGTTCAGAGGACTGGAAAATATAGAATATAAAGGAATTAAATGAAAGAGAGGACTGGAAAATATAGAATATAAAGGAATTAAATGAAAGAGAGGACTGGAAAATATAGAATATAAAGGAATTAAATGAAAGAGGACTGGAAAATATAGAATATAAAGGAATTAAATGAAAGAGAGGACTGGAAAATATAGAATATAAAGGAATTAAATGAAAGAGAGGACTGGAAAATATAGAATATAAAGGAATTAAATGAAAGAGGACCGGAAAATATAGAATATAAAGGAATTAAATGAAAGAGAGGACCGGAAAATATAGAATATAAAGGAATTAAATGAAAGAGAGGACCGGAAAATATAGAATATAAAGGAATTAAATGAAAGAGAGGACCGGAAAATATAGAATATAAAGGAATTAAATGAAAGAGAGGACTGGAAAATATAGAATATAAAGGAATTAAATGAAAGAGGACTGGAAAATATAGAATATAAAGGAATTAAATGAAAGAGAGGACTGGAAAATATAGAATATAAAGGAATTAAATGAAAGAGGACTGGAAAATATAGAATATAAAGGAATTAAATGAAAGAGAGGACTGGAAAATATAGAATATAAAGGAATTAAATGAAAGAGAGGACTGGAAAATATAGAATATAAGAGAATTAAATGAAAGAGAGGACTGGAAAATATAGAATATAAGAGAATTAAATGAAAGAGAGGACCGGAAAATATAGAATATAAGAGAATTAAATGAAAGAGAGGACTGGAAAACACAAGAGAATAAAATAGAGAAAAAAAAAACAAGAGAATTAAATTAAAGAAAAAAATGAGAATAAAATAAAAGAGAAAACGAGAATAAAATGAAACAGTATCAGAAATTACTGAATATACTGAAAAAAAAAGTTAGTGATGAAAATCCTATTTATATTATTATAATATAAATATATTATCATTTATACACATTGATGGGGAGACAATAAGCAGGAAAAAAAATAAATGTTAAATTGCTTTATTTTATAAATAATAAATATTTAGAGAAACATTTATTATTTATTTGTAGTATTAGTATACTAAATACTATTGCTACAAATAAATATTTTTTTAATTTTTTTTTTCTTGAAAAAACTATTAAATACTAAATAAATAAAAATACTGTAAATGTGCATAAACTGTATTAATTAACTGTTTTATTGTGATTATTATATATTAACTGTTATTATAATTATAATAATTAATAATGACTGATAATATAAATATTAAATATTATTATTAATATTATTGTATTTATGAATTTATTTATTATTTGCAGATATAAGTGATAGAGAAGTTAAAGGGTTTAATAAGTCAACGTGTAAATTGATGTTAAATGACTGAATTATTCTACTTTGTTGTTTTATTTTGTTAAATCTAAACTGTTTCCTGTTCCTGTGTCTCTAGCGTCGATTCAACAATTTTAACAGCTAAATATTTCCCATAGTGATGTGATGTGACCCTGATAAAGGTTAAGATGTGGATTATAATCTGGATTATACTGAAATATGAACGAGTCACGACATGTTTTACTACAGTTAGTCCAGATCATTTACTTCATTTATGGGTTTTTTTCCTGATTTGGGTCAATTTTATCTTTGTTTTTTTTAAAGAAAATGTGTCTTATTTTCTTAAAACTAGACCAAACCTTTATCTTATTCCACCAGCAGATAATTTACCTTATTTTAACCTTTTTGTCTTGATTTTAGTCGTTTTAATCTATTTTTTAAAAAGAGGAAGATATTTTATCTAATTTTAATTGTTTCCTCCTGATTTGGGGTCAATAACAACACTACCAGCTGATTGTATAACATCATTCCATAAATCCTGGACTAGTGGTACCATACAGCAGGTATTTCCACCTGTTGATATTTTCCCATCATTTTATCCATGAACTCACTACAGCAGCCTGCGGAGGTGTCCTGTGAGGGTGGAGAATCCCAGGTACAGCTCTGTGAGTCTGGGTAACTGGGCCAGCAGCTCTCCGATGGTGGCCATCAGGTCCTGATCCTCGTCGCTCAGCCTCCTGACGTCCAGCACGGCGGCCGGCAGCGTCAGCGACCGCAGCCTGGGGAACTTCAGCCTGGCCAGCAGCACCTCCAGGTGGGCGGCCTCCAGCGGCACGTTGTGGACCACCTCCAGCTTGGTCATGGCCTCGGGCTCCGCCAGCCGGACCACGTAGAACAGCTGCTTCAGGGCCAGGGAGTCGGCCCGGAGGCCCACGAAGCGGACCTTCAGGGGGGAGTAGCGGAGCAGCAGCAGGGCCTGGGCCGCCAGCTCGTAGTTGCGGCCCGTCACGAAGCCGTTCAGCAGCACGTCCACCGACGTCCGGAAGGCCTGGGGCACGTCGCCGGTCTGCATGGCCGCCACCGTGTCGTAGCACATCTGGGTCAGCAGCTGGGTCCGGCCCCACCGGCCCAGCGTGGTCCGGCAGGGACAGGACTGGTGCTCCACGTCCTTCAGGGACGTCAGGTCCACCACGTGGAGGATCTTAGCGTAGGTGGATGGAGGAGACAGAACGTACTCCTGGAAAAACAACAAGGTTGAATGATTGGACCCGACTGAAAAACAGGGGATTCTGTTCGTCTGGTTGAAACGGGTCTGAAACAGGCTACGAGCATCAGGACATACACTCTTTACACTCAGATAACATGGTTTACTTCAGGTTATCTTTCAGTATTTCATCAAACATCATGGCCGCCAGTGGAGGAGGACCTGCTTCCTTCACAGAAAGTGATCACATATCAGTCATATTCATTTTCAGTTAAATAATAATAATAATAATATTAATAATATAAATTCCATTTGTCTAAACATTATGTGTTTGTCGTGCTCAGTAGCAGCTTTTCAAATCTATGAATCCCCTGAGATGAGGGTAGAAATATTAGAAATATTAGAAATATTACTCTATTTTCATTTTTTTTAACATGTAAATGTTTCTCTTTGGGCCTAAACAGATGAGTGATGTTTTTTTATGTTAACCATGTTTTAGGTTAAACGTGATGATTTGTTATAGAATCACAGCAAAAACTGAAATCTGGTGAAAATATCTTGTTTTATGCTTCTATGCTTCTTATTCCACTGGAAGATAATTTAGCTTATTTATTTAAGTTTTTTCTTGATTTTAGTAATTTTTTTTCTTTTAGAAAATGTTTATTTTATTTTTAATATTGATTTTTTAAGATTTATTTTTATTTTATATATTGATTTTTTAATTTATTTATAACAAGACCAAATTGATCAAAATCATTAAAAAAACATGAAATGGATAAATTCATTAATTAATAAATTATCTGCCAGTGGAATAAAATAATTCAAATATATTTTCACCTGTTAATATTTTATTTTTTGCAGCGCTGCCATAACAATGAATGCATGTTTCAACTAAACAGACAAAAATAAAATAATAAATAAAGACTAGAAATAATATATAAGAATATGCAATTATGGACAGAGTAAAATATTATACAAATATGCAATTAACTTATTCCACTGGCAGATAATTCAAGTTTTTTTCTTGATTTTATAAAATGTTCTGATTTGGATCAGTTTGGTCTTGTTATAAATAAATTAAAAAAAAAGAAATCAATATAAAAAAAATTAAAAAAATAAAGATAAAAAGTAAAATAAAAAATTTATTTTAGTCAATCTATTAAAATTATTTTTTTTATTTAATTTTTTAATTTTAATTTTTTTATTTATTTTCATTTTATTTTTTATATTGATTTTTTAAATTTTTATATTGAGTTTTTTTATTTTTTATTGTTTTTTGTTATTTTCTATATTGATTTTTTTATTTTTATTTTATTGATTTGTTTCATTTTTATTTTATTGTTTATATTGATTTCTTTTATTTTTGTTTATTTTTTATATTCATTTTTGTATTTTTTATTTTGATTTTTTTGTATTTTTTATTTTGATTTTTTTGTATTTTTTATTTTTATATTGATTTTTTTTTATTTATAACAAGAGCAAATTGATCCAAATCAGAAATAAACATGAAATTAATAAATTAATAAATGATCTGCCAGTGGAATGAGATAATTCCCAGATATTTTCACCTGTTAATATTTAGTTATAAACAGCAGAACTGTGTATTAATAGTAATTAGGCCGTATATTCACCTTTAACCCGGTCAGAAGGGCCACCAGACACAGCCGACAGGTGCTGGAGGTCAGGTCTTTGGGGCAGTCGCTGGTTGTTCCCAGCACTTTCTGCAGGTCGAGTTCAGGTAGAGGCCAAACTCTGACCAGAGCGGTCAGCATGTCCGGCTGCTCGTGGAGGTAGCTGGCCTTAAACAGCAGCGGGTACAGGTTGAAGGGGACACTCCTCAGGTTCTCCTCTGCTGCAGGTCCAGTCTGGCTGAAGGCTTCAGCTGCAAGGAACTGCAGCGACTTCATGGTTCCGTTTCTGTTTCTTCAGGTTCTTTGATGGTCAAACTGTCCAACTGCTGCTTTGTTTTTATCTGGGAGCAGCACAACACGGTCTCGTGGTGTAAGTGGTTGGAGGTTATTTATAGCAGCAGCTGTCTCACGTCCTCCACCGGACGCCGCTGTCTATTTGAGAGAACGAGGCCAGAACTGGGTCTGAGCTGCTGCTGGAGCAGAAACTCAGGGATCCTGCTGTTTACGGGCATACTATATATATATATCTATATCTATATATATATATATCTATATATATATATATATATATATATATATATATATATAGATATATAGATATATAGATATATATAGATATAGATATATAAATGCTGCATCATCTACATGGAGATAAACACGTTGTTCCTCTAAAAAAGATTAATATCATGCAGGTTGCAATGCATTATGGTCTATAATTATTATGGTGCATGTTCCCCTGATTCACTATGATGCTGATTATATAATAATGTAATAGTATGAAAAATATAATCATAAATACTGAAAACAGCTGATTTTAGCTTCAAGTGTGTGATTTTGCAGATTTTTGTTATTTCTTCATTATTTTCCACTGCACTGTAACTTGGTTATTGTTTTTAATTTTAATATTTTATTTTTTCCCCTTTTAATCAACCATTTTTAAATTATATATTGCTTGTTTTTTGTTTTTATTTTTTTTTTGGAATTTATTCCTCTTTTAAATAAATGTTTTTATATCAAATCGTGTTTGTTCTTTGTTTTATTATTATTTTTATTATTTTAAATTTGTTCCCCTTTTAATTAACTATCAACTATTTTTAAATTACATCTAGATTGTTTTTAATTTTTGATTGGTTCCCTTTTAATCAACCGTTTTTATATTATATCTTCCTTTCTTTGGTTTTTATTTTAAATTTTTGGATTTTCAATCCTAATTTTATTAAATTTTATTAAATTAAATTATTTTTTCTTTTAATTAACTGTTTTTAAATTATATTTTGTTTTAATTTCAATGTCTTAATTTTTAATTGCATCTAATTTTAATTAATTTAAATTTACCCCATTTAATCAACTCTTTTTAAATTATATCTTTCTTTTTTTGGTTTTCACTTTAAATATTGTTGTTTAAATATATGTTTTATCTATATATATAAAGCACGTTGAATCAGCCTTGTTATTGAAATGTTTTATACAAATAAACTGCCTTTGCCTTATTTCTACTAATACTACTAATAATAATAATAACAACAACAACAGGAATCATCACTTTAACAAACATAAAGAGACCAGATGTCATCAGATTCTTATTCTAACATGAAGAATAAAGAGTGAAACCATCTATTTTCAGTAACTCTGCTTTCATAAAAACATTAATCTGACCTGAAATCAAACATCAGGATGAAATAAACACTAAATTTATGGGATTTAACACTTTTTCTGATTATAACAACATCATTTCCCTCCTGACCTGAAATCCAGCTCCTGGATATGTATCTGGATGATGATGATGATGATGATGAAGATGATGATGGTGTTCATGGTGATGATGATGATGAAGATGATGATGGTGTTCATGGTGATGATGATGATGATGAAGATGATGGAGTGTCTTTATGAAGGGTGGTAGTGATGATGATGATGATGATGATTAAGATGATGATGATGGTGAAGATGGTGATGTTCATGGTGATGAAGATGGAATGACTTTATGATGGTGATGATGATGATGGTGTTCATGATGATGATGAAGATGGACTGTCTTTATGAAGGGTGGTAGTGATGGTGATGATGATGATGATGGTGTTCATGGTGATGATGATGATGAAGGAGTGTCTTTATGAAGGGTGGTAGTGATGATGATGATGATGATGATGATGATAATGGTGTTCATGGTGATGATGATGATGAAGATGATGGAGTGTCTTTATGAAGGGTGGTAGTGATGGTGATGATGATGATGATGATGATGATGATGAAGGAGTGTCTTTATGAAGGGTGGTAGTGATGATGATGATGATGATGATGATGATAATGGTGTTCATGGTGATGATGATGATGAAGATGATGGAGTGTCTTTATGAAGGGTGGTAGTGATGGTGATGATGATGATGGTGTTCATGGTGATGATGATGATGATAATGAAGGAGTGTCTTTATGAAGGGTGGTAGTGATGGTGATGATGATGATGGTGGTGTTCATGGTGATGGTGATGATGATGATGATGATGGTGTTCATGGTGATGATGATGATGATGAAGGAGTGTCTTTATGAAGGGTGGTAGTGATGGTGATGATGATGATGATGGTGTTCATGGTGATGATGATGATGATGATGAAGGAGTGTCTTTATGAAGGGTGGTAGTGATGATGATGAAGATGATGATGATGATGATGATGATGATGATGATGGTGATGATGAAGATGAAGGAGTGTCTTTATGAAGGGTGGTAGTGATGGTGATGATGATGATGATGGTGTTCATGGTGATGATGAAGATGAAGGAGTGTCTTTATGAAGGGTGGTAGTGATGGTGATGATGATGATGATGGTGTTCATGGTGATGATGAAGATGAAGGAGTGTCTTTATGAAGGGTGGTAGTGATGGTGATGATGATGATGATGATGGTGTTCATGGTGATGATGATGAAGATGATGGAGTGTCTTTATGAAGGGTGGTAGTGATGGTGATGATGATGATGATGGTGTTCATGGTGATGATGATGCTCATGTCTCTTGGTCAGGCTCGTGTCCTGTATCCTGGTTCGAAGTCTCCTGCTGGTCGATGGCTGCAGCTGGTTCTGCTGGAGGCGCCAGGATTTACCCTCCACCGTGTTCCTGTCTTTACCCGACGACGAAGACGACGCCTTGTTTTTCTGGGAATGAAGGACAGAGAGAACTCTGGGAGAAGCGGAGGAGACGCAGTGATCCCTGACGGCCACAGGGTGGAGCTGGAGAGTCGCAGGAGAATCTGGGAGTCTGGGAACCTGAGAGGGAAGATCTGCAGGAAAACAGGATTTCTATTACATGTTCACTACTGTCACAGAGAATTTAGTGTTTTCCATGAAAAGTCACTTTTATTTAACCACCACGAGTTGTAAAATAAATAGAAAATACACCCAAGACATTGACAGGGTTAGAAATAATGGTTTTATTTGAGATAATAATTCTTTCCTTCAGTTTTCCATCTTCTCTAAGCAGCTAAACTGTTTCCAGCTGTGCTAACATGATAGCATCAAAGGTTTTGTTAGAACACCTCTATACATCTATGTACAGTACTGTTCAAAAGATTGATGTCACTTAGAAATGTCCTTATTTTTAAAATAAAAGCACAAGTTTAAACTAATCAGAAATAAACTCTATACATTGCTAATGTGGTAAATGACTATTCTAGCTGCAAAGATCTGGTAGCTAGCTACTAGCTAACTGTCAGAATTAGCATTAGCCACTGGGGAAAACAGCATCTGGACCAAACCACTCTGAGGAAAAGGGGGGGGCATAATTTTTTAACATTCCTCTAATATATTAAATTACTTTTTGTCTTTACAAAAGGGGGGGCAACATTTTGGAAGGGGGTCACGACCCCTGTGACCCCTCCCCCCCCAGGATGAACTTACCCGTGTTATCAAACTTGGAGGTGTAGTTTTCGATCCCAGCCAGGTCCAGGTAGTGGTTCCTACGCTCGATGTTTTCATCCACGCAGTAAACTCTGTTCACTGCAGCTTCCTGAGACACATTCAGCTCCTTCTCTGCTGCTGCTGCTATGAAAACACACATTATTATATTAGTACCATGACAGTGGATGGTTGGTTCAGTCTGGGGCTGCTCCATTATAGAAAAAAATCACTATCACAATTATTCTGGTCAATATTTAAATCACGATTATTCATTCATTATTCATTTCACAGCCTTAGTTCAGTCCCACCAGTTTTTATCCCTAAAATGTTAAAATAACATCAAAGTGTGGTTGTACCCGTCTGTGATGCTCTACGTGGACCTGAAGCTGATGGAGACACGACCAGTTTAATCTTCAGGGCTGTGGATCCAGCAGGAGGCTTCACTGCAACATCACATCAGCACATCAGCAGCAACATCAGCAGCAACAACAGCAACAACATCAGCAGCAACATCAGCAGCAACAACAGCAACAACAACAGCAGCAACAACAGCAGCAACATCAGCAGCAACATCAGCAGCAACATCAGCAGCAACAGCAACAACAGCAGTAGCAACATCAGCAACAACATCAGCAGCAACATCAGCAGCAACAACAGCAACAACAACAGCAGCAACATCAGCAGCAACATCAGCAGCAACATCAGCAGCAACAGCAACAACAGCAGTAGCAACAGCAACAGCAGCAACATCAGCAACAACAACAGCAACAACAACAGCAGCAACATCAGCAGCAACATCAGCAGCAACAGCAACAACAGCAGTAGCAACAGCAACAGCAGCAACATCAGCAGCAACAACAGCAACAACAACAGCAGCAACAACAGCAGCAACATCAGCAGCAACATCAGCAGCAACATCAGCAGCAACAGCAACAACAGCAGTAGCAACATCAGCAACAACATCAGCAGCAACATCAGCAGCAACAACAGCAACAACAACAGCAGCAACATCAGCAGCAACATCAGCAGCAACATCAGCAGCAACAGCAACAACAGCAGTAGCAACAGCAACAGCAGCAACATCAGCAACAACAACAGCAGCAACATCAGCAGCAACATCAGCAGCAGCAACATCAGCAGCAACAACATCAGCAGCAGCAACATCAGCAGCAACATCAGCAGCAGCAACATCAGCAGCAGCAACAGCAACAACAACAGCAGCAACATCAGCAGCAACATCAGCAGCAGCAACATCAGCAGCAGCAACAGCAACAACAGCAGCAGCAACATCAGCAGCATCAGCAGCAGCAACAGCAGCAGCATCAGCAACAGCAACATCAGCAGCAACATCAGCAGCAACATCAGCAGCAGCAACATCAGCAGCAGCATCAGCAGCAACAGCAACAACAGCAGTAGCAACAGCAACAGCAGCAACATCAGCAGCAACAACAGCAGCAACATCAGCAGCAACAACAGCAGCAACATCAGCAGCAACAACATCAGCAGCAGCAACATCAGCAGCAGCAACATCAGCAGCAGCAACAGCAACAACATCATCGTCATTTTAAATAAAGTATTTTATCTGTAGTAAAACATTATGTTAGATTTTATTTTCTCTATAACAGCAACATAAAATGTTGTAGATTTATTCTGATTCCAGGTTTAAGTCCAATAACCTTCGTGTTTGTCCAGATATTCCACATTAATTATCATTTATCGCAGTAAAACTGATAAATAGAAGTGGGTTATTTATAAAACACGTTACCTCTTTAGTGACTTTTCCGCTGTTGTCAAAGTTGTAGAGAGTGAAAACCCACTGATCCCTGGAGTCGTCCCCCAGCAGCACGTTACACTCCTGAATAAAACACATTAATGCTGCTGTAATGAACATAGAACTGCATTTATACAGAGACATCAGTCAAGTTTAACCCTTTAAAGCTGTAATGAGTCATCAGGTGATTATACTCACTCCAACATGGCTGCTCCTGCTCTTCATCTGTTTATTTCCTGGTGAATGGTGGACGTTGTTGTCATGATCACATCCTTTCTCTGTTGGTAGAAACACTGAACGTTTGGAAAATAAATAATAATAATAAATTTATTTAGTGGATTCACAGCATAAGAGCAGCTGTAATCTTTATTCGCCATCATGCTGCATGTTTTAATGAATTTATTAACCCCTCTATGCATAAAAAATATGTTTTCCACAACAAGATGTGAAAATGGGGCTTTTATTTTGAAGGACATCAAAAGTTTATGAGGTCACATGACCAGGATATCCCTATTGCTGATGGACATTTGAACTGATCACAGAAAAAAAAATGCCTTAACCTTCTATTGCATGGGGTTTCCATATGAAATACTTAATTTTCATTTTTCTAAAAACCTGTGATTTAAAATCAATGTTTTCACAGCTAGGTGTGAAAACGGGGCTTTTATTTTGAAGGACATACAGTTTGAGGTCACATGACCAGGATATCCCTATTGCTGATAGGAACTTTTAGTCGGAATTTTGGAAAATTTTCACCAAATAAAAAATTTAACTTGAATTATATTTATTTTTAATTGTTTTTTTCTAATCTGCTAAAATAGTTTTGTTGTTATATGTCAACAATATGCAAATATGATAAATTCCTAGTGTATAAACCTAATAAATTCCAATTGACTTACATAGAAGGAAACTATCAACTATTTCTTATATTTCTTATAAATAAATCTATTATTTAGACCATTTTAAGTAATAAAAACACGTCTCAGTATATTTGATGTATTCGAGGGTTAATGATAAACACATATGAACCAGATGTGGAACATTTCCCTGTTTTCTGCTGATCTACAGTGATGCTAACTTCAGTTTTTCAGTCTCTTCTCACCCTTCAGGACACATTTATCCTCAGACTTTGAGTTTCTCCTCGATTCTTCATCCGGAGAAAACTGTAAGAGGAGCAGAGAGCAGCGTGAAGGAGGAGAGGAAGTTATCAAGATGTTTTATCCTGTAATATATGTTTTATCCTGGGATGGATCTGCACATGTGAACGATGCAGCTTCAACAACACAGTTTGGTGTTTTTATAGGAATAAAACGCTGCTTCAGCTGCAGTTAAACGCATAAAACACAGAAAGTATATTTATATATTTATCAGCTTTCATTAACTCATTAACATCAATTAATTAGTCAAATATTGAGTAGAATTATCAGATTCTACTCTGTAATTTATCTTATTCATGTTTTTTTTTTCATGATTTGAGTCAATTTAGTTGTTTTTTAAGAAAATTTGGTCTCGTTTCATTAAAACAAGATCAAATCAGGAATAAAACTTATTTCTTATTCCACTGATTTGAGTCAATTTGGTTTTAGACTAACAATTTCTTAAAGAAAAATTAAGAAAAATGCAAAATTATCTTTTATTGAAACATTATATTATTATTATATTTGCATATTTAATATCTTATATTTTTTACACTTGTATTATACTCTATTATATTTATATTATACATAATAATGTGTATGTTATAGGTAACACATACAATTTATTTATTGTAATAAATAAACCATGTGACCTTTATAACATTGGTGTGTAGATTATTATAGGTTTATCTTTTATTTATTTTATTTTCTCTATGTTGGAGTTGTTTTTGTTGTTTTTTATTTACATATTTCTCTAGTGCTTGTGTGTCTATAGTTTTATAATCTAATAAATAAACATTTAATGTGAATCTTTAGTTTTAACCATGAATTTATTCACCAATAAACAAAAAAAAACATCTAAAACTCTCATTGTTCAGTTGCCTTGTTGCTACCAGTGCTTTTACTTTGAAAAGCCACTTCAGTAATGATCTCTGTGGGTTTTTCTTTTAAAGTTCTACAGGGACGCGTCTTTAAATGTAAAGTTATGGTCCAGACTTGCACCAAATGGAGTCTGTTCACATGGTTTTTACAGCAGTTGGTGTCATTAAAGCTGGATGATCTAATGGCAGGAAGAAAAAAAAAAAACTCCACCACAAACTCAGAGTCGACGCCTGTTTCCACCGCACAAAAACAGCTTTCTGACACTTAATGAAGAACAAAAAAACCATCAGCTCAGACTGAATCTCATGACGACACCGTACTTTGGTGCATTCAGTGTTTAATCCGTAGATTAAATCTAATTTCTTCCTTCATCATCACCTTCTTCTTCTTCGTGTGATGCCGTTTTCTGCAGCCATCAAACATGCCACAGTCTGTTCCTGGAGAAGGAAAGCAGGACCAGATGTGGAATATTTTTTTTTTTTTTTTTAGTGGAGTTGGGTATAAAGAGCTTGCTGTTTGGAGGAGGATGAGGGGGGAGGATGTGTTGCACATCACAGGCTCGGAAGGTTCTTTATAGCGACGGAGGAGGAAGAATAAATATACGACGCCTCCAAACGCCTTTTATGTCTCTGCATGATGTGATGAGAGGAAACTCTGTTTGTCCCAAAAAAACACGGCTCAACGGAGACGAAGCAGGAAAAACACTAGTATGAGGAGCTGCTTTAGTTTTATTTTTACTGGATTCATGCTGTGATGAACCATTTCAAAGTTTTTATCTCTGTAAAAACCTGATTCATTTCATCAGATTCACATAAAATTCCATGTTTGTTCACTCAGAAATTAACATATAAGAACAGAATTAAGCCTCTGATGCATGAATTCTACTACTTCTAATTACTACATGACTATTTTATACAACTTTAGGGATGTAAATCATAAAAATTCTATAAAGGTTTATTAAATAAACACTCTAATTACATTCTAAAAAGTTGATTTATCATCCAAACATTACAGGGTAGAATCTATTTTAAACATAGCAGAGAATATTTCCAGAATTATTCTATAAAGACATATTTATTTGTCCACTCAAGTGTAATTCATGCATTTAGTTCTGTAGAAAACTGTGTGTAAAAGCATGGTAGTTCTAGTATAGTATAAGTTATATACTCTAATTACATCCTAACAACATCAACAAGTTGTTGATTTATAGTCTAAACATTACAGGATATGAATTATTTACTATATTTCAGGAATTAGTCTATAAAAATACATTTATTTGCATTTAGTACTGTACAAATTCTAAGTAACAGCATTATATATATATATAAATGAGATTGTAAAAGCATATAGAAGTTAATTTCTAGTCATAACATCACAGGTTATGAAATATTAGGTAGGAATTGACATTAAAATATAAAAGTTTAAATGGTTTAAAACAAATGTCCTTGGTAACTTTGACCCAACGTATTCAGTGATTTCTTCTGATTATTAATTATAGTCAAAATAATCCACAAATTGTGTTTTTCAGAACTTTATAAGTTCAGATCAATGAGACAAACAGGCCATAAATAATAAATAGAAGATAAAAACGTGTAATGTTCACAAGAAGAAGAAGAAATGTTGGTAAAAAGAATCTAATACAACAAGAGGTGATAATATATGAATTATTATAGTTTTTATGAGTCTTAATGGATTCAAAACACCATATTAACATGAAACAAACAGGTGTTTTTATGTTTTATGGTGAAATTGGCCCTTAAACACTGGTGTATTTTAGATATTAAATTATAATATTAAGTAGTAAGAAAACTTCTAGAATTGAAGAGTCTACAGTCGACATCAATAGAATATAATAAGCTAATAATCATTATCATCATCATTATTACTATTCCCTATAATAAACATAATCATCCTGAGATCTTTGTTGTGCAACAAGGAAAACAACAAATAATAAAAAGTGTTAATCCATTAAAAGTATTACACAGATATATTGTTATTATAAGCCTTATCCTTGTTTTAATGTAAATGTGTTGAATTTATCAAGTAAGAAGAAGCTTAGATTGTAGAATTACACACAAATTATACACATAAATGTACTTTTATGGTTATTTTTGTCTCTTTCTTTTGACATTTGACTTTCTAGGGAGAAAACATGAATATACATAATGTGACTAAAATAACAATGAATAGTTTTATTTAATTAGAAACAACATTTGTTTTACCTCAGTGAGTTTGGTGGTGTGGATGAGCTCCAGCTCCCTCTGACATGTCAACACGTTGGAGGCTAAACTCCCACCTGCAGAGTAAATAAATAATAAAGAATAAAACACATTAAACTAATCTGCTGTAAACTTTTATAGTGAAACACAGCGGTTTATGTTCGGCTCTTACCTTCAGGACTCTGTCTGCGCTTCGAAGCTTTGAAGATAAGCAGAGAAAAGTGAATATTTCTACTAAATCACCAACTTTCATGCAAAATAAATGTTTTTTTTCGATCTAATAAAAATGTCTCACCGAGTTTGGACTGGAATTTGCCCATGATGATGCAGCCGGTTCATTTAAACAGGAAAAGTTCATAATGTCCAACACATGAGGAGCAAAAACATTTAATATTTGTTAAATGTCTGTTTTTTAATCTCTAGAACTGAAGTGAAGCTGCAGAAACGAGATGAAACGAGATGAAACTCCGCAGTTTCCCTGAATCTGGAAGTTTATCAGAGAGTAACGAGCAGCGCGAGAGGGTTCGCTGCCGAGTACTTCCTGCTTCGGTTCGGCGGAGGCGCCATATTGAAATAAACTCGTAGGTAAACCCGTATAAATCATATATTACGTATATCTACGTTGTATATTTATTACATATATCCTATTATTATCAATAAATAATGTATATGGGTAAAGCTAAAGGTATCTATAATACTCTATGACTCATCTAACGCTGCTAGCCAATGAACCGGAGTCTCACGGCCGCCATCTTGTGTCGGGCCGTTCACTCCATTACAACATTCGAGTAGGTAAACTATTAAACTTACCCAATTTTCAGCCGATTTTCAAACTACTTGGTTATTTATAATCGTCATTAATGTAGTTATGATACTGGATATTGAATAATTATAATAGATAGAACCTTCACAGAAGCCAAAGCAGAAATACCATGAAGTGAAAACGCTTTATTACAATGAGTTACATCACAATGACAATTAAATGAAAAACCGCTATTTCAAAATATTCAGTTATCCTGTATCATAGCTATGCTAATAACACGCGGAACAAAACAAACCGTTTGGAAATCGGTCAAAAAATAATTATGCGTATTTTTATGTGCAGATCCTTCACTTTATTGCAGTTAAAAAAATCAGATTACATCCGTAATGGACCGTCACAAGATGGCCGCCGTTGATGGACGTAGTGCAAAAGAAGCTATGAAGGAAAAAGCTGTTATCTATTAATACTAATTAAGGATCTGTTAATGAAATAAATGTCTTAACATTTTTTTTATTTAAAAGCCACTGACTTTCTACCACGGAATTATTTTATATGATCTATTTCATTTTTTTGCCTCTGAATTGTTCAATGTTTACAAATTTAGTAAAAAAAAACGTTTAAGTTCGTATTTTTTAAAATATATATTCCGATTCAAATTCGGACATTTTAGCTAAAAAATCTGATTAAACACGTAGAATACATTTGGAAAATGGGAAAATTAATTTTCTGTTTTTTAAAATCAGAATTTTTATATCTGAATTTGACCTATTAAATTATATCAACATAAATATCAGATCTTTTTTCCTATTTTTATTTTTTTTTCTTACCTTAAAGTTCATCTTATCTCGTTGGAAATGTGATGCATTAATTCAGTTGCATCAGTTTAGATTAAAAGGTAAAAATATTAGTGCTAACTTACTTCACATCAACAGTTTTGACATGAAAAGTTCTGCAGGTTAAACACAGATGTTATTAATTCAACTTAATTAAGTCTGTGCCTAAAAAGAACAGAAGCTTCATTATTATCATTAGTAACACCTGTTTCCCTGTAAAATAGATGCATTTTTTTTCATCACAGCTTAATTTACATAAGAGATAAATATATTAAATTAAGAGCAACAGACAAGGATTATTGAAAAGAGCTATTTTTTGTTTTATTACTAAATACAAAAGTAATATTCCAACGCGACAGCATTATTTTCCCTTGACTTTACACAGGATTTGTATCAAATTACAAACTTCCATCTGAAATAACGGCCGTTCCAGCCGTTTTATCTTTTATTATATTACATGAATGTACAAAAGGTGTGAGTCTGAGCAGACTGAGTCCATGTGGTGGCGTTAACTCCCTCCGCTGACAGACTCTTTGACTGGGAGGGCTGCTGTGGGGCCGATGTGGGTCCAGATGTAGCCTCTCTCGGGTCTGATGGGGATGGTGGGGAACGGCGAGCTCCGAGACTTGAAATATTCAGACGGGGCGTGACACACAAACTCCAGGTACTCCATCTTTCTGGGCAGATCCTCCTCTGGACCTAGAAACCAAGACAAACGGGTTAAAGCTGAGCAATTAACTGAGTTTTAATCACGATTTACGTGTCAAACGACCTCCAAAAGTCATATATTCAAGTTGAGACGATATTTTGACGTTTTTCAATTCATAATTTTTGAAAGAACGATTACGTCTTCCTGTCTGTGTCAGGGACAAATGTAAGTCCAGTGGTCCAGTTTATGTCTTATAGTTTTATAATGAATAGATGTTGCGTACCAACGATATAAGTCCCTGGATCAAACAGGTCCTTGGGGCTGGCCTGCGTGGGGAGGAGCCAGGTCAGAGCGGCGCTCTTCTCACAGTACTGGTCCTGGACGAAGCCTCGGATCTGAGCGTAGTATGGACGACCGTCCTCCTCATCTGTGACTTTAATCACGTCTCCTGTCTGGTAGTAAACACCCTGAGGGAACACACATAAAACAATAAGGAGAAGGTCTCTATTCTCTGTGTGAGAGACGTGTAGTTTAGCAACAGACTGTCTAATTTAATCTAATCTAGATTAGATTAGAAATTAAAACAGATCTAGATGAAAAAGAAGGTAGAAGTCATGATGAATATTTCTGATTTTAGACAGAAACATGCGTTTATTTCACCGTACCTTATAAAACACTGATTCAGATGTGATGATTGTTGCTACAGATTCTGGGGCTTTGATTGGCTGAGAAGAAGAAGAAAGAAAATCACACACCAACACTAAATCTGTATGTTATCATGCAGAGATATAAAATAAATATCTGGCTTTGCTGATCTCTAACTTACATTTTTAAGTTTGAAAATGTGTCTCCTCCCTTTTCCTTTAGTCGACACCTTCTTCTCGGATGCAGGAGCTTTGTATTTGGTGCTTCTCAGTCGTGCTGATCTCCTGTGGATCTCCTGCTTTGACTAAAACCAAAAACAACACATGGTAAAACATTTAGCCACAGATCAACACTCTGTCAAAGTGCATCTTTTGTCCTGTTAAAGGCTCAATAAACCTATAATATATTATTACAATGATTTCCCTGATGTGGGATCAATAAAGTTTCTAATCTAATCCAAGTGAGGCGTTCAGGTACCAAACACAACAGAAAGTGTAGCGTTTCCTCCAGACCAGAGGGGGCGCTGGATTATTTTTGTATTTAAAACCAACGAAGAAGTCAGACTCCAGCAACGAAGAAGAAACAACAGCGGTGTTTATCAATGGTGGATATTCGGATGCATAAATAAACATTTCAGCTCGTTAGTTAACGGAGGATCCCGTGAAGGAGAAATACAATAAGTAAAAAAAATAATAAAATGACAAGTTAAATAATATAAAATTACAAACGATTAAATATGTAAAGAATTACAAAATGCCAAAAACACATGAAAATAAATCCAAATGTGAAAAAATGGGACCCCAACCACACACATTGTACACAATAAATATAACAAGTACATACAAATAAATAATAATAAAAATAATAATAATAAAAAAATTGTGATTTTTTTTCGAACATGTATGTGAGCACTGAACAGTTTATTACAATTTCCAAAGAAATGAAATACAATTAACGTAAAATAAAAAAAAACTAATTAATAATTAGATAAATTAAATGGCAGACTATATGATTCGTATATAATGTGTATTTTATTTCTTCTTCTGCCTCTAGATATGTTCGATATGTTTTTTTATAAAACTGTTTATCTTCTATGTCATTGCTTCTCTGTATCTGAGCTGTGGTAACGATCAATAAAGTTTTAAATCCAAATCTAATCATAATCAGCACCACGCAGCCTGTTAAGGGTTCAGTAAATTGTATTATTATTATATTCTGGGTCATTATATTATATATCTGACCTGTTTTCCCCCTCCGTTGCTGGGCTGGGTGTTGGAGGACATGGACGGTCCCGACCCGCCGCCGCCACCGCCGCCGCCGCCGCTCCTCCCGGTGCAGCCGTTGCAGAGAATCTCCCCCTGGGTTCCTTTCTTCCACATGGAGGAGGAGTTGGTCCTGCAGACGGAGCAGCTCGGCTTCAGCCCCAGCGGCATCGTTACAGACGTCGGTTCTTTCAACAATGAGAAGCCGCCGCTAGCATTAAGACATTAAAACTCCTCCACGGCTTCCTGCATCTAACGAGCTGTGTTTAATCTTTTGTAATTTTATATTATTTAACTTGTCATTTTATTTATTTTTTACTTATTGTATTTCTCCTTCACGGGGCCCTCCGGTAACTAACGAGCTGAAATGTTTATTTGTGCAACCGAATATCCGCCATTGGTTCTTCTTCGCTGCTGGAGTCTGACTTCTTCGTTGGTGAAAATCCTGTAACAGGAAGTGTAGCAGCGCCCCCGCTGGCCTGGAGGAAACGCTGCACTTTCTGTTGTGTTGGGTACCTGAACGCCTCACTTGACTAAAACAACTTTGACTTCAGTAGAAGTTAAAATTACCTATTAGAATAAACATTTAGACATTTAGTTTTTTGTCATTTCATAATTTGTAAGTCTTAATATATATTAAATCTTAGTGATTTTAAATAAAGTATTGTTAATTCATTTATTTTTCCGATTCGAGACATATTTTTAATTCAATTCAACTCAAAGTATTTTATTTATATTCATTGTACTTAAGTATGTCATTTTCTGATATTAATATTAATTATAAATTAATATTAAAATTAATATTATATATCTATTGGTAATCATCATACAGACTGTCATATTACTATAGTATATTCTATTATTGATCATTACCAAACACATGAGAGCATTTTAATCTTGAGCTCCACAATTATTGTCGCTGATTCACCTATTTTTTAAATTAATTTTTGTTGTTCAAATAATTTGTTGTTAAACCTAACCAGCAAAATTATAACTATATTTTAGTATTTATGTACAGTACTTGAGTAAATGTACTTGGACTCTACTGGACTAACCTTGTTTTTGTTTTTTTGGTCTGAAGCGCCTCCGCTACAGCAGGTGGCGCTGATGCAACTTTCATTTAACGCGAAGAAGAACCAGAAAAGGAGGCGTAGAAGAAGAAGGAGACACGCGTCACAGTTCAAAACAATCCTCCAAGTTCCTTCTGTCTCCTCTGAGTTTTTCCTCATGAAGATGTCTCTAAATCCTCCAGACAAAGACGACCAGACGTCAAGCGGCAAGAAGAACATCTCGCTTCCTATTTCCAGAGTTCGGCTGATCATGAAAAGTTCACCCGACGTCTCCAGCATCAACCAGGACGCGCTGTTCCTCACCACCAAGGCCACGGTAGCTGCTGTTTATCACCCATTCATCTGGGCTAGCGGGTTAGCACCCAGCTAGCCTAGCGGCTAATTCTGAGCTATAAACTAACTAAACCTCACTAAACCCGCTTGTTACGACCAGGTCTATTATAGTAAACAAATATAAAATTCACTTAAATCAACTTGAAATAGTTTTTTCCCAGTATTATTTCCTAGTAACCGTTACTACTGGTGGACAGTAACTGAGTACATTTACTTAGGTACTTATACTACTTAAAAAGTACTTGAGTAAATGTACTCAGTTACTTAATACTTTACTACATTTATCTGACAGATTTAGTTCCCTTTAAGGCGCAGATTTGGCAGAACATAGCAAATAAAATAAAATGTTATACACAGAGAAATATACTATATAAAGTGTATTAAACATCTAAATCATGTTATTAATGAGCAATAATTAATGTGCAATAATCACTCTTCCACTGTGCAACTGCTATTATTGTTACCGGTTGTGTTTTCTGCTTTTTGTTTTTTTCTCTTGTACATAATATTATATATTATTATTATTGTATTATTTACTTATCTAATAATATATTGCTGGCTCTTCTTTCCCCCCTATGTAATTTATTTTTTATTATTGTGATTGATTATATCTGTTTTCTCTTCCACTTTGCTGCTGTAACAATGTGAATTTCCCTATTGTGGTACAATAAATGAGTCGTATCTTACATTATATTCAATATGATCTGATCCTTTAAATATTCATCTACTTAAAGTATCTCCAACTGGCTCCATATTAGTGAGTTAAAGTCAAATATCTTGCCTTAAATCTTAAGTAAATTAAATATTAATTATACAGAAACAACTCACCAAACTTGATTATTGCACAACTGATTAATCAGGTTCCCATAAATCCCCTTTAATGCAGCTCAGCCTGAGCCATAACTTTTCTTTTGGTGAAATTCCACCTCTGCCTCATCTGACTTGTCTTGTCCTGTTTTTTTTTTTATTTCCTAGGAGCTGTTTGTGCAGCACCTGGCTCTCTCCTCATTCAACAACAGCTCTGGGAAGGAAACCAACAGCCTGTCATACAGCGACTTGGCCAACACGGCAGAGGAGAACGAGACATTCCACTTCCTCACAGGTGAGTCTCACCTGGAGCCTGAAAATCCCACCAGGGATCAGATGATGAACCTTTTAAACACTAGAGTTACCCTCAATCTGCTGAACGGTTCAGGGAAGCTCTAATGTTATGAGAGTATATTTAAAGGGATCTTTTTCACTGCTTGTGTGTATCTTTAAGTCTCTGGATTCACTGATAAAACACAAGCTCAGGTTGGGATAGTTAATAACGATAATAAAGTTATTATTATAGTAATAGAGGGAGACAGAGTTGTGTTGGACAATAAAACCATGCACGTTTTCATAAAATATTCGTATTATATTGCAGCTTTACACTCAAACAGCTTCTCTGTCGCCTGAGCTTCAACATTTACAATAAAAGCAAAAAGAGGCAAAATCAAGAAAGGAAATAAAAAAGAATATGTGTAATTTTAGGGGACGTTATTATTATTTTGGCTGCTTTTTATTTTATATCCCATCCTGAGAGGGGATGAATTCATCTTTCTAAACGTTTTTCCTGAACTGCAGCGTCACCTAATGAAAAACAGCCTCACACCGAGTCATTTCCTGTTTTTTTTTGTTTTTTACTAACAGATATCCTTCCCAAGAAGATCCTGGCTCGTGATTATCTCAAGTCTTTGGACCAACTGCAGGAGGAGGAGGAGGCCGACTTTTAAAGACACTGGATGCGTTTCCTATCTCTGCAGCTCTACTTTGGACTGACGTTATCAAATGTGCTGCATCAGTGTCGCACAGACACCTGGAACTGTCCCGATGCTTTTTGGACATGGACGTGGAAGTAGAGCCACTAAAGGGGCAAATGTGAAACTATACAGAGTCGTAGTGGGTTCATATTTTCTTATAGACAAGATAAATCCTTCATCCCAGAAATCTGAATTCCTAAACTAAGTAGACGTAGCTGTAGACGAGTCAAACGTCCAAAGATTCTATTTTTGTGTAGGTTAAAGTTGTTGCTGATGAACGATGCACTTGAAAAGTACGTTTTTAAGGATTTTCATGTATTAAAACACTCTGGTATAAATGTAATTCTTTATTTGCATGTACTCACTTTTTTTTTTCTTACAAATCTCAGGCTCGTACAACATGGACTCTGTAACAGACCAAAAAAATAAGCTCTCACCCCTAAATTATTATCTCCTTTAAAATAGAATTGGATGAACATTTTATCTGAGAGATGCTGTAGAAAGTTTTCAAAGTAAAAGTACTTTTTTTCGCCTGTTATATATCGATAGATATTATGATTAAGTTGTGAGTAGCTCATCATAAATACTTGAATGCGTGTTGTCGTTTCACACTCAGCCTAATTAATACCTGTGAATATTTAAAGTGCATATAACAGCTGACCACCTCACCAGGCTCAACTTCATGTATTTACAAATGTTTAGATTTGATATTAAAATAAAACATGCTGTCTGATAATTAACCTGCAGCACTAGCATCTTATTATAGACCATAAAACAGCATTTATTCTGTTCCAAGGTTCTAGATGTAGCAGCTACATGTTGATTTAAACTGATTGACATGGGAAGGTGTCCTCTCACTACAGGTGAGACTAATCCTGAGCATGCACGGGTTCTTCTAATGAAAGAATGCATAAATATATATCAAATAAGATGGAAAAACAGAGACGGTGTCACTGTCGCATGAGTTTGTAGAGTCGTAGTTGTGTGTTGAGCATCGTCTGCTCCAGACTAGAAAGCTGCTGCTCCAGGACGTTGGCCGTGTGTTCTCTGCCGTCGATGGCGTCCCTGGTGTTGGCGAGATGTTGCTTCAAGCTGCACGGGACGGAAAAACCACCACAAATATCAGGTTCAGCATCAAATCTGTCACATTCAGCGACGCTGTTTTACACTGTTTTACTTGGTAAATCTCCTCAAACATCTCAGAGCCTCAGACAGATGACTGCTGGAAAATATTTGATATGACTCAGCTGCTCGTCTGGACGCTGTTTCCACTCTGTTTTTTGGGGTTTGAGCCACATGAGTTCCAGGTTTTCCCTCTGATTCCCTCACTAACTCTGAGTTA
Organism: Lepturacanthus savala; assembly: GCA_030544235.1. NCBI lineage: Eukaryota > Metazoa > Chordata > Actinopteri > Scombriformes > Trichiuridae > Lepturacanthus > Lepturacanthus savala. The sequence continues at coordinate 9,341,118 of CM060472.1, read as the reverse complement.
GCAGCAGGAGTCTCACAGCTCGGACTGAAAATAACTGAGGATTACTGCGAGATCATAAGACAGAGGGGTTTAATTCTAGATGATATGTTATATATATTTATATAAAAGGTCTCTGTAAATATAAGTGGCACCCACCTGTAATTTACCTGAATATAAACTAGTCTAGTACCTGTAGTAAATAAATTATACATTGAGATAAGGAGAAACATGCAAATATAGTTGTTCTAAGAAAAAGAAAAAGTGTAGTCAAATCTTCCCTTTTTCTTTTATTTTGACACTCATGTTCCTCACTTCCTTCACTTCCTTCCTTTCCTCAGCTCTGATTGGTTCACTTCACTCCTTTGTTCAACAATTTACCTGATTACCTTCGTAATATCGTATCCGATAGTTTCGGTACATGTTTTTGTTTGTTAAAAACAGGAAGTTGTGAGACTCTAAGGCCTGATGATCAGATAGAAAACACTGAAAAACATCCTTCCAATGTCTGAAGCACCAATAAAGACTTCAGTTTCAAACGATTAGAATTTTCTGTAGATTATTTCATGGTTCAGGGTTAAACCATGATTTTTTCCATCATTCTCCCTGGACTCTGACCTGGTGAAGGCTCCCTGCTCCTTCCCTTCCCTCCTCTTCTCCTCCAGGGAGGTGAACACCTTCTCCATGGTCTGCAGGGTCTCCACCACCAGCCGGTGGTCTGAGTGGATCCCCTGGACCTCCTCCCTGGCCTGGTGCTGGTAGGACGCCCCTCCTTCCTCCACGCCGCTGGAGCTGGACACGGCCTGCAGGGCGGCCCGGTTCTGCAGCGCCAGCAGGCGGGACCGGGCGAACTCCTCGTTCCCGACGACGTTGTCCCAGCAGACGTCGGAGGTCGGGGGCAACCAGAACCTCTGGCTGCAGTTCACCGGCTTCCCCGACGACTCTGATGTAAAAGGACTGTCTGCAGGGAAGCTGCTCAGCAGGTGCAGGAAGGAGGAGCCGGACCCCCAGTCCTCCTGGGCCCCGGATTCTTCCTCCTCCTCCTCTTCTCCTTGGTGGGAAAAACTAGGTGCGGCTCCTGCTGGTCCTGCAGCGTCTGCCGGGAACCAGAGTCCCAGCAGGAGGCAGCAGGACAGGCAGAACCCGACCACTGGACCCTGGAGCATCTCCAAACTGGAGCTGACAAAAAGTAATGTGTGGTATCAGGGCCGTGATTAGACTAGCAGGAAAATGGAAAATGGAACACACACACACACACACACACACACACACACACACACACACACACACACACACACACACACACACGCACACACACACACACACAGCTGTCAGAGCTGGAAAGGCCATTTGTTGGCAATAATAATAGAAAAACAATGGAAGCTCCTCTGAAGCTTATTCACTTTTTAGGTGAGACTTTTAAATCAAACTTTAAATCAGACGGAATATATCATTAAAAAAGAGATTTAGATATAGAAATAGATTTATGGGTCAGTAATAAAACTACTGTGTATATAACCCCTAAAAACTTGGTACCAGAGAGTTTAACTCTCTTAAAAAGGTTTTAAAAAGTTTTATATTCTAGGCGGATTATAGATTTAAACATTTATCTTTCTTTTTCGGGCAATTTTTGTGTCAAAAATCACACAAAAGTGAGATTTTTGTCAAATAAAATGATAAAAATGGACTTTTACATAAGAAGAAACCATCATTAACACATATGTACATGTATAGACCTGATGAATGATTCTTAAAACTATATTTTATAAAGTTTTACTTTCTCATCTTGTCCTTATACAGCTTATTAATGAGTTAGAATATCAGTGAGACTGAAAAAAGTTAGTTTTGAGAGAGTGAACTTCATTGGATTTTTCAAAATAAAAGGATAAAATTAGAATTGAGCAACAATAACAAGGTACAGCTTATTGATGAGTTAGAAATAACAGTTAAAACTGAGCTGAGAGAGACGCCTTCAATGGATTTTTCAAAATAAAAGTATAGATTTAGACTCTAACAACAGAAAACACAGTATATTTGAGGCTATAAGACATGCAACAACAGATTTAATCATCAAACACATCATGCATCCTCAGTGCTGTGAAATATAAAACTCACTTGCACCAACTTTTTTACAATAAATGCATTTTCCCCATTAAAAAGCTGCAGCTTATATATAATTTGTCTCTTACCTTCTGGTAGAAACAGAGAGATCTGCTGCTGCTGCTGCTGCTGCTGCTCTGGTGCATGAAGTCGTCGGAAAATCTGAGTCTTTCTGACTTCAGCCTGTTACATGCAATCATCTGAATGAGTATTTACTGGCCTGGTAACAGCAGAGAAGGAGAGGATTTCCCCTCAGACTGAACCAGAGGGGGTTGGATTAATGCAGGAAATGAACAAACGCTGCAAACAGAAAGAAAGAGAGCGGCTTCTCTGCAACCTTTGTCTGTTTGGAGTGAATTTGTCAGTGGATTTAAGCCTCTGAGCAGAACGATTCCTTTGTGTTTGTCCTCTGTTCAGCTTGTTTTGCTGCTGGAGTCGACCAGTCAGGACTGTGTGAATGTAATAAACCTGGTATTTATGAGCCGTTTTACTATATCCTAAACATGACCAGCTATACGTTTGGATTCAGCCTCCGCATATACTCCTTTAAACGGTGGAAGTAGTCAGATATATTACTTTTAAAAGCATTAAAAATGACCCTGTTACAAGTAAAAGTCATATTTACATCAGTTTTAACACTTAAAGTAAAATGAGCTTAATGCAGTTAAAGAGTTAAAGGTTCCTATTGTGCTATAACTGGTTGTATAGAGAATGACGTCAGTGTATTACAGCATGTTAGTGCTGCAGCTGCTGGAGGAGGAGACGCTTCTAGTTTAGTCCAATGGTTCTCAACCTGAGGGTCGGGCCCCTCCAAAGGGTCACCAGGTAAATCTAAAGGGTCTTAACCTTCTATTACAAAGAGTTGCTGCATTTTATATGAAATGCTGTGATATAAAATCTAAGTTTTTACAGTTAGGCATGAAAAGTGGGCTTTTATTTTGAAGGAGATGCAATTTATAGGGGTCACATGACCAGGATATCCCTATTGCTGATGGACATTTAACATGTCTCACATCCGAAGGTTGTTATTTATTCAGAATAAAAAGATTCACTTTAATTTATTTAAATTTTGATGTTATATATTTTTTCTAATATTTGTTTCCATATGGAAAGAATATGCAAATCTGATAAATAAGTCTCATTGACTTATATAGCATGAAGCTTTTTTCTTATATTTCTTAAATATTTCTATTATTTAGGCCATTTTAAAACATTCAAAACAGTTTTTATCCACGTCTAAGTGATATTTTATGCAATAGAGGGTTAAGATGATGAACAGGAGAGGAAATAAGAAAAAAAGGAACAAAGTTCAGATACATAAATCTGTTTTTTTCACTATTTGTTGGAGCTGTTAACAGCTGAAATGTGTGAAATGTGACAAACAGGTTGGAACCCACTGGTTTTATCTTAAACTCTGTGTTGTATTTCAAATGCTTGTTATATTATCCACTGTAAAAAGTAGTAGAAGGTGTAATATTTCCCTCTGAAATGTATTGGACTGAAGTATAAAGCACTATCAAATGGAAAAGTACCTCAAAACTGTACTTAAGTGCAGTATTTGAGTAAATGTACTGAGTTACTTCCCACAAACGGCCTCTTTATGTTTATTCCATGAGTCTTTAGAATAAGCCACAGCTCACACCCTGACATAAGCATTTAGGAATGGAAGAACATATTTTGGCACAAACAACCAGGGGAGTTGTTCTTCTCAGAGAGGAACGAACACGACGCAGCAGCAACATCTACGTTTGTTAACTATTAGGAAACGTGTGTGTGTCAAACAGCTGCATCACATCCTGCAGCTCAGGATAAAAGCTGCTGCTGGACGACACATGTGGGTTTTCACAGGCTGGATAATTCATTTCAAGCCATTTTCTGGTGAATGCATTCAGAGTGAAGAAGAACAAATGAAGATTTAACAGTTTTATTTAGATGATGCACACACACACATAGGTTAAAGTCACAGAAACTAGACCATCTGATAAGATATTTCCCTGTTTAATAATAGGAAATGACTTATATAACATATGAAGATAAAATTAACATACCCGTGAATGTCTATATTTATTTAATTTTACGTTTAATTAAGTCATAAAATATGTTTTTTCCCATTTATTTGATTTTCCATTTTATTTATGAATATTTAAATGTATTTAATTAGTCTCATTTTAATTGTTCTTGCTAAATTTTACATCCACAAATGTCAATTTGCCAAAGTAATTAGTTTTTTAGTTGTATTTCATCTGCTAATAACAAATAATCTATAAATCCCACATTGTTCATGTACTTTTAGTCCCGTAAATGAACAAATACATGGGACATGACAGGAAATATTCATCTCTATACTGATATATTACAAAGCTACAAAGAAAAACCACTGTCATCTAAATGCTGTCACCTTCATTAGAGATGCAGTTTTTAGTTTTTAATCCTTTAGTTCAATAACCTTTAGATATGTAGATATATTCATATTTATTATCATTTATAAAAGAAATAATAAAATAAAAATAGGCCTGGGGTTAAGGGGTTAAAGGTCACTGACATGAAAGTTCTGAGAACTCATCATCATCATCATCATGGCTGAACATGCATTCACAGTGATGCTGCAGCGACGCCCAGCGGCCAAACACAGGAACTACACCTTTAAAACATTTAATTTAATTAACAGGCAAAAGTGCACCCATCTAAACATAATATAATAATATAAAAATACATTAAATACTAAATAAATAGAATTATATACCCCATAATAATCTGGTCCTGTCTTCTACTTTGTTACTTGTGTTACAGGTTTAATTCCTCATCATGTTCACATGTTTTAAATAATGCTATTAAAGTAATAATACTGATTATATCAGTGTTTTATATTTATTAATATTTATACATAAGGTAAATAATATGAACCAATGAGGTAAAACTAGTAAAATCAACCATTAGCTTGTTGGAAAACAGCATCTGGACTAAACCACTTTGAGGAATAAAGGGGGGTCATAATATAAAAATATATAAGAAACTCGTTATTTTACATTTAGCAGCGTTTGTTTTGTGCTTTTATTTAACATTTAATTAATATTCTATTTTTTTTCTGGTAAAAAAGACGTTTGGGGGAAACTTTGTGATGATAAGATGTTTTAAATTTATTAATAGATTATTGCACATAAATTGTTGCTCACGTGTAATTTGTAATATGTTTTATTTAAGATTGTTCTATATGAACAGTTCCACATAGTGTGTCCTACGTTATTTTATTTATTTGTATTTTTATATAATATAATATAATATAATCCTTTATTTGTCCCACAGCAGTAGAGACAGAACAAGTGACATGGAAGAAAAGAAAAGATTACACACAGAATATATATATATAAATAAATAGAATATAATATTATATATAATACAGGATATATATATATGTCCATAATTGCATATTCTTATTGTATATACTATTTCTAGTCTTTATATATTTTATTTTTATTCTATATTTTATATTTTTATTACTGAACAGTGACAACTATTAACCAGATTTCATTCATCATATATACTGAATGACAATACAGAATCCTTGAATGAATAATAATAAAATAATAATATATATAATTATATATATATCACATACAGTTTTCCTGCTTCCTGACATGTTCTTTTTTTCTAAGTAAATTCCTTCAGTGGTGAACTCAGTGTTCAGCTGCTTCATGGAGCTCTGCCCAGGCCCGGGGCCATGTCAGGGAGGAGGAGGAGGAGCAGGAGGAGGAGGAGGAGCAGGAGGAGGAGGAGCAGCAGGAGGAGCAGCAGCAGCAACAGGGTGAGAAGGAGCAGGAGGAGGAGCAGGAGGAGGAGCAGCAGCGCGGAGCTCCTCCTCCTCCAGGCTGCCGTCACCCGGCGCTGCTGGACCCGGACTCGGCACCGACAACAACAACCAGCCGGCGGCTGGAGGAGTCACCAGCCGGTGCAGCCCAAAAGGAGCCTCGCGGGCGCGCGCGTGTGCGTTTGCGTGTGTGTGTGCGCGTCATTTTCGACGACAATGGCCTCCGACGGCATGGACGAGCGATCCCCGCTGCTGTCGACCCCCAACTCGGAGAACGTGACCCCCACCGCCCCGCCGTACCTGCAGGATTCAAGTCCCAGAGGTAAACACGCGACACGTCAAACCCCTGAAATAAATAACAGCGAAGCTGCTGCTGCGCCGCTTCTGCTTCTGCACGGATCCATTTTATTTGGGTGTTTTTCTCGTGCGTAACTGGTGCGTAAAAATGCGCCGCAGCGGTGGAGAAACGAGTCGGGGAAAGGTGGAGCTTCTGCTGTGAGAAGTGGAGCAGTGGGTTAGAGAACAGGAGAACAGCGGCCTAGAATCAACGCTGCTTTTACTGCAGAAATGCTTACATCACGATTCAGCTGGAGGAGGAGGAGGAGGAGGGGGGGGGGGTGCCATGTTTGGGTCTTTCCCAAAAATCTAATATCAAGTCGTGATGGAGCTCCATTAGCAAAAAATAAATCCCTGACGTCGCTGAGTTGTTGCACTGACTCATCGCAGCCTTTTGTCCAGCTGCAAATCAACTAAACCCTCCAGATGTTCCTCCTCCTCCTCCTCCTTCCTTTTCTTTGGCGAATCAATCAATACCGTGATTTAAACCGCCTCCTCGCTGCGTTTTAATTACCAATTTGCTCATTTGCATGTTAATGAGACGCGTCTCTGTCCTCAAGGACAGTTTGGACGCGTTGTCCTGCAGCAGCGTCTTTTATGGACAGTTTTTTTTTGCTTAGTAAACAGATGAATGTAGGTTACAGCCAATTACTGCCCATAAATCCTCTGTTCAGGAACCGCTGTCATGGCCTCCGCCATCAGATCCAGTCATATTATTAACCCGTTTAAGCCTGTGACTGACATTTTATCCTCTATAAATCTAAACGTTACTCAAACACCTTTATTTATTCCAGTAGCAGACAAATGCTGCCTGTCATATAAAGTCATTTTATTCAGATTATCATGATTTTCAACCCTGACATGTATATGTTACTAGAATAATCCCCAAAATAGTTTTATACATGGGATCAATACAGTCAGGGTTTTGATATTTGTGGAAATAACAACTATAACAGACATTAAAATGATATTTTCTGCAAATAAAGGAGTATATAAAAAGAAATGACTGAAATTTCAGATGCCTATGAGGTCACACTTTATCCACTACTATATTTCAGTTAAAAGTGATTTTGGCTTTAAGCCTGTGTCATTTTATACTCTATGAATCTAAACGTTACTCACACAGATTTATTTTCTAATGACATGATAGTAAAAAAAGAAGTTTCCAACTACTTCCTGTCACATGACGTCATTGTCCCTCCCAGAAAGAGTCATCTCATCCCTGACGTGTATATTTCTATTAAATCATTCACGAATCCACCAAATCATTTTATACGTGGGATAAACAGGTTTTTATTTATGTGCAAACAGCTGTAACAACCATTAAAATGATATTTTCTGCATAGAGAATAATACAAAATGGATAAAAAATAGATGCATAACATGATTGTTAGTGATTGAACTCATATAATTAGATGCATGAAAACTTCTGGGTTTAAATGGGTTCATTCTTGCAGCTTTGAAGTTTTACATGATCACACATGTTGTTTTACTGCTTTTTCTGTTTTGCCGGAGGAGAATAAACCACATCCACGACCAGGTTCTTATATTTAAACGTGTTTTTGATGGATTCAAAATGAAATCCTGAATCTAACAACAATTCTTTACCTTCTCCATCAGCTGTTTATTCACTGACTGTTGGCACAGAAACTTATAATAAAATTGGTCCAATATTGAGTAGAATGATTTTATTCCACTGGCAGATAATTCACTTTATTTCAAGTTGTTTTTTCTCAAAAAAACTCGAAATACGACACATAGATATAGATAAAACCACTAAAACACTGCAAAAACTGACAATATCAGGTGAAAATATCCTGTTTTTGGTAGAATTAGTCCAATATTTAGTAGAATTATCTTATAATTTATCTATCTAAGACCATTTTATTCCAATTATCTCATTCCACTGGCAGATTATTTAGTTTATTTCAAGTTTTCTTCTTGATTTTAGTCAAATTAAGAAAACGTTTTCTTCAAATAAAACCAAATATAAGAGTTTCTGACATTAGTAGGTGACATATCCTATAATTATCTTTATTTATCTAATTATCTTTGTCTAATATTTAACCACAACAGCTCAAAATCAGAGAAAAAAACTCTAAATGAGATAAATAATAAGATAATTCTATTAAATATTGGACTAATTGTACCAAAAATAACAGGACATTTTTGCAGTGTATTTATATCTTTAATTTTTCTTATTGGTGACAAATCCCATCAAAATAATAATAATATGTTTGATTTCTCTACATTTTCTTCTTATTAGATGGTGTCATTATGTCATTTTACAAACTTTAATCATGAAGATAAATTCAGATATATGCAGCAGATTAAAAATGAAATAAAAACCACTAAAACACTGAAAAACTGAAATATTATCAGTGGAAAATATCCTGTTTTTGTAGAATTAGTCCAATATTTAGTAGAATTATCTTATCATTTATCTTATTTCAGGTTTTTTTCCTGATTTGGATCAAACTGGTCTTGTTTTAAGAAAACGAGGCAAATGTTTTATTTAAAAAAAGACAAAAATCAGCAGGGAAAAACTCTAAATAAGATGAATTATCTGATAATTCTACTCCTATAATGGAATAATTTAACAAAATACAGGATATGTTAAGTTTTTTGCAGTGTGGAACATTTCAGCAACAAGAGAAAATGTAAGAAATATAAGAAATAAATATATTTATGTTGAAATTAGAGATAGAGCAGGAGATAAATTAAAATAAAACTATTATAATATAATCACAATTTCCCAAAATGCAAGAAGACATATATATATGTATATATATGTATATATATGTATATATATGTATAATATATATATAATATATATATATATATATATATATATATATATATATAGAATATATATATATATATATATAATATATATATGTATATTATATATAATATATATATATATATATATATATGTATGTATATATATATATATATATATACATACATATATATACATATATATATACATATATATGATATACATATATACATATATATATATATATATATATATATACATATATAACATATATATATATTATATATATACATATACATATATATATATATATATATATATCTATACAGGATAAGAAAATAAATTATCTTGAAAACAAACAATAAATCAATATCTTAATATTTAATAATTTGATTTCAAACAATCAATCTGATTGTTTTAAGTCTGTGCTGCTGGAATCAATAATTAATTGATTAATAAAAAGGTAGAATAGCAGCAGATGCTGCAGATTAAAGCATAAAACGCTGCTTCTCTGTTTAGTTTTGAGTCTCGAGGACAGAAACAGACGTTTCATCAGCAGAATCAGTCAAATATGTTTTTCAGCAGCAGGATGTTGAAATCTATTCTCTCAGAGTTCAGCAGCAATTAGCTGTTCTGCAACAGTCTAATCTCACAGCAGCCACGTTTCCCCACAGCTTTTTAAAGCCTTTAACTGTAAATAACTCTGTATATTCTCTGGATTACAGCTAATTCCACTTTCTTTGGTTTCGCTGCTCTACAACCGCTGCGTTTGTTCGCTGCTTTAATTTCAGACTAAAACGCGTCGTCTGTGCTGCCGTGGCTGTGATTACCAGTAAAAGCTGTTATTTGTGAAAGCAGCATTTCCTAAATGTCCTTTCACTCCTTGTTTCTCCTCCCTGATGGAGGAGGTGGGCACAGTCGGCCTTTTATTGAGCTGGATGAGAAATTCTGCATGTGGAGCCAGAAATACCAGAAAGTAGGAGGCAGACAGGAGGAAGCAGGAAACAATGGAGAGAAGCAGGAATTATTGAGTAAAAACAGCTGTGACGAATAAAGCTGATTCCTAATGATGAGAAACGCCACCAGTTCAGGCCGAGCTGCGTTTTGTTGCTGCGTTTGTTGCTGCGTTTGTTGCTGCGTTTGTTGCTGCGTTTGTTGCTGCGTTTGTTGCTGCTTATTCTCTGGGTGGAGGCGATGACCTTGGCTGCGGTTTCTGATGCTGATGCCACTCACTGGATGATTTTAACGCTTCAGCAGCAACAAGCGAGCTGTGAAGCTGTGGTTCGTCCTGATGGAGACGAGTTTCAGTAAAATCAGACACGAATGCATCACAGCAAAGAAAGAACCATGAAAATATCATTTATAGAATTAATCAGCTTCATTTTACGTCTGTTTTCTGTCCTCGAGACTCAAAACTAAACAGAGAAGCAGCGTTTTATGCTTTAATCTGCAGCATCTGCTGCTATTCTACCTTTTATTAATCCAATTAATTATTTATTCCAGCAGCCACAGACTTAAAACGATCAGATTGATTGTTTGAAATCATGTTATTAAATATTAAGATATTGATTTATTGTTTGTTTTCAAGATAATTTATTTTTTCAAATGTGAAAATTTGCTTTTTTCTTGTTTCATATCATATAAATTGGACATATATGTATATATTGGATATGTCTCTGTGATTATATTATAATAGTTTTATTTCAATTTATAAAAAATCTCTAATTTCAACATAAATATATTTATTTCCTCATGTTTTTTACATTTCTCTTGTTGCTGAAATGTTCCACACTACAAAAAAAATTAACATATTTCATTATAGGAGTAGAATTATCAGATAATTCATCTTATTTAGAGTTTTTCCTGCTGATTTTTGTCTTTTTTTAATAAAACATTTGCCTCGTTTTCTTAAACAGACCAGTTTGATCCAAATCAGGAAAAAAACTGAAATAAGATAAATGATAAGATAATTCTACTAAATATTGGACTAATTCTACCAAAAACAGGATATTTTCCACTGATAATATTTCAGTTTTTGCAGTGTTGTTGTGCTGGTCGTTGTAGTAGAAGCTGCATCTTCTTGTCTTTCTCCGGCTCCGTGTGAAAACTTATATCTGCTGGATTCAGTTTCAGACGTACATTAGTGGAGGAAGAAATCCCTGATGTGAAGCTGGAGTTTAAACCAGCAGGAATGCAGCTGATATAGGCTGATATTAGGCTGTTTGCAGCAGAGGACCGGGTTTTTTGCTGTTTTTTAGGTGTTTTTTTGAGTTATTTTGGTGTTTTTTGGGTGTTTTTTTCATGTTTTTTTGGTGTTTTTTTTTTAATGTTTTTTGATGTTTTTTTGGTGTTTTTTGATGTGTCTTTTGGTGTTTTTTGGTGTTTTTTTGGTGTTTTTTTGGTGTTTTTTGGTGGTGTTTTTTTGGTGGTTTTTTTTGGTGTTTTTTGGTGTTTTTTTGGTGTTTT
>CM060472.1:9171080-9323580 GCA_030544235.1 Lepturacanthus savala | reverse complement strand
ATGTAGGTTTTCACCTCCACAGTTGCATCCGCGGTTTCATTTCGGCTTCTTCTCTGCTGCACATTTGCGTCCAGCCGACGCACAGTTTGTTTCCTAAAACAGACAAGCCGAATGTAAGTGACTACATAGAACACAATGAAAATACATACAATAAACAATTAAAATACATTGATTACCTTGAGTGCCAGGCAGAGAAGTTTCTGATGAGGATGCTGTGGAGGAGGAGGAGGACGTGTTCCTCAACACCGCGGCACATTCTGCTATTAACCGCTTCTCCGCCTCCTCTGCTTTAGGGCTGAGAAAGCCTAATTTCTTGAAGCGAGGATCTAGTATTGTTGCCAGCGACGTGATGCTTTTTGACTGGTAGATATACAGTTTGTCCTGGATTTGTCGCCTCAAACTCTCCGTCAGCCCTCTGCTCTCCTGAGTTTCTAGGATCCCTAGATCCTCCTCCTCCAGTGCATGGTGCAAAATCGTTAGTATGGGAATCACCTTCGACCCGGATACCCTTTTCTCCTCCGACAGCTCCAGTGTGGCTTCATAAAAAGGTGCCAAAACCTTTATGCACTGCCATAATGATGTAATTTTCCGATGACAGCGGCACAAGGTCTGCGCGCAAGCCAGCCAACGCAGCTCCAACAGACTCCCTTCGTTCGTAGAATCGTTGCAGCATAAGGAAGGTGCTGTTCCAGCGGGTGTCCACCTCTTGAATCATTTTCAGATTTGGGCGGCCCATTTGCTGGTTCACCTGCACCAGTCTGCAGAAAGTGCAGCAGAAAATGAAATAACTCACCAAATTACTTCAGACCACATGGTGGTGTTTAGCTCAGTAGGTAGAGCAGCTGCCCAATGTCCAACTACTGTTATACTTATAGCAGGGGACCGCAGTTCGATTCCAACAGTGGCCTTTTTTTGCACATAATCCCCCCCTCTCTCTGTCACCCTTTGCTGTCTATCTCGGGTCATTTTTTTTATCATATTAGTATAATAAGCCCCAAAAAATAAGTCAAAAAACAAAGGAATACATCATTGAGATTTATTTATTTATTTATAACTGTTATTTTGACAGTGACAAAGTATTGAATTGAATCAAATTTAAGAACTCACCTTTGCAGTTGTGCTGCTTTTGAAATAACCCACTATTCTGCGGGATTGTGCCCTGATATCATTCAGCACCGGGTTATCATCAAGAGCCTTTTTCACGCACAGGTTCACACAGTGTGCCACACAGTGGGAATGGCGCACATTAAGTTCCTTGGCACACGCTACCATATTAGCTGCACCATCAGTCACAAGGCCTGTAATTTTGTGGGTTATCCCCCACTGTGACATCAGTGCTGCTTTTGCTCTAGCCAAATTCTCAGCTGTGTGCGACTGAGGGAAATGCTGCACCCCTAAAACAACAGACTGTAGTGAGGTGCTTGCATCTATGAAATGGCATGTGACAGTCAGATATGAGTCAGTGTTCATAGACGTCCACGTATCTGCTGTCAGGCTAACAGCTGTAGCCTTGACACAGAGGCTACGGCCTTTTCCTTGGACATCTTGTAGCGCTCCTCCACCATGGCTTTCAAAGTCTGAAAGAGAGAACATTCTTAGCAAATATTGGAAAATGCTTCATGTACTCATATACATTATAAATAAAGTACCTCTAATCTAATATACATACCTGCCTTGTGGGGAGAACATAGTTGGGGTTCAAAGCTTGAACAAGCTTTCTGAACCCCACATCCTCCACAATAGTGAAGGGCTGTGAGTCCAAGATGACCATGTCAACCAAGGCCTCATCCACAGTTCTCTTCTCTCCTGATTAAATAAGTACACAAAATAATTTAAAAAATACAATAATATAGTAATAGACACTTATAGTAAAGACACTTAAGCTACCCAGCTTACCTGAGCTTGGTTGAGCGGCCTCCTTGTTCTCATGCAGAGCTCTGTAATGTCTCAGCATAGATGAAGTGTTATTGTTGTATCCAAGCTCCTTGGAACACAACAGACACTTCACCTTTTAAAAGAATGTGGAAGATGGATATTAGTAAGGGTGGTGCAATACAAATTCATATTAATATGTATTTATAATTTTTAGTTTATATAATAAAATAAAAATATAAACTTTATATTACAAAAAAACTAAATTATTATACCTTAGTATCCAAGATCAGCTCAAAATGCTGCCACACAGGAGAAAATCTCCTCTTTCTTGCTGGCTCCATGACCAGAACAAAAAAGTTGGAAGCAATGATAATAAGTTCTGCACACAAATAAACCACTAGCACACAAGGTGAGGGGACCTCCATTGCGTTTGTGGGGCACCTATATTTCGATTTGCGCGCGAAGCCGCGAAGCATCCTGAACCGGTCACGTGGGGGGCCGGTTCGCGAGGCCTCGAACGTCACCACATACGTCATCAACACACGCCTCGATACGCGCTTCACGAAAATCACCCTGGATTACTCGACACACGCTTCGAAGCCTCGACACAGTAGGACACATCACTACATTTTAACTCAAACTCAAAGATATGAACTTCCTACTTTTCCCACAATCCCTTGCAACTAAACTAATGACCATTTTAATCTTCCCACACAACTAAAGGACAATTCAGCTTGAACCAACCTTTCTTGGATTTAACATATATCTTGTCATCTATACCTGGAAAATAACATTTATAAAACCACTCTATCAAAAATAAAAAGAATAGAGATGTAAACGATATACATTCTCTCCTTCCATCATATATTCACCTGGAATCTTTTCTCATTAAAAACCCTTTCCATGGATAAAAACAATAACCGCTTCAACCTTAATTTTAATAAAAATAGCTTAATACTTTTCATACAATCCCCTAGAATTTAACTAACGGCCAATTGAAGGGATATCTTCCTACACGATTAAAGGACAATTCCTCTGAAAACCAACAATTCTCTTGAATTCAATATAAACCTGGTCCAAAATAGAATAAAAAATATGAATTATTAAAACTCATTTTTTATCCCTCTCTATTTTTCCTCCTTCCGTTCTCCACTTTAACCCATAAAATGTACACATCCTTTTCCCCACAATCCCTTACTTCTCAACTAACGAGCCCTTTAAAGTATACCCCTCCACACAATTTATGGACAATTCCTCTGTACAATACAAACATGACCTTTCTCTAAAGATTAAAATTAAAAATAAAAACCCTCTCCACTTAACCAATTTCACAAAAAGGTTCCACTACATATGACGACACTAACCATTCCCATCATTTTTTAAATTTTCTCCACACCCTGACCGAAAGAGATAATACAAAAGAAACAGCCCCCCCTCTCTTTTTTTTCTTCCTGGAACCCTGAGTGAGAGGGACGTCACTGTAGAGGACCTGCCATAACAATTCACATTACTAGCTGAAGTGTAATAAACACAATCATTGTCAAAAAGAAACACTTTTTCTGCTGATTAACTTTTTGTTGCGGTTGTCTAATTAAAATCTCTCTCACCAAATAAATGACAACTTCTATTCTCTTAAACACAAATAAATAGTATGAACATCCTGTTTTTCCCACAATCCTATATAATTAAACTAACGGCAATTTTAACATATAGCTTCCCACGCAATCAAAGCACAATTCCTCTAAAAACCAACCATTGCCTTGAACTCAACATAAACTTAGTCCAAAATAAAATAAATAAAAATGATTTTTTTTTATTCCTCCCTGATCCCCCCTCCTTTCTCATTTTTAACCTGTAGAATATACATTTATTAAATTATCTCTTCCTAAAAAAATTAAAGAAATACATTCTCAACTATCGAATGATTTAAACATTATCCTTCTCTCTGGATCATGTGACCACGACTCTCATTCCAAGTCACACCTTGAATTGCAATGAGAGTCGTTACCACAACGACTCATCCAAATTCACACCTTGAAGGGTGACCTATGCAACCCTTTGTTATGGGATGGGAGGTGTGGTCTATAGCTCCACCCTCTGTGATCCAGAGATATAGCTCCTGGTTTCCATCATCAGGCTAGAAATGAAGAAGCCTTTCGGATGAAAGGTGAACCGTCTTCAAGCTCAAAGAAAAAGTCCAGTTGCCTACTTTTTAAAAACCCATTGACTCTCTCTACTTAACATCTTCCACAAAAAGATCCCACTACATATGACGTCACTAACCATTTCCTCTCCTTCCAATCTCTCCACACCCTGACTGAAAGGACAGTTCAAAAGAGCCCCTTTCCCCGCCCCCTTTTATTCCTTCTCCGCACCCTGAGTGAGAGGGGTGTCGCTATAGATGACCTGACATGACAATGACCTCAAGGTGACATGAATCCAGCTCAATCCTTGTCATAAAACAAATAAACTCTGCTGTATATTTTTACTCGTCAATATTTTCTCATTTAATATCCATGAATAATTAACCATTTTATCCACTCAAAGATATCAACTTCTTACTTTTCCCACAATTCCTTGCAACTAAACTAACAGCAATTTTAATTAAGATCTCCCCACACATTTAAAGGACAGTTCCGCATAAAACCAACCTTTCTTGGATTTAACACATATCTTGCCCATCTATACCTGTAAAATAACATAAAACACAAAAAACACTAAAAATATAAAAAAAAAAATAAAAATACATTCCCTCCCCCACAATCCCTTACATTTTAACTAACACAAATAACTTTTAGAATAATAATTCTAAAATAACTTTTAGAAGACTTTTTATAAGATCTTTTTTATTAAGAACAGAAAGAGGAGAGAGATAGAAAGAGATAAAAAGAGAGAAACAATGACAAATTGTTCCATTTCC
Organism: Lepturacanthus savala; assembly: GCA_030544235.1. NCBI lineage: Eukaryota > Metazoa > Chordata > Actinopteri > Scombriformes > Trichiuridae > Lepturacanthus > Lepturacanthus savala. The sequence continues at coordinate 9,318,785 of CM060472.1, read as the reverse complement.
CATTAACGCTCTTAAATGTAAATTTTATTACACACTAAAATTATTTATTGGCTATTATTAATTATTCCTCATTTGTTACAAACATATTACAAATACTTCTAGTTAACAACGAAATATAAAACCTGATAAATATATAAGATATATAAACTAAAATTAAATCAGAAACTTAAAAATTCCTTCTACCATCTAACCCTCTACCCGAATAAATTATTATAATCATTTGAATAATCTCCAAACGGTTTAACAGCCAAAATTGAACCTGGGCCTAACGATTCCCCCTCATCTTCTCCCATCCTTCCCACCCCACACCCTACTTCAATTTCTCCCACTTCAGTTTTTCTCACTATTTTCCTAACTCCTGGCTAAAATTAAAACCTTCAAAACTTCGTGAAAGTATGATACAATAAAAGTAAACTTTTTTCAATAAAAGCCTCTATGTTTCTTCTGGTATCCCAATTATTTAATGGCAAATTTCAACCCTATTTATACTTACATGAAATGTATTCTGTCTCTATATCCAATCATTTCCTTTTAGGTTTTACATTTCATTCTCACACTACCTTTCTAATGTTTTAAATAAAATTTTTTAACCCTAACCCTATTAATCCTAACCTGAATTTCTAACCCTATCCCCACCCTCTAACCCCAATAACAATCAAAATAAGTCAGTCAAAATAAAACAAATAATATAGATTTATAATGGGACAAGAAAGGGGCTAAAAATTTTAATTCATAAAAAATATTCAAAACTATAAAAAATTTACTAACCCTAAACCCCTACTTTAGATTATATAGATTTGACACCCCCCTCTAAAACAAGAAAAACTTTTTTTCCCGGCACCCTCACACAGGGGGCATGTCCGTTTAATGAGGAGAGGAGAGAAAAAGACACCACACCTTTCACCAAGGGAACTACCCACCTAGAGCTGGTGACTCCAACTCCTCTTATTGAGTTGAGCCACCCACTTAAACTAGGTTTCCCTCAAAATTTGCGATTGTCTGATCCCTGGGACTGTGCGGTGTATGGAGTACAGGGATCATAACCAATACCTCTTGGGATTCCCAGGGGAAACAGGGAGGCAACACTTCAGTGTGGCTGGCTCTGTTTATCCGATCCCTAAAGGTGACTAGGAAGGCAACGCTCGGTCGGAGCTGGTCCTGATCACCTCACGGGGGGAACTCTTTGCAGGGTAGCTAGCTCCCTTAGCAACCCTTTTTTCCCCAAATATTACGCAAATTCCCCGCTTACTCAATGTTGAAATAGATTTTCTTAGTTGTTCTAATTAGGATCTATAAAATAGGACCTATTCGAAGACCCTAAGTCTAAAATCCAATGGACACACGCCAGGGATTTGATCACCCTGATGGGCCAGCCTCAGGTTAGGGTGTTTAGTTTAATGGCCTAAACACCCGTCTGACCCTGAGGAAACTACTGATGTGTACCCAAATTTAGCTTCCCTGAATCTTTAGCTGATCTCCACCAAACCTTAGATAACTCAGGCATAGGCTCTAACCCTAACCCTAGCTCTAACCATAACCTTACCCCTAACCTTAACCCTGACCCCAAACCCTAACCCCAATCCACGCCCTAACCACAACCCTTACCAACCCTACACCCCTTATTTATTTTATAAAAAATATATTTTTTTATATACATATCCTTTTTAAAAGAAACAACGTATATAAAAAATACAAATAACATTTTATTAAAATTCATAAAATTATAATTGATAAATAATTTAATTAAATTCTTAAACATGGGTATCAAATATTAAGAATTTTAAAAAATATATACTTGTATACATCAGGTTGGACTTCAATCAGGCTGCGGTTAGCCGGGCAGCCACGAAGAGGATCTCCTCTTGGACTGCCCTGATCTCTCTTGATTCCTTGATACTTGGAGATTATAACAACATGGTAATAAACATATTTAATCGGTCACCTTGTGTTATTGGACATCCGGTCGGACTTCAGTTGAGCTGTGGTCAGCTCGGCTGCCGCAAAGAGGTCCTCTGCTGCTTGGCTGCTCTCCTTCTTGATTCCTTTATACTTGGAGATTATAATAACATAATAAATATAGATTTAATTAGCTTCCTTGTGTTACGGGACATCCAGTCGGACTTCAGTTGAGCCGTGGTCAGCTCGGCTGCCGCGAAGAGGTCCTCCTCTGCTGCTTGGCTTCTCATGAGGAATGAGAACAAAGTCCCACTTGATTCCTTGATACTTGGAGATTATAATATAGTAATAAACATATTTAATCGGTCACCTTGTGTTATTGGACATCCGGTCGGACTTCAGTTGAGCCGTGGTCAGCTCGGCTGCCGCGAAGAGGTCCTCCTCTGCTGCTTGGCTTCTCATGAGGAATGAGAACAAAGTCCCTCTTGATTCCTTGATACTTGGAGATTATAACAACATGGTAATAAACAGATTTAATCGGTCACCTTGTGTTATTGGACATCCGGTCGGACTTCAGTTGAGCCGTGGTCAGCTCGGCTGCCGCGAAGAGGTCCTCCTCTGCTGCTTGGCTGCTCTCCTTCTTGATTCCTTTATACTTGGAGATTATAATAACATAATAAATATAGATTTAATTAGCTTCCTTGTGTTATTGGACATCCGGTCGGACTTCAGTTGAGCCGTGGTCAGCTCGGCTGCCGCGAAGAGGTCCTCCTCTGCTGCTTGGCTGCTCTCCTTCTTGATTCCTTTATACTTGGAGATTATAATAACATAATAAATATAGATTTAATTAGCTTCCTTGTGTTACGGGACATCCAGTCGGACTTCAGTTGAGCCGTGGTCAGCTCGGCTGCCGCGAAGAGGTCCTCCTCTGCTGCTTGGCTTCTCATGAGGAATGAGAACAAAGTCCCTCTTGATTCCTTGATACTTGGAGATTATAACAACATGGTAATAAATAGATTTAATCGGTCACCTTGTGTTATTGGACATCCGGTCGGACTTCAGTTGAGCCGTGGTCAGCTCGGCTGCCGCGAAGAGGTCCTCCTCTGCTGCTTGGCTGTTCTCCTTCTTGATTCCTTGATACTTGGAGATTATAATAACGTAATAACGTAGCTTCCTTGTGGTCTTGGACATCCAGTCGGACTTCAGTTGAGCCGTGGTCAGCTCAGCTGCCGCGAAGAGGTCCTCTTCTGCTGCTTGGCTGGTCTCCTTCTTGATTCCTTTATACTTGGAGATTATAATAACATAATATAGATTTAATTAGCTTCCTTGTGTTATTGGACATCCGGTCGGACTTCAGTTGAGCCGTGGTCAGCTCGGCTGCCGCGAAGAGGTCATCCTCTGCTGCTTGGCTGTTCTCCTTCTTGATTCCTTGATACTTGGAGATTATAATAACGTAATAACGTAGCTTCCTTGTGTTATTGGACATCCGGTCGGACTTCAGTTGAGCCGTGGTCAGCTCGGCTGCCGCGAAGAGGTCCTCCTCTGCTGCTTGGCTGCTCTCCTTCTTGATTCCTTTATACTTGGAGATTATAATAACATAATAAATATAGATTTAATTAGCTTCCTTGTGTTATTGGACATCCGGTCGGACTTCAGTTGAGCCGTGGTCAGCTCGGCTGCCGCGAAGAGGTCCTCCTCTGCTGCTTGGCTTCTCATGAGGAATGAGAACAAAGTCCCTCTTGATTCCTTGATACTTGGAGATGATAACAAATATAGATTTAATTAGCTTCCTTGTGTTACGGGACATATTATAACAACATAATATAGATTTAATTAGCTTCCTTGTGTTATTGGACATCCGGTCGGACTTCAGTTGAGCCGTGGTCAGCTCGGCTGCCGCGAAGAGGTCCTCCTCTGCTGCTTGGCTTCTCATGAGGAATGAGAACAAAGTCCCTCTTGATTCCTTGATACTTGGAGATGATAACATAATATAGATTTAATTAGCTTCCTTGTGTTACGGGACATCCAGTCGGACTTCAGTTGAGCCGTGGTCAGCTCAGCTGCCGCGAAGAGGTCCTCCTCTGCTGCTTGGCTGGTCTCCTTCTTGATTCCTTTATACTTGGAGATTATAATAACATAATATAGATTTAATTAGCTTCCTTGTGTTATTGGACATCCGGTCGGACTTCAGTTGAGCCGTGGTCAGCTCGGCTGCCGCGAAGAGGTCCTCCTCTGCTGCTTGGCTGTTCTCCTTCTTGATTCCTTGATACTTGGAGATTATAATAACGTAATAACGTAGCTTCCTTGTGGTCTTGGACATCCGGTCGGACTTCAGTTGAGCCGTGGTCAGCTCAGCTGCCGCGAAGAGACTCCTCTGCTGCTTGGCTGCTCTCCTTCCTGATTCCTCCACTAGGAGACAATAATAACCACCAATTATGATTTGAATCCTTAGAACAAGGAACTAACAAATCCCCCCCCACCTCTCCCTTTTCTATCCACTTTAGGAGCCAGCGGTGGTGGACATTAATAAGTTTCGAGGAGAGTGCAATTCGGTGTTCATATCACCCAAACTGTGGCTTCCCGTAGAGGGTTGCACGGGATATGTTCCTCGTTAACATTCCCAAACTTAACCCCAACCCCAGTTGTATAGCCCTAACCCTAATTCTCTCCTTTCCCCGAAAATAAGTCCTATGAGGACATTGCATTCCGCATGGCCAAGGTCTAGTCCCGCCTATGGCAAAATCAGCATGCGAGGTACATTTACTGTAAGACTCGCCAAATAGCAAGCACAGTCAGCCGAATCCCCAATTAGGGATCAGACCTTCCGGGAAAGGGAGAACAGGAGTGGGAATGGGAAAAGGAACAAGGGAGGGAGGGACTAGGAACAAATTTGACATTGATTGGTGGCAGAATAATTAATATAATTAATTACACCTAATTGGAAAAACCTAAACAAAAGGAATAAGTTAAATTAAACATTAAGACCAAATTTGTACTTACCTGGAAGAACCTAAAAAAGGAAAAATTAAAAAATATACTTACCTTAAACCTAAAAGGAAAAAGTTAAACATTAAAACCAATTGGTACTTACCTGGAAAAACCTAAAAAAAAAAAAAAGGAAAAGTTAAAATATACCTACCTGAAACCTAAAAGGAAAAAGAAGTTAAACAACCAAAATGTAAACCAGAAATTGGGGGAGGGGGGCTATAAAAGAGAGGATGTTATTTCAGGTTTAGTTGGCTCCTGGCATGAGTAGAAGCAAGAGCTCCTCAGCAGTATAATGGCAAGCCTGAAATGGTGAAATGTTGTGGCACCACAGCTATGACACCTAATTAAAAGCCAATTTGTACATTATATACCAAAGGTGAACTGGATAATTAAATAACTAGATAATATACCCTAAATATAGGCATGAAATAGCCCTAATATTGGAGGAAGTGCCAGGGGGATGCCCATCCCCATGGTAGGACCGTGCACTCCAGGGGACCATTTGGTCCCCTGCTTTAATTCCCTCACCTAACCCCACTCCATATGGCCATTTTTTAGATTTTGTAAAAGACTATTGGAAACTGGAGACGGGCGGTCCTACCAGGGGAAGGACAGTGCACCACCCGGCTCCTACGGGAGATGGGATCCCTTTCGCTTTCCTAACCCCAACCCCTAACCCTAGCATAACGAGTTTGCCAACAGTAAATACAATTTTTGCAAGAAATAGATGGAAATGTGTATAGATTTAAAATGTGTGTGTATATAAAATGCATATTTCTTCATGACCATAGAATCATTAATTGTAATGAATCACATTCATATGTTGGTCTGTCAGGGTTCATGGTTAGGACCCTGGAGCAGAGAGATGAACATAAGCCAGAGGTTAAGTAGAGAATAGTCTTTATTATTGACAGCAGCAGGGACTGGTGGAGAAATCAGGAGTTCAGAGCAGATGTGGTGTGTGCAGGAGCGAGGCTTGGTCCAACGTCAGACGTCACCGAGGGAGTGTGGGGAGAAGACAGCAAGCGAGAACCAGGCTCACAGAGGCAGGAGCAGGCAGAACTGGAGTGATAAGAGAAAAGAGTTACTGGAGGTCACAAGGCGCAAAAACCCAGGAAGGTCATTAGGAGAGCCAAGCATGAAGACAAAGTATGTGGAACTATCTGGAAAGAAGTGCAAGAGCCAGTGATTATATACTGGAGTTGATCTGAATGGTCAACAGTGTGCCCTTAAACACTATGCCTTGTCTCTACTAAAAAGGGAGTGCAAATAGGATGACCGTTTAGTCAATTAAACTATAGGTCAAATCTTCTAAAATAAAGCATTCATAATGTGTGTTTCCAGAAACTTTAATCCAAGTAGTCAAAACCATACAGCATTTAAAAAAAAAAAAAAAAACCTACTGGTAATTCTTACCCTTTTAATGGCTGATGCTTCTTCCACTTCCTTGACCCTCTGTTTCTTTTAATGTTTCTGACCCTTGGGTACATAAAAGTACATTTTATATAACTAAATTTCATACATAAACATCTTTACCTGTAAGCAGTACGTGAATATGTGATTGATTTTATTACCATAATACCACTGACAGTTGGTTTCTACTTGTATCTTTGAAAACAAGAGCACTTCTTAGACAGCATAACCTACATTTCTTGGACACCAATTACCCAATGAACATGCATGTTTAAGTAGTGTTTGTGTGTGGGGGATGTGCTGATCACATTATGTCCCCTCATGGTTGAGCTTGAATTGCCTTCTTACCTCCTGAAGATCAGGTACAGCATCTGACATTTTCTCTGAGATCTAGTAAAAGGAAAAAGGGCACATTTTATAAATGAGCACTTTTTGGTACCTTATGTGCACAAACATGCAGTCAGTGCTAAGACTTAAATATAAATACACATAATTTACATACATCTTGGACTGTCACTCCAGCTTCGTCAAAAACCATATGTACAAGTTGCACACAGAATTTGAAATTGTCCTGGGCAATCCATCTGAAAGCATCAAAGATACCCTCAAACACTAAATGCCAGAAACAGGCTATTGGGAATATGTAATTTTCCTTTCACATTGTCAGAATGAGAACAGTAGCCAGACCTTGAAAATGCTGGTAAACATACACAACCTTTGGATTCCTTTAAGTTAAAAAAGGGGGGATTTTAGTCTGCCATTAAGGGCTTAGCCATTTGGAATTTGTTCTTTAAGGAAATACCCCTGGAAAAAAAAAAAAAAAAAAAAAAAAATTTATATTCAATATTTGAAATATGTTATAACACTGGAATCATTTATATATGCAACTTAGAAAGTTACATTAACCCTTGAAAACTTTGATAGAGACTAATAACCCTAACCCACCTGTCAATTTTGGTGGGAATAGTGGACCTGAGATTACTCACATCTCCGCCAGAGACACATTCAAAATGAATACAAGGAGGTAAAACCCTTAACACCACCACAAACGGTACCCACAGAAAGTGTTCACATTTCAGTCAACTGGTACAATTTCTGTAAAAATGTTTTTTAAAGATTGGACAAATGGGCACCAAAGTTGAGGGGTGAGTCAGAGATAGGCTTGGGCTAGATATTAAATCTGAGTGTTTGAGGTTAGGATAATCTACTGGATTGGGTCAAAGATTCTGAATCCATTTATTGGATTTTATCCAATATTGGAACTGGGACCAGTCTACTTTTTTGGGGGGGGGGATGATTAATCAATGTCAGTTTTAGCCTTTCATTAATTTAAACTCTTATTCCTACCCGATTTGAAGATAAAGTTACTTAGGTTACAAAAAGTAAAATTTGGGTGAAGGTGGGAAAATATTACTGTCAGTTTTATTTTTGTAAATATTTGAGTGAAGGAAACATCAGCATGCCTCCATTTCTGGGCATCCTCTTTTAGGCTTTATACAGTCATCTCAAAGTAAAACACCAGTTCATTGGTCAAGCCTGTTGGTGTTAGTTTCACTAATATTTGTCACATTCTTAGCCAAACATTCCTAAAACTGAAACCAATTGACTCCAAATGGACCAAAACTGTCTCTGAAATGCTTTCAAAGTATTGTTTTGGCCTAAGGACTTAATGTCTTTCATCTACTCATTCTCAATGCCGTTATCACTTGCATTTCTGGAACTCAAGGTTAAGAGTCAGGAACAATTCTGGAGTTTAGAAGGGTCAAATTAGGTTATGCGCCACCCACTCCTGAAACCTTCTGTTTCAGAGATTCAAATGATAAATACCCATGTTCAAAGTGAATGTGTGGAGGAGGAAGGTAAAAACTCTAAATACTAGCATCACAAACCATATGCACAGAGTGTTTCATGTTTCAGACATCTGAAGTCAACTGGTACAATTTCCGGTTAGGGTTTGTTTAGATTTAGTGAAGGGTCAGGATTAAGGGTAGGAGTTAAAGGTTCATATGTTAATGTAATTTACAGGGTAAACCAGACAGTATTAAAACGGCATATATACACACAAACATGGACACCGACACAAAAACTATTAGTATGAAAACAGTGATATAGCGTTTTATATTCTCTTAAAACATGGATTAGAAAAGTTTGGTATATTACTGGAGGGAAGAAAAATCATGGCCTCCTCCATTATATGAAACTAGAACATTCCATTGTAATTAATACAGAGAAGATTACTCATGTTACAAAAATGTAACTCTGGGTTATGGTGGCAAATGTATATACACTAATCAGCTTTTAGTTTGGTAAATTGTATTTAGGGAAGAAAACTCAGTGGCATGCCTCTTCATTGTTTCCTGGCATCCTCTTATAAGAAAACTTGTACTGCACTTTAGTCATCTCAAAGTAGAATGCAGAGGAAAAAAAATGAAATTTTAGACTGGTTAAGGGAATTACTGTAACTACCATTTTCCTGTCAAGTTTGGTGGTGTTAGTGAACCTAATATGTCATTTTTAGCCAAACATTCCAAAAAGTGAAACCAACTGACTCCAAATGGCCCAAAACCTGCTCTGAAACACTTTGAAAGTACCGTTTTGGCACAAGCACTTAATGGACTCTCACCTACTACCACACATTGATTCTCAATGCAGTTATTCAATCACTTGCATTTCTCAAACTGAAGGTCAGAGATAGTCAGGAACAATTCTGGAGTTTAGAAGGGTCGAATTAGGTTATGCGCCACCCACTCCTGAGTCTCTATGACCTTCTGTTTCAGAGATCCAAATGATAAATAACCCCATTCAAAATGAATGTGGAGGAGGAAGGTAAAGATTCCACTAAACACTAGCACCACAAATCGTACCCACAGAGTGTTTAGACCATGTTTCAGACATCTGAAGTCAAGGGATAAAATTTCTGGAAAAATGTTTTGTAAATATTAGCCAAACATTAAGCGTTGCCATCAGCACCAAAGTTGAGGGGTGAGTCAGTTTGGGCTAGGGTTAGACATTAAACCTGGGGGATGAGGTTATTATAATCCATGTTTGAAGTTTAAATTCAGGGATTAAGTAAAAGGTCAGGATGAGATTTAAAGTTCATCAGAATTATCAAAGAAGACAGTCATGTTAAAAAAGGTTTACAGAAGTATTAAGACTCCACATGACCACAAACATGGACACTGACACAAAAACTATTAGTATAGTATGACATAGCATTGTTTTATATTGTTTTAAAACTTGGATTATGGGGGAACGAGTATGAAACCTACAGTTTGTAACTTGGCATGTTCTATTAATTGAGGAAAAAAATTGTAGCATCCTCCATTATTATATTAAACTATAACATTTCACTGTAATTAAAAGTACTGATTTAAAGAACACATTTTAGAAGATACATTTACTGATAAAGTTAAAACCTGGGTTAAGGTGGAAAATATAATAATCAGTTTTTAATTTGGTAAATTGTTTTATTTTAGGGAAGGAAACTCAGCGGCATGCCTCTTCATTGTTTCCTGACATCCTCTTTTATAAAGAAGAAAACCTGTACTGCACTTTATTACAGTCATCTCAATGTAGAATGTGGAGGGGGAAAAAAGTAATTAAACTGGTTAAAGAAATTAGCTACCATGTTCCTGTTGAGTTTGGTGGTGTTAGGTTCACTAACATTTGTCACATTTTAGCCAAACATTATTCCAAAAAGTGAAGCCAATTGACACCAAATGGCCCAAAACCTGCTCTGAAACACTTTGAAAGTACTGTTTTGGCACAAGCACTTAATGGACTCTCACCTACTACCACACATTGATTCTCAATGCAGTTATTCAATCACTTGCATTTCTCAAACTGAAGGTCAGAGATAGTCAGGAACAATTCTGGAGTTTAGAAGGGTCGAATTAGGTTATGCGCCACCCACTCCTGAGTCTATGACCTTCTGTTTCAGAGATCCAAACGATAAATAACCTCATTCAAAATGAATGTGGAGGAGGAAGGTAAAGATTCCACTAAACACTAGCACCACAAACCGTACCCACAGAAAATGTTTAGACCATGATTCAGACATCTGAAGTCAACTGTACAATTTCTGGAAAAACGTTTTCTAAAAATTAGCCAAACATTAAGAGTTGCTATCAGCACCAAAGTTGAGAGGTGAGTCAGAGTTAGGGTTGGTCTAGGACTAGACTAGATTAAATAGAGTGATTGAGGTTAGGGTAATTACTGGGTTGGGTCAGGTTTAAGGTTAGAGATTAAGTAAAAGGTCAGGCTAATTTCAAACTATTGGATTTTATAATCCAATATTGGAATTGAGACCACTTGGTGCAGTCAGATGTTTTAGGGTTTGTCGTGTCTGTTTCAGCCTTTGAGTTTTAATAGAGGCCCATTTCCACCACATTTATGTTTAGAGTACTACACCTAACCCTAACACAGCAGAGATACTGTGCAAAACCAAACCTCCATCCTGACTGGAACTCAGGTTGTTCATACCTTCCACAGGAGGCTGAAAATATTAGACCATGTCAGAGTGAGAGGAGGTGGGACTCCATGGGGCCCTGCCCCCAAAAGACCCAACATCAGGAACATTTACACATTAAAACATCTGGTATTGACAAACCAGCAGCAAAGGGGTTGAATAGAGACTCAAGATCAGAGCAACAGTGTATTAGAGAGAACAGATTTAAATAAACCAATTATAAACACACATTACAGTCAGAACAGCTGGGTAGAAACAGAACAGCTGCACCACAACAGTCAATTTATCACTGGAAAACTCAACTCACCTGGATAGTTGAGACACCACCTCTTACCTCCACCTGAAGACCTGGCTCTTGAAGAACTGGCTCCACCTCTTACCTGGACTGTCCTCTCTGGTCCTGCAAAGACAACATCTGGACTCAGCAGAAGTTACTTTGATTTCAGTAAACAGCATCTGTGTGTTCTGGGATGAAGGATCAGCATCATATGCAGATATTAACCTGGGTCAGTGGGAGAGTCAGCATTCCATAAAACACCCATCCAACACCTTCAGTAGTCTGGTACCTGGACACAATCAGCCTTTAGAATTAAATAGGAATGAAACTTTTTGGACAAATTATATACACAGACACCACCCTAAAACATACAGAATTTGTGGATTTCCGCACACTCTAGCTTATTGTCAAAGTTGACTTTGAAGAGCGTTTCCTGCATCTTCCATAAAACTAGTTTCCCAGCACATGTCCAGAGGTGTCATGAAGACTCCCCTAGAAGCTGCAGCTCCCAGATGAATTTCAGTTTGTAGATTTTATTATTGAGGGAAGGAAACTCAGCGGCATGCCTCTTCATTGTTTCCTGGCATCCTCTTTAGTGTACTACAAATTTTATTATAAGAGTCATCTCACAGTACAACAAAAGAAAGAAAAGACCATGTGACTTAGTCATAATTCATTCCTGATTTTTTTTAGCCTGTTTAGAGAACTCAATGCCAATTCATCCATCAAGTTTGATGGTGATCGTGGACATAACATTTGTCACATTTTCCCCAAACATTATTCCAAAAAGGTGAAACCAATTGACTCCAAACAGCCCAAAACCTGCTCTGAAACACTTTGAAAGTACTGTTTTGGCCCAAGCACCTCATGGAATTTTACCCACTACTGCCACACATTGATTCTTAATGTAGTCATTTAAATCATTTGCATTTCTCAAACTGAATGTCATAGATAGTCAGGAGTGGGTGGCGCATCACCTAATTCAACCCTTCTAAACTCTAGAATTGCTCCTGAGTCTATGACCTTCTGTTTCAGATACAAATGATAAATAACCATATTCAAAATTAATGTGTGGAGGAGGAAGGTAAAACTCCACTAAACACTAGCACCATAAACCGTACCCACAGAAAGTGTTTAGACCACATTTCAGACATTTGAAGGCAATTGGTACAATTTCCAGAGTAATGATGTGGGGAAATGGCCAAATGTTAGGTTTGGCTTTCAGCACCAAAGTTGAGGGGTGAGTTAGTAGATCCAGGTTTAGACATTAAACCCAAGTAGTTTAGGTAATCTACTGGTTTAGGTCAGGTTTAACAATTATATAAAAAAGGTCAGGATCAGGGTTGATGTGATCTTGGATAGTGTTTTGGAGCAACTACTACAGGTCTATTTCATAATTTTTTTTAAACCTGGCGGAGCCCCATCCACACATGACCTAACTTTACACATTAAAAGATCAGGTAATCACAAACCAGCAGATAAGGGCTCAGAGATTCAGGGTTAGAGCACCAAAGCTGAAGAACTGATTATAAACAGTCACTTATTATAGTCATAAACAGAACAGCTGCACCACACCAGTCAAAATTCATCACAAGAAACTAAACTTATCTTGAGTTTAGATGAGTCCAGACTGCTTCTTTTACATCCACCTGAAGACCAAGACCAAGCTTCACCTCTACCTCCTGACACCTGGACAATCCCTTGGAATCAAAAAAAAAAAAAAATTACAGAAACTAAAACCTGGACTCAGTAGAAACTACTTTGGATTCAGTAAACATCTGCAGCTGTGGGTTCTGGGCTGAAGGATCAGCATCATTTGCTAATATTTACCTGGATCAGTGGGAGGAGTCAGCATTCCAGGATTAAAACACTTAGTGTTCTGGTACCTGGACAACATCTTCAGCCCCTGGAATCAAACAGGAATTTAACATTTTCTGGACAAATCAAATACTCCTCACCCTAAAATAAAACAGATAACCTGTTGAGTTTCTAATACCTCAAATCATTTATGAGTCTCCACTAGAAGCTGCAGCTCCCAGATCAATTTAATTTTGTATATTTTAATGGAGGGAAACTCAGTGGCATGCCTCTTCATAGTTTCCTGGCATCCTTATAAAATGTGTAGAGCACCCTATATTACGGCCATCTTAAAGTACCAAAAAAAAAAAAAAGGGGGACTTGTTTGAACTTCACTCCAGACCCCTTTTTAACCTGTTTAGAGGGGAAAAAAACCCTCATGGAATCTACTGCCACATTGATTCTTCAGTTATTTAAATCACTTGCATTTCTCAAACTGAAGGTCATAGTCAGGAGTGGGTGGCGCATCACCCAATTCAACCCTTTTAAACTGTAATTGCTCCTGAGTCTGACTTTCTGTTTCAAATACAAATGACCACATTCAAAATTAATGTGTGGAGGAAGGCTAAACACTAGCACCACAAAACTTACCCACAGAAAGTGTTTAGACCACATTTCAGACATTTGAAGGCAAGGGTACAATTTCTAGAGAATGATTTGTAAAAAAAAAAATTACATTAAACCGGAGTGGTTTAAGTAACCCAACATTAGGAACATTTTTACATTAAAATCAGGTAATCACAAACCAGCAGAGAAGGTTGAATAGAGACTCAGGATCAGAGCAACAGAGGCAACAGAGTTAGAGAATCAATTATAAATAGTCACTTGTTAGTCAGAAACTGAACAGCTGCACCACATGGATAAAATTCATCACAAGAAACTAAGAACTTATCTTGATAGTTCAGATGAGTCCAGACTCCACTGCTTTCACTTCCAGCTGAAGATCCGGCTCTACCCCTTTTACCTCCTAACCAGCCCCTCTGGATCAGAAGAAAATGAAACAGAAAATATAAACTGGACTCAGCTGCAGACGTTCCTATCTGAATCTGAAATGTGTTTTGCTGTGTGTTCTGGGCTGAAGGCTCAACATTATATGCAGATATTTACCTGGATCAGTGGGAGGAGTCAGCATACCAGGTCTAAAACACTTAGTATTCTGGTTCCTGGATAACATCTTCAGCCCCTGGAATTGAACAGGAATTTAACATTCTCTGGACAAATTAAAAACACACATCGCCCTAAAACACAAAATGTTGAGTATCTGGAAATTCAAGTTTATTTATGAGTCTCAACTAGAAGCTGCAGCTACCAGAGCAATTACATTTTGTACATCTATTATTAGGAGAAGGAAACTCATTGGCATGCCTCTTCGTTTCCTGGCATCCTCTTTTTTTTTTTTAAATGAAGAAAACTTGTACTGCACTTTCACAGTCATCTCTAAGTACAATAGAGAATAAAAAAAAAATAATTTTAACGTGGTTAAAAATGAATTGCAGAACTTAACTCCCATTTTCCTGTCGAGTTTGGGGGTGTTAGGTTCACTAACATTTGTCACATTTTTAGCCAAACATTCCAAAAAGTGAAACCAACTGACTCCAAATGGCCCAAAACCTGCTCTGAAACACTTTGAAAGTACCGTTTTGGCACAAGCACTTAATGGACTCTCACCTACTACCACACATTGATTCTCAATGCAGTTATTCAATCACTTGCATTTCTCAAACTGAAGGTCAGAGATAGTCAGGAACAATTCTGGAGTTTAGAAGGGTCGAATTAGGTTATGCGCCACCCACTCCTGAGTCTCTATGACCTTCTGTTTCAGAGATCCAAACGATAAATAACCTCATTCAAAATGAATGTGGAGGAGGAAGGTAAAGATTCCACTAAACACTAGCACCACAAACCGTACCCACAGAAAGTGTTTAGATCATGTTTCAGACATCTGAAGTCAACGGGTACAATTTCTGGAAAAAAGTTTTCTAAAAATTAGCCAAACATTAAGTGTTGTTATCAGCACCAAAATTGAGGGGTGAGTCAGAGTTGGGCTAGGACTAGACTAAATCAAGTGGTTGAGGTTAGGGTAATTACTGGGTTGGGTCAGGTTTAAGGTTAGAGATCAAGTAAAAGGTCAGGCTAATTTCAAACTATTGAATTGTATTATCCAATGTTGGAACTGGGACCACTTGGTGCAGTCACAGATGTTTTAGGGTTTGTCGTGTCTGTTTCAGCCTTTGAATTTTAATAGAGGCCCATTTACCCCACATTTATGTTTAGAGTACTACACCCAACCCTAACACAGCAGAGATACTGAGCAAAACCAAACCTCCATCCTGACTGGAACTCAGGTTGTTCATACCTTCCACAGGAGGCTGAAAATATTAGACCATGTCAGAGTGAGAGGAGGTGGGACTCCATGGGGCCCTGCCCCCACAAGACCCAACATCAGGAACATTTACACATTAAAACATCTGGTATTGACAAACCAGCAGCAAAGGGGTTGAATAGAGACTCAAGATCAGAGCAACAGTGTATTAGAGAGAACAGATTTAAATAAACCAATTATAAACACACATTACAGTCAGAACAGCTGGGTAGAAACAGAACAGCTGCACCACAACAGTCAATTTATCACTGGAAAACTCAACTCACCTGGATAGTTGAGACACCACCTCTTACCTCCACCTGAAGACCTGGCTCTTGAAGAACTGGCTCCACCTCTTACCTGGACTGTCCTCTCTGGTCCTGCAAAGACAACATCTGGACTCAGCAGAAGTTACTTTGATTTCAGTAAACAGCATCTGTGTGTTCTGGGATGAAGGATCAGCATCATATGCTGATATTTACCTGGCTCAGCAGGAGAGTCAGCATTCCATAAAACACCCATCCAACACCTTCAGTAGTCTGGTACCTGGACATAATCAGCCTTTAGTATTAAATATGACTTTAACTTTTTTACTCTAGCTTATCGTCACAAAAGTTGACTTCTAAGAGTTTCCTGCATCTTCCATAAAACCAGTTTCCCAGCACATGTCCAGAGGTCTGATAAAGACTCACCTCGAAGCTGCAGCTCCCAGATGAATTTCATTTTGTAGAGATTGAGGGAAGGAACTCAGTGGCATGCCTCTTCAATGTTTCCTGGCATCTTTAATATAAAGTGTACTACAAATTTTAAGAGTCATCTCAAAGTACAACAAAGGAAGACAATGTGACTATGATAATTTAGTCCTGATTTTTAAAACTTGTTTAGAGAACTCAACGCCAACTCATTCACCACGTTTGGTGGTGATAGTGCACCTAACATTTGTCACATTTTTCCAAAAAGGGAAACCAATTGATTCCAGTTGGCCCAAAACCTGCTCTGAAACACTTTGAAAGTACCACTTTGTCAAAAACACTTCATGGAATTTTACCAACTACTGCCACACATTGATTCTTAATGTAGTTATTTAAAACATTTGCATTTCTCAAACTGAAGGTCAAATAGTCAAGAGTGGGTGGCGCATCACCTAATTCAACCCTTCTAAACTCTAGAATTGCTCCTGAGTCTCTATGACCTTCTGTTTCAGATACAAATGACAAATAACCACATTCAAAATGAATGTGGTGAGGAGGAAGGTAAAAACTCCACTAAACACTAGCGCCACAAACCGTACCCACAGAAAGTGTTTAGACCAAATGTTAGATGTGGCTCTCAGCACCTAAGTTGAGGGGTGAGTCAGAGTAGATCTAGGGTTAGACTTTGAACCCGAGTGGTTCAGGTAATCTACTGGTTTAGGTCAGGTTTAACAATTATAACGGGTCAGAATCAGGGTTGAGTTTAGAGTTCTAACCACATTTATTGGATTAAAATTTCTGCTATTCAAACTTGGGCAACTTGGTGTAATCTTTGATAATGTTTTTTGGGACCAATTACTACACATCTGTTTCATAATTTTTTAAAACCTGGTGGAGGCCCACCCACACACAGGGCCCAACTTTAATTAGGAACATTTACACAATAAATCAGGCAATCACAAACAGATAAGGGCTCACATAGAGCCTCAGGATCAGAAAAGTGAAAGCAACAAAGTTAAACCGATTAAACAGTCACTCATTATAGTCAGAAACAGAACAGATGTGCCACACCAGTCAAAATTCATCACAACTAAATTTATCTTGAGAGTTTGGATGAGTTCAGACTGTTTCTTTTACCTCCGCCTGAAGACCTAGCTCCACCTCTTACCTCCACCTGAAGACCCAGCTCTTCCTCTTTTACCTTCTGACACCTGGACCGTCCTGTGGTAGAGAAACAAGCATCACAGAAGATATAACCTGGACTTGGCAGAAACCACTTTGGAGTCAGTGATCAACATCTGCAACTGTGTGTTCTAGGCTGAAGGATCAGCATCATATGCAGATACACACCTGGATACATGGGAGGAGTCAGCATTCCAGGTCTAAAATGTTTAGTATTCTGGTACCTGGACAACATCTTCAGCCTTTGGAATTAAACAAGAATTTTACATTTTTTTGGACAAATTAAACACAGATCACCCTAAAATAAAAACTTGAGTTTTTGGATATTCAGTCCATTTATGAGTCTCAGCTAGAAGCTGCAGCTCCCAGACCAATTTAATTCTGTATATTATTAAGGGAAAGAAAAGCAACGGCATGCTTCATTAAATTTGAAGCAAGGGGATGCCAGGAAACAATGCAGTGCATTTTATATTACAGTGATCTCAGAGTACAACAAGAGAAAAGACAATGTGACTTAATGACAACTCATTCAGGATTTTTACTTTCCCCTTTAGAGAACTTTACTCCAACTCATTTCTTAAGTTTGGTGGGGACTTGTTTGATTTCCACCCCAAACATTATTCCAAAAAGCAAAACCAATTGACTTCAGATTGCCCAAGACCTGTTCTGAAACACTTTGAAAGTACCATTTTTGTCCAAGCACAGACTTTTACCTACTACTGCCACACATTGATTCTTAATGTAGTCATTTAAATCACTTGCATTTCTCAAACTGGAGGTCACAGATAGTCAGGAGTGAGTGACATATCACCTAATTCAACCCTTCTAAACTCTAGAATTGTTCCTGAGTCTATGAATTTGTTTCAGAGATACAACTGATAAATATTCATTCAAAATTAATGCATGAAAGTAAAAACACTACTAAACACTAGAATGACAAATTGTACCCACAGAAAGTGTTTAGACCACATTTCAGACATTTGAAGTCAATGGATGCAATTTCTGGAGTAATGATTTGAAAGAAAAAAAGAACTGGCTGCACCAAAGTTGAGGGGCGAGTTAGAGCTGGGCTAGGGTTAGACATTAAACCCAAGTGGTTAGGGTAATCTACTGGTTGAGTCAGGTTTGAGATTAAGGATTAGAATCAAACTGGAACTAAAGCATACACTTCCAATGTTTAAGTTATGCAAAATATACGATCTAGGCAAAAATGTTAGATTAATATTCAAAATAATATGTACCCATTAGTATATTCCATCAAGAATACTACTATAAAACTTGGATTAAGGGGGAAGGTGAAAGAGTTAAATATAAAAATAAAATTTATCTTGATGTTAGATTTGAAGTTTGGTGATAACACTTCCCCAGAAGTCTCCCCGTGTTGTCCATTAAGAGCAGTTAACCTGGAGATCAATGGCAGTGCAGCTACTGTTGAAAGGGGCCCAACATATGGGAGACTTGGTGACCATCTGTGAAACTGAAGGTCAGAGACCAAAGAGTGGGCAGTGCATGACCCAGTTCAGGCCTTCAGAGTTGTCCCCAAGTCTCTACAGCCCCAGAGAGGAAGTTGTTAAATAACCAGAACAAACAATGGGTAGAGGAAGAAGGTAGAATTTTCACAGGGGCTAGGGCCAACTTTAACCTTAACACTAGAGCCATAAATCACAGCCATAGGAGTTTAGACAATTTCAGGCATTTGAAGTCAATTGTTTCAAAGTTTTGAAGGTTTTTTAACAGTTGGCCAAACATTTGGTGACACGATCAGTACCCAAAATGAGGTAGGAGTCAGAGTTGGGCTAGAGCTAGACATTAAACCCGAGTGGTTGAGGTTAAGTAATCTACTGGGTTGGGTCATGTTTAAAATTAGGGATTAAATAAATGGTCAGGATCAGGGTCAAGGTTAATGTTTGGACTCAAAGGCTTAAGTTAGGAATTAATAAGTCATGTTTAGGGTACCTTTCATACATTAAAGTGCTTTACAGGATAAAAGGAACATATACACATTAGATATCAGATAATCACAAACAAGCCAGGGGGGTCAAGTAGTGACCCAGGATCAGATCATCATAGTAGAGGAAACTGCATTAAAAAAAAAAAACTCACTCATTACAGCTCAAAATACACAAACACCAAATAACCAGTGAAAAATCACTGGCAAACATAACTTATCTTAAGGATCCAAATGAGTTCATACTTGATCTTTTTCCTCCACCTGAAGACCCTGACCATCCCCTCTGTGGTTCTATGGATCAGAAACAAACATTACAGAAAACATAATCTGGGTTTAGTAGAAACAACTTTGGATTCAGTGATCAACAGCATCTCGCTGTTCTGGGCTGAAGGATCAGCATCATATGCTGATATGCAACTGGCTCAGTGGGAGGAGTCAGCATTCCATAAGACAACTTCAGTATTCCAGTACCTGGACCACATCTGTAGCCTCTGGAATCAAACTCACCTGGAATCAACATTTTTGGTGAAATTAAACATCACTCTAAAATAATTAAAACAAACTACTCTTAAGACAAAAAAAAGATCAATTTAAGTGATATGCAACCATATCATAATCAATATAACCATTATACAACTTCCAGGGAGGGGAAAGAGTTAAATATAAAGTTTAGCTTCAGGTTAGAATGGGCGTTCAGTAATTACACTCTACAGAAATATCCCTGATGCCAGGCATGTATTATTGGAAAGTTATGGATATCACTGAAACTGAAGGTCATAGAGACTCAGTGGGTGGTGCATGACCCAATTCAGGCCTTCAGAGTTGTCCCGAGTCTGTACAAACCTACAGTTCCAGAGGGGAAGCTGTTAAATAACCAGATTTAGTAAAAGAGGCAGGTAAAGTTACACTAGACATTGGAGCAATAAATCACAACCATAGAAAGTGTTTAGACCAAATGTTAGATGTGGCTCTCAGCACCTAAGTTGAGGGGTGAGTCAAATGTTTCTGGCATTTGAGGAAATATATAAATAAGGATTCAATACCTTTAGTATTGTGGTATCTGGATGACCTCTGCAGCCTCTGGAATCAAACAACTGGTTTCTGGATACTTGAGTTTAATATAGAACAATCAGCCACCAAAGTTAACTTTAAAGACACAGATCATCCTGTATCCTCCAGAAATCAGTTTCACACCCAGAAGTCTGATTGTCTCTTAAGACAAAAAAGATCAATTAAAATTCAAGTTTAAGACGATATGTAAACATTAAAATATATATACACTATCGAAAATACTACCATTTCAAAATTTGTATTAAAGGGGGAAGGTGAAAGTTAAATAAAATACTAAAATTTTGCTTGAGGTTAGAATTGGAGGTTGGCAATTACACTTCCCAGAAATCAACCTGCATCTGTTAACCGCAGTTAAAATGGAGATCAATAGCAGTGCAGGTACTGTTGGCCTTAGTGACTTGCATCTCTGACACTGAAGGTCATAGACTCAGTAGTGGGTGGCGCATGACCCAATTCAGGCCTTAAAGTTGTCCTGAATCTGTACAGCCTACAGTTCCAGAGAGGAAGCTGTTAAATAACCAGATTAACATTAATGATGGAGGAAGTTAAAACTACACTAAATAAAGCCACAGAGAGTTTAGATCACATTTCAGACATTTAAAATCAACTTGTTCAACTCTAAATTATGCATCACTATCAGCACCAACGTTCAAGGGTGAGTCTGGGTTGGGCTAGGGTTAGACTTCAAACCTGAGTGGTTGAGGTTAGAGTAACCTACTGGGTTGGGTCAGGTTTATGGCTAGATATCAAGGGTCAGGATCAGGGTGAAGTTAGGGTTAGGCTGTCACTTCCAGTTGGTCTGCAAGTGACAGATTAAGAGAAGACCACCTGGCTCCACCTCTCTTACCTCCTCCTGAAGACCCAGCGTCACCTCTCTTACCTCCACCTGACACTTGGACCATCCCCTCTGTGGTTCTGGTCAACATCTTCAGCATTTGGAATCAGGCACAACAAGGTTAGGGTTATTAACAAAGTAAAACATATCACCATAAAAGTAAATTGTTAATCAGCAACAGAGTCCAAACAAAACATCAAACGATTCCAATCAGCCTCACAGCAAGAAGGTCACAGGTTCAAGACCTCCTTGGTCCTGGGACCTTTCTGTGTGGAGTTTGCATGTTCTCCTCACATCTGAGTGGGTTTTCACTGGGTACTCCGGCTTCCTCCCACAGTCCAAAAACATGCCGAGGTTAATTGGAGACTCTAAAAAATTTCCCATAGGTGTGAGTGAATGGTGTGTGCCCCACAATTGGCTGGCGACCATCTGGGGTGTATCCCTGCCTCTCACCGTAACGCACTGGGATAGGCTCCAGCAGACCATGTGACCCTAATGAGGAATAAGCAGGTGTAGAAGATGACCGACTCCAATCATTTCTATAATTAACCAGTGTTTCCTCAGCAGCAGGCAAACAGGACACTAGACTGCACGTTTTACTTTATAACATTAAAAATGCAATCAGAATTTACATAATGGAGTGTAGATATTAACTTTATGCTGCTAAATTAGTTTACTCACATTCGGGACACCAAGTTGGCACCAGGCTAAATTACTTCAACTACCGATATGTTACCCAACATTAGCTGGCATCAATATATTGTGAACATCAGTTTAACTTGTAAAATCTATGTTGATTATCTCAAGCTCATAACTTTAGTGTAGTTTTTCTCCACTGGTAAATCACTGACTTTCATCCTCTGATTTGCTCATCTGTTGCCAGGTTCACCCCCATATTTAGCTTTAGTTTGACACAAGGCAGCAAGTAAAGAAATTTACACTGCAGCAAATACAACTGAACCAGCTGTGATGCTTCTCCTCATGTGTTCACTTTAACATTAAAACCTGTCAACCACAATCACAGAGAAAAATCTTCCAACACAAATAAGCCTCAGCAGTGAATCTGGTTTAGAATCAATCAACCAACTAACTAGTTAATTAATAAATTAACTCACAGTTTAAATCCTTAGTCCACACAGCCTGAGCAGAACTGGACCACAACAGCAAAGCACTGATTCACCTGCTGAAACCACAGGAACAACAGAGCTAAAGATTGCAGCATTTAAACCTGAATCCCCAGGTGACAATCATTGGTCCTGATTAGCCCTGCCCCCTGATCTACTGAAGTCATCACCTGTGTCACAAACAGGTGTTTCACCTCCTCTTTGTCTCCTTTACATGTCTATGATTAGGTCTATTTGTTACTTCCTCCTCCACTTCATTTCATTCATTCTTGCTGGTTTTAATGGTTTTCTATTAACATAACTGTGCTGTGTGATTTTTATTTGACTCAGTGACCTATTTATTTATTTATTTACTTAATTATTTGGATCATTTATTTTCCCACTAGAGATGCAACAATTAGTTGATTATTTATCAACTTTTACATTAATCTTCAACTGTTTTGGAGAGGTTAAAAATATCTTTTTGGACTTCTGGTGGTGCCATGTTGTAGATGGCAGCGAGAAAGTAGCTCTAGAAAAAAACAATTAAAACTAGCGATTAACTAAAGGGAAAATGCCAGGAAGCAAGTCTATCTAGAAAATAAAACTGACAGAAAGTATGGTGAAGAAAGGGAAACCCGTCGAGGAGAATAATGCAAAGGAAAAAGTCACCGACTCGGCAGAGGTGGCTTGCCCAGATAAAGAGCGGGAGGAGCCGGTCAGCAGTGACCGTGACTCGGTCATATTAGCAGAGCTACGCAAAGGCACCGAGCTGGGGGGAAACAAGCATTCCTACCCCAGCTCTCTGCCTCTCACCGGGGACAACTCCTGAGTGGTAGAGAATCCTCTCGAACACCTCTCGAGGAAACGGAAAAGGGTTAGCAAACGGAAAAGGGAGGGGGGCCCCATGGGTGAAGGCCCAGCCACCAGGCACTCACACCTGAGACCCTCCCCCAGGCCTGGCTCCAGGGAGGGGCCTCGGTAACCCACACCCGGGCAAGGCTAATGTTGACCCAATAATCCTGTTCTTCATCAGGAGATTTTGAGCTGCATTTTGTCTGATCCCTCACCTAGGACCTGATTGCCATGGGTGACCATACCAGGGGCATAAAGCCCCAGACAACATAGCTCCTGGATCATTGGAACAGACAAACCGCTCCACCACGGTAAGGTGGCACCTCCAGGAGGGGCGTAGTAGTAGTAGATAGGTTAAACTGTAGTAGTAGTAGTAGTCATAGTAGTAGATAGGTTAGACTGTAGTAGTAGTAGTAGAAGATAGGTTAAACTTGAAGTAGTAGTAGTAGTACTTCTACGTCTGATGAAACCCTGAAGTTGTAATGGATCCTATCTCCTCATCCTCCACATACACCATGATTCTATACATTTCTGTTATTCTATATATTTCTGATTCTATTTAATGTCATACTCAACTGTTTTTTATGTTCTAATGTATTGTTTCCATCCTATAATCCATTGAGGCCAATCTATGATTTGTGATTTTGGGCTGAACAAATAAAATTGACTTGATCTTGTATGTTCTTACATGACAGGATAGTGCAAATTAAAGTAGGAACAAAATTAACAATGAAATCTCTTGAAAATGCTTCAGTGCAGAAACAGTTACAGCAGCTGCTTCATCCTGCAAATGTCCAAACCCACCCATCAGGCTGAAAACGCAGTTCAAAGTGACTGTGTTGCTGCTTCAGTAGCTGAGACTGATCAGCAGAACACAAACTGGGAGATGATGGCTGCACCACAGAAAGGAGATTTATCAGCATCTGAGACAAAAATCCTGCAAGTTATTGCTGCTGGTGAGTATCACTGAACTGTCATTATACCTTTACTTATTATCTTGTCTTGTGAAGAATTAAATCAAAGACAAGACATCAAGACATTACCATTTTAGAGTTTCATTTGAACATTTTGTAGATAATACTTAAAACCGAATAACTTTGGGTTAGAGTTAGGGTTAGTGTTTTCTGGAAAAGTCTGTGTACATCCAGTTAATCAATTGTCTGTATAAGCAGAGATTTTAGTCAAAGTAGATCAGCTGAACAACCAACATGTCTACAGACAATGAAACATAATGAATGAAGAAATATATTTCCAATATTAAAAGAATACTGAATCAAAATTAATCTAAGATTAAACTTTGTTCCCCCATATCACCAGGTTACCAGATTCATATGCAGTTCTTTTCTGGAAAACTTGGAAAAATATTCAGAAATAACCTGGAGGAGAATAATAATAATAATAATAATAATACATTTTATTTAAAGTAAAGCATTACCAAATTCACATGAATTGTATTGTTTTTTGATCTGATTTTTGCTGTAATATTTTGGGTCTACAGGTGATGTTCATGAAGCTGCTCAGCTGTTTGTCAGAAGTACGAGTCAACCGTCTAGATGAGGTAGAAAAATACATTTTAAATGTTAGTAGTTGTGGAAAGTTTTAAGTTTGGAAGTGTTTTAAGTTTGAAAAAAAAAAACAACCCAAGGTCTTCTTTATAGCACTTTCATTCAAGTAAATAGGATAGACCGTGAGTTTAGAGATTTCTTTTTTAAAATACAGGTTCCAAGGTTATTTTGTCATCACATCAGTCTTTTGTCCAATGTTTTGACATATGGTTGTGTCTAAAATCACATACTTTTTAATCCCAGTAGTATCAACAGTAGTGTATATGAGCCTTCTTCTGGTTAGAGAGGCATAACCACGGTTACCTGAGCCAAGTCTGAAGTAAAAAAAACAACAGGTGAAATGTGAAAATGAAAGGTCAATTCAACCTATGATCAGTCCAGTTTTAGATAGATTAATATATCAATATAATATATATTATATAATATCAATATAAATAATACATAAAGAATCACAATGTTTTTGACTGTGACACACACACACCATGATGCAACAGTTGCTGTGACATGTGTTTTCCATTATGATGAGACATATGGAGACGACTCGAGAGGCCAATTCAGCCCACTGACACGGTGATAAAAGCACTAAACATTTGTCACAGACTTATCTGTCACAGTCAGTTGCTTCATACATTCTCACCCAACAACAGTTGTCAGACACCATTCATTATTTTAGAAAGTTTACAATAGAGACCACTCAACTTTATTTTTGAAAAATCTAAATAATAAGTAAATAACTAAGGGACTGTGGAAACAGGGTTAGGATGCAGAGAGGGAACCTTCCATACCTCAAAATAAAATAAAAGATAATTATTATATAATGCATAATATAAAAAATAAAACAATATAATAGTTAAAATGACATACATACAATACACAAACAAACAAAATGGTGTTTCCTATTTACAGATTATTCTCTTTGATTTTAAACCACAGGCCACTAAATGAAAAGACAGAATTTAATCATTTTAACCTAATTTCACCAGGGAAGAATGAAAGAACAAAAGAAAACCAAAATCTATGTTGATATAAATTGAAAATGCAAAACACCTGATTATACTACCTTCAGAAAAAACATTAAATGCATTTATCTTCCCTCAAATGATCCACAGTCTCCAAAACATCAAAACTGCTTCTCTTTATTTTCAGTTTACCCAGGATACAATGTGTGTATTAAGCCATAATTCCTTATATTTTGAAGAGTCAAGCTGGAGTTTCATTGAGAAGACATTTTCTTTTGTATTTTTTTCCATCATCATAGTATAAAGTGACTCTTTGTTTCTGCAGAATGGGATGACTCCACTGATGCATGTAGCCTATAAAGGAAAAGCAGACATGTGTCGTCTGCTGCTGCAACACAGAGCTGATGTGAATTGCAACCAGCACGAACACGGCTACACAGCTCTGATGTTCGCCGGTCTGTCAGGTACAACACTGATATCTAGAAGAGGTTTTCAAATCAAATTTAGCTATAGACCATATTTAAAAACAACTTGCAATTGTTCAAAGTGCTTTACATGTATAAACCAAACAGAAACACATAATAGACATGGATGGATGGATGGATGGATGGATGGATGGATGGATGGATGGATGGATGAGGGATGGATGGATGGATGAATGAGGGATGGATGGATGGATGAATGAGGGATGGATGGATGGATGGATGAGGGATGGATGGATGGATGGATGGATGGATGATGTATGGATGAGGGATGGATGGATGGATGGATGGATGGATGAATGAGGGATGGATGGATGGATGAATGAGGGATGGATGGATGGATGGATGAGGGATGGATGGATGGATGGATGGATGATGTATGGATGAGGGATGGATGGATGGACGGATGGATGGATGGATGAGGGATGGATGGATGGATGGATGAGGGATGGATGGACGGACGGATGGATGGATGGTGATGGATGATTTACCAATAAGGAGTTTTGGGTTGTCCCATAGGCCCGATGATAAGCTTAGAAAAGGGCTAAATTTAAATATGTGTGACACCTTTCTCCATAGTCCTTGTAAATGAGAAATAATCGGATGGGATCGGGCATTAGGAGGCATTCTAGCCGTCAAGAACAGTAATGGAGGTATTGAAATACACAGTGACCGCTCTATTGCATACCAAGGAGACGCTCTCTCCGGGGGTAAAGCCCAATGTGCCGAATGCTTCAGATTGAACGCATAGTAATAGAATAAAAGATTTGGCATTCCTAGGCCCCCTTTCCGTACAGGCTTCTGCAATTTACGCAGATATATTCTTGGCCTTTTACCATTCCAGAAAAGCTTGTTACACATAGTATCAAATTGTTTGAAATATTTTGCTGGGATACTTAGTGGGAGAGACTGAAATAGGTAATTAACTCTAGCAGAACAATTCATCTTTATAATATTGACTTTTCCCCATAGTGAGATAAAGTGGAGCCCACCTTTCCAAATCTGTGTTAATTTTGTTTAGGAGTGGTTCAAAATTACATTGTACTATTTTGTCTAGTTGCCTAGGAAATAATATTCCCAAATATTTTATTCCCTTAGGGGGCCATTGAAATGATCCATCTGGAAATAATGTTTTTGGACAATACGTCATCAAAGGAAGGGTCTTAGTCCAATTCACTCTATAGCCTGAACAACTGGAAAAAGATCTTATAGTTTTAAGCAACGCAGGAATAGATTTGTCTGGATGCATAATAAATACTAAAATATCATCAGCATATAGCATAAGCTTATGTGTGGTCCCTGCATTTGGGACTCCAGGGATATTAGGGTCTTTACGAATTGCCGCAGCTAGGGGTTCTAATGCTAAACGCAATCAAATGCTTTTTCAGCATCGAGTAAGATGGCTGCTGTAGGTGCATATTATCAGATTATATTCATATTTAAGCTGTGTGACTGTTTTTAAGATGAGTGGGGAATAGTTTTGCTTTAATTTGTCTTCTGCCTCTCTCAATTTCTTCTCCAAGTCTGCAAGTTTCCTTGTGTTTTGTTTTTTCCTGTGCGATGAGAACTGAATAAGATGGCCCCTTACAAAGGCTTTCAATGCCTCCCAAACTGTGTCCACTGATGAAACAGAGGCAATATTTGTTTCAATAAATAACTCTATTTGTGTTTTTAACATAGCCTTAAAGGCATCGTCTTTCAGGAGGGAGAAATTGAATCTCCATCTTGGGGATTTAAAGATATCATTAATAGGGACCAGTTCAAGTGTTACTATTGCGTGATCTGCTATTAATATGTTGCCAATTGCACACCATGAACTGCTGAAAAAAATGTATAATCCCTCCCACTGGGATTAAGCAGACGCCACACGTCCACCAGGCCCAGGGCTGAACACATTTTCTTAATTGTGAGAAGGGACTTTGGAGGTCTGGACTTACTAGGGACACTTCTGTCTAACCCCGCACAGGGGTTAGCGCTGTTGCCTCACAGCAACAAGGTTGCAGGTTCAAGACCTCCTTGGTCCTGGGTCTGGGACCTTTCTGTGTGGAGTTTGCATGTTCTCCCCGTGTCTGCGTGGGTTTTCACTGGGTACTCCGGCTTCCTCCCACAGTCCAAAAACATGCTGAGGTTAAGGAGCCTTCAGGAAAACCATCCTCCATGTCATCAAGCCTCTCAGCGAGAGCCGCCAGTTCAGCTTTACTGGCTGGGGGGTTAGCCCTCAGTCGGTTGTCGGACTCCTCCAGGAAGCCGAGTCGCCCCTCTACCTCACTGATCCATGCCACCAGAGTTGTTAGCTTCTCCTCCATTGATGAAGTAGCTTTGCGAATTTCCCCCTCTCCCCCTTTCCGGATATTTGTTTGAGAATGGAGAAAATATTTGCAATATCCTCCGTGACGTTACCTGGTGGCTGGCCACCGTCTTCTTCCTGACTCCCTGGTGAATTAGCATCACTGCTTACACGGGCAGCTGGCAAGCCCGTGATGTTTTTCGGGTTCTGTCGTCTGGAACTTTTAGGTTTGCCTGAAATTGTTCCCTAAGCACTTTGTCTATAGTCTGGACATGTACTAGTAAGAAAATGTCTATTTATGTGTTGACGGATAAATGTATAAGCTACTCTCTGCGGAGCTACTCTGTTAAGCAGCCATCTTCTTCACCGCATCACATGACCTCCGGAGTTTAAATTTCTAACCATCCAATAGACAACCTAACTACAAGAAGGTGATTTGTCATCAGGGTCAGGGTTAGAATGTGAAATGTGGTGACTAATTTTTTTTGCCTCATTGTGTGTAGTGACATGTGACTGTATAAATAAGGTGATAACACATTTGACCCACATGTACACAGTTTGTCCTAAAACATGCTGCTTCCTTTACATATTGTAGAAAAGAGCCTATAAAATGTGTCATTGTTTCATGTGGGACCAACAAGAGATAAAACCTGGCATAAACTATAAATAACAGTGTAGGATGAAACAATGAATGTACTGTCTCAATGACAGAGTTGGTTTGTTTCTTGCTGTGTTAGATTGTCATGCTGGTGAAGGAGAACCCACTGCTGGTGGATGTAGCGGCGCTGCAGAAATGTTCCCAGGTGATGGACCTGTTGTATGAGCGGTGTTTGAAGCAGCAGAACAACGAGGTTCTGGCCATGAAGATGCACTACATCAGCTGCGTCCTGCAGAAATATTTGAGCTTCCTACAGAAACAGGATGATAAACTGGACACACTCATCAGGAGGTGAAGAACTGAGCCCTCAGCTGACATTAATGATCTAAAGTCACAGTTAAAGGAGCACTCCATCAAATTTAAACCATCCAGATTGGTTTACTCATTCATTACAAGTGAGAGGCAGGATCCACCGAGACAGGAAGCAGCCTATCATGGAGCGCGCACACACACACCCACCCTCCTAATTTCAAGTCTCCAGTTAACCTCAGCATGTGTTTGGACTATGGGAGGAAGCTGGAGAACCTGGAACCCACCAGACACAGGGAGAAAATGAAACTACAGATGGAACCTGGACCAGGACTGGAACTTACCTAACCCAATGCACCACCATGTCGCTCCAGTCACACCCTCAGAGAAAATTTTCCCATAAAACCAGTTGTATGATGCCTTCATGTGGCTCTAGGGGATTCATCGTTAAGAATGATGCCATATAATGTGAATTCAGGATTGCAGACAATACATTTTTAAAGGAAAGCTTGTTCACATAAAATGGGATAAGATAATCCTTTATTAATCACACAGTGAGGAAATCTCCATAACTACAGAAACAAAGTGGGCAGCAAAAATACAAAGTTTAAAAAAAGGAAAAAAGGCAATAAATAACAAAAAGAAATATAACCTCAGTGAATGTGCAAATTATAGTGCAGTCTTGGAGGCTGCACTATAATTGCACTGTAGTATACTGTAAGACTATGCAATTAATTGAATTTTGATTGTGATTTGTGTCAAACAATCTCCAAACTCATAATCAAGTTGAAACAATTTTTGACATTTTTCTTTGCCCAATTTCTGAAAGAGAGCACGGGCGTGAGTGAGAGATATCTCTCTATAGCCTAAAGTAATAATTAAGGAAGGAAAAAAAACAGTGACCGCAACTCAAACTGCAGACAATCCTATAAAAAACAGGCATGAATGTTAAGCATCATTTACTACCTCCCACCACATGATTTTTATAAAAAATAAAATCGATCATCGATGCTGTACCTTTGAGTGATGTTAACTGAGCCCAGCAAAGGAGCAACACGTTGTGTGCTCAGGAGGCTAGTCACCAGACCAGCAGCCACTCTGACAACATGACGGACACCAGAAAAATACATTTGAGCAAGTTACATGAACGCACATTTGCACAATATCAAAACATGTAAAGCTACATGTAATTGGCTGAACAAAAACATTATTACATAGACTACCTATATAAGTTTCTCCAAACTCCCCAGGGTCCCAAAGCCCTCCCAGTTACACAAAGAAAATGCTTTTGTTGTAGAAATGTAATTTTTCATTAACTGTAAGCACACAAACTAATTTGCATTCACCACTGTGGTAAAATAAAATAAAATAACTGTGTAAAAATAATATGAATATTATCATGAATAGGGTGAAATTATATCTAACACTTTCATGTTGTTGAATGATGAAATGATGTGCAGGTTATATTATATTATTTTAAAAACTCATGGTTCCTATCATCTATTTAATTACTAAGCTCCCAGAAACAGCTGATTAATTCCATGTTTTTAATGTCCTAAAAATGTTTTAATGTCTGTTGAGAGGAAGAGACAGTGATGGTTTCCCTCAGTACCAGGAGAAGTTTATCCGTGACTGCATCAGGAAGTTTCCATATTGTGAAGTGACGCTGCTGCAGCAGCTGGTGAGCAGCATCACTCCAGTAGAGATTGTAAGTGGAAAAATAGAATTTAATAATTCCTACAATTTCTAATTGTGTAGTAAAATGCCTCCATATTTGTTGATTTGAATGCATTGTTGTTGCATCAGAGCCAAAGGTGTTTTCAGTGTTGACGCAGGCGCTGAAGGGTCAGATGATTTTCATAGATGCTGACTGTTGCTCCACATGTGGAGAGAAAGGAGCTGACAAGACCTGCTCCCTCTGTAAGACAGTAAGTCTTTAAACCATGTATCTCTGACATATACGTGTATATATATAACGTCTCTGGGTTACAAAGTCAAAAAGTCACTCTTGTTGAATGAACCACCAAACGACCTTTCATTTTCTGGTGTGGTTCTAAATTTTCAATAGTGCAAACAACTGTCTACACAGCATGAACCTGCAGCAGTGTGTGTATTTTGTGTTGTATTTTATTAATTAGTACAATCCAGGATTCTTTCCCTCCCATTCTCTTCATGTTAATTTTCAGATTCACTGTTCACATTTTCATTCACAAGAACAGAATAATCCTGAAACAGAACTAATCAGTGTTGCTTAGTTCCTTGTTGTGTAAGTATGTCTAAGACATTTCCCCGTTAGATGATGGCAGTGACCTGGTGATGAACACAGCCAACTTCCTGAAGGAGCTGTGTTTGCGGGCGGAGGAGACAGTGGTGGCCTCCCTTTGTCCTGCAGAGCTGCTGGCATGTCCGTCCACTCCAGCTGAAGGTCCGTCCTACAGCCAGGACTGAGACAGGACCGAGGTCCTGTGTTGAATCATCACAGAACTTACGTGGCTCAACTGAAAGATCTGTATCGTCTAACCCTAACCCATGAATCTCAGATAATCAACCTTCCACGCTCAGGTCATTTTACATACTGACTGCTGCAAAAAACTAGAATTAATGAGATTCTCTGAATAAATGATGAATCAGGAAACTTTGTGTTACCCTGATAAGTGAATTAGAGACATGAAGTGGAGAAATCATTCACTGCTACTGCTGTGAAAAATCAACTTCAAAACTTTATCAAAAAGATTTTCAGTGTAAGGTGTGAAAAGAAATGTCTGAACATAGCACAGAGTCGCTTTAAGAATCCAAAGTATTTTAAAGGATTAGAAAGTATTTTAAAGGATTAGAAAGTATTTTAACGGATTAGAAAGTATTTTAAAGGATTAGAAAGTATTTTAACGGATTAGAAAGTATTTTAAAGGGATCTTTCCATGGTCAGAATGAACTGGAGGAAACTATACTGGGATAATTCAGACATAAATAGAATATGTGCCTGAATCAAGTTAGTGAGGGAAGTCATTACTATTTAATCATACTCATAGAATTCGATGCACTGGGTAGAATGAAAGTTTGGTACTGCTGTTATTGAGTGGGCTGCACCAATCAGAGCCACAGTTTTAATGACCATGTGACCTCAGAGTTAAGAAACAGTTTGGGCCAAAGACTTGTTTCAGTGTGTAATAGATTTTTGTCATGTTGGACATGTGTTTTTTTTACAATTCACTGCTTCCTAGAGGGAAAAGGTTTAGTTTCATCATCACTTTATTGCGTTTCAAATACAAAATATATCAAACAAAACAGACATTTTACTTTTGTAATCAAGAATAACACAGCAAATGGAGCTGGAACCACAAACAGAATGGTTGTATTTATGAGAAATACCTGACTAGAGGACTCCCGGTGCGGCGCTACAGCTAGATGGACACGTAAGTGCGAGCTCCCGCTAGTCGGTTCGGATAAAGTACCTCCTATCAATGTAAATGTACCTGATATCATTTTATTTTAAGTATGGAAGGAGGGAGAATGTTAAGGAGTCATACGACGAGTAGAACTGAGAGTGAAACACAACAAAACCCAGGAGTGACCGAGTCTGAACACGAGGGAAGCCCAGACGACGAAAGACAAATGCTAGCTGAAGCTAACACCGACCATAACGCCCTGCTCCAGGCCCTAACAACAATGCTTCGCACAGAGCTAAACGAATTTAAACAAGAAATGAGACGGGACCTGGACGAATTTAAAAATGACGTCAAGAAAGTCCTGAAAGAGGACCTCGAGAAATTTAAAGGTGAAGTTTTGCAAGAGCTCCAGAACCAAAATGCTAATATAGCCGAAGCACAGACTCGGATAGCCGACATGGAGTTGGCCTGCTTGGTCATGAAAGAAACACTACTGGCGGTGGTGAAAGAAAACACAGAGATGCGAGAGAAAGTCGTCGATCTGGAGAGCCGCTCAAGGAGAAATAATATAAGAATCTACGGGGTGCCAGAAGGAAAGGAGGGGAGATCCGTCACGGAGTTTGTTAACGAACTGATCAATCGCCACCTGGACCCGCCGGAGGGAGTCGAGCTCAGTGTCCAGCGGGCGCACAGAGCATTGGTCCAAAAGCCGAATGCTGCTGCTGCTGCGGTGGTCCCACCGAGATCGATAATTGTTAACTTTTTGGAGTTTCAAGTTAAGGAGTTGGTCCTGAGGAAAGCGTGGCAAAAGAAGATTGAAATTGACGGCAAACGACTTTATTTTGATAACGACTACGCGACAGACATCGTGGAGAGGCGCAAGGCTTACGGCCCCATCAAAGCCGCGCTGAAGGAGAAGGAGATCCGGTATCAGACACCCTACATGAAGATGCGGGTGCACTGGGAGACCGGTCTGGTTATTTACAGCTCAGCGGAGGAGGCAGCGCGGGACCTGAATCGACGCGGAATCAGGGTGAAGTTGAAAACCAAGGCGAGCACTGAGGCGGCCACGGAGGGACGACTGAACGCCGCGTTACCATGGAAACACACTAACACCTCGGACAGCGCAGCGAGCCAAGCAGAAGCTGACAGAGTTCAGACGAGACCCCGACCAGGAGATCTCCAGTGAATGAAAAGATAAAGGACACATCACCGGGTGAAGTTAAATACCACCATGAGTATATTTTTTTTATTTACCTTAAAGGATATTTATGTTTGTAAAGAAGAGCGCTACTTATACACACTTCTGGGACATACAAGACATGACTCACATCTTAAGTTTATAGATCAGTAAAACCGGCAAGAGGGGGTGTTCCGTAGCAAACACCAAATGTTGGACAAATCTAGTTTCTGTGGGTTTTTTCCCACTACTAGGGAGGGCCCCTTCTATAGTGAGGCACTAAACCCTCCGCCCCCCAACGGGGACCACAAGGGATAGTTAAGTACATCTCCTTTTTGGAAGTCATATTGTTCAATGTTCATTTGTTGTTCTGAGGTTTTGTTTAGAGTTGGATTACTACACAAATTCATTAGTAATGATACAGTATAGTGCTAAGATACTGTCGTTGAATATTAATGGTTTAAATAGTCCTGTGAAACGTCAGAAGGTAATGACCAAATTAAAGAAGGACAGATCACAAATATTTTTTCTTCAAGAAACACACCTGTCCAGTCAAGAAAGTGAAAAACTCAAGAGGTTTGGCTACAATAATTCATTTCATAGTGCATTCCGACATGGATGTAGAAGAGGTGTGATCATACTAATCCCAAACTCAGTGAAATTTGAATGTATCAATAAAATCAGTGATAAAGAAGGGAGATTTATTATTGTGAAAGGAAAACTGGAGAACAAAATGGTGACACTGGTAAATGTTTATGCTCCACCTAATAGTTCAAAACAATTCTTTACAAACTTATTTGATACTCTGATTCTAGAAATGGATGGAGTATTAATATGCGGTGGTGACTTTAATATTGTGATGAACAATACTTTAGACACGACAAATAAGAATAAACACACCACCCATGTTACAAGAATGGTTAAGAGAACACTTAAAGAGTTTGGGATAGTTGATACATGGAGGGAGTTACATCCCTCCGAGAGAGACTACACACACTTTTCGCCACCTAACAACAGCTATGCCAGGATTGACTATTTCTTTATGAATAAGGAGGATTTATATAGGGTGAAGAAGTGCGTAATTCAAGAGGCTGATGTATCTGATCACTGTGCGGTTTATCTAGAAGTTAATTTGAAAATGCAGGAGAAAAGCACTTTATGGAGGCTAAACGTGGGAATATTAAATAATTTGTCAATAGTGGAAGAGCTAAAGAAAGACATTTTAACCTATCAAAAAGAAAATGACAATGGAGAGGTTACCCCTGTTATTTTATGGGACGCCCTTAAAGCAGTCATAAGGGGAAAATTGGTCGCAAAGACGGCAGCTTTAAAAAAAACAGAGAGGAGGTCTATAGAAAAGAAAAGGAGAAGCTGTTAATAACTGAACAACAACACAAAACTACTCAAGACCCCGTACTGCTTTCAAAAATTAAGGAAATCAGGGATCACATAGATAGAATATTAACCACAGAAATTGAAAAAAAGACAAGATTTTTGAAACAATCCTATTATGAAGTGGGGCCAAGGGCAACCAAACTTCTGGCAAAACGATTAAAAAAGCAGCAAGCAGATCGGACAATTCACAAGGGATACAAATACAAATCAGATGATTCATGATCCCAAAGAAATTGGAACTACATTTAGGAACTACTATAGAGACCTGTACCGCCAAACTCCCTCCGCTGACATTAGCCAAATGAAAACATTTCTTGAGGAACTGGACTCACCATCAATTGGAAAAAATCAAAATGACCATCTGACTTCACCCATTACAAAAGAAGAGATAGAAAAAGCAATAAAAAGACTAAAAACAAACAAATCTCCCGGCAGTGATGGACTACCATCTGACTGGTATAAGACATTTCAGGTACAGCTTATACTTCTCCTCGAAAAGTCATTCAACTACACACTTGAATATGGTGAAATACCCCCGTCCTGGAAGGAAGCGGTGATAACAGTGATCCCCAAGAAAAGCAATAGTGAGACTTGTTCAGATTATAGACCCGTCTCATTACTCAATGTCGATTATAAATTGTATACTTCTATTATTTCAAAAAGATATGAATATTTTATTAGTGACATCATCGAAGAAGACCAGACAGGCTTTATTAAGGGTCGTCAGTCTCATGATAACATAAGGAGAACCCTGTATATTATAAATCATATTATAAAAAGCCTTTGACAGTGTCAACTGGTCTTTTCTGTATCAGGTACTTGGAAAATTCGGACTTAATGACAAAGCTGTTAGATGCATTAAAACGCTTTACCAAAGCCCGACTGCAAGGATAAAAATAAATGGCAGTCTCACTGACAGTATAACTTTAGAACGATCTACTAGACAGGGGTGCTGTCTATCTCCAACCTTGTTTGCAATATTCATAGAGCCCCTGGCACAAGCAATCAGGCAAAATAAAGATCTTAAAGGAGTGGAGGTTGGAGGAGAAGAGCACATCATTGGGCTTTTTGCAGATGATGTGGTCTGTTTTTTGGAGGTGCCAGACACATGTATACCCATATTAATCAACCAATTAGAGATGTTTGGCTTTTGTTCTGGTTACAAGCTTAACTTGACCAAAACACAGATTTTAACATTCAATTACTCTCCATCCCAAATCATACAACAAAAACATAATCTGAACTGGAAGGCAACAAGAATGAAATATCTAGGGGTCACCCTAACACAAAACACTGATGATTTATATGAAACTAACTATGGTAAACTGGATAAAGAGATTAAGAGCGACTTGGACAGGTGGGCCATCCTCCCACTAGACATTGGTTCGCGAATAGAGACCATAAAAATGAGTATACTACCCCGGCTTCTCTACCTGTTTCAGGCTCTACCCATTGAGATACCAGAAGGACAATTCAGACTGTGGGACAAAACCATTTCAAGGTTTATATGGAATGGTCACAGACCGAGAATCAAATTTGAAACATTGCAGATTGGAAAGGATATGGGGGGTTTGGCATTACCAAACCTTAAGGCATATTTCCATGCGGCACAAATTAGAATGTATTTTGTTGGTGTGACAAAGAATATGTAGCCAAATGGAAAAATTTGGAAAAATCAGTACAAGGAAGAGAAATTCAAAGTTTTATTGGAGATAGAGAAGGAACAATGTCTATAATCAAACATGTGAATAAGGTCACTCAGTTCACGCTAAAACTATGGTTAAATCTGATACGAAAATATAAACTGGAGAAAGAGCTTGGACTGCTTCGGTGGATGGCTTATGACAAGTGCTTTACCCCTGGTTCTCTTGACCAAAGATTTAAACAATGGATTCCTAATGGATTAACAGCAATATGTACAGTAATTAAAAGAGGGAATTTTATGAGCTTCGAGGAGATTAAACAAAAATATGATTTAAGTAACCAAGACCATTTCAGATATCTGCAGATGAGAGACTTTTTCAATAAAGACATAAAAAACACTGTAAATCAAGATAAAAATGCAATAATTATAACTATAACTAAAACCTACAACACAAAGAAACTCAGAATAATCTCTACAGTATACAGACACCTAATGGAGGCCAGGGGGAGCACAACGACATATGTTAAACTGAGGTGGCAGAGTGAGCTGGGGGTGGACATTTCTGATGATGAGTGGGCACATATTTGGAAAACACAGCAGTCAACAACATCATCACGTATTTGGAGGCTACATTGCTGGAAAAATGTAATTAGATTCTTTATAACAACCAAAATTAGGAACAAACAAACTTCATTACCACAGCCATGCTGGAGAAACTGTGGAGATATAAATGTGCACCATTCGCATGTGTTCTGGCTCTGCCCTAAAGTCAGGAAATTTTGGGAAGATGTTCATTTAGTTATAGGCAGAGTTATGGGCTATGGTGTTTCTATGTCCTGTACATTATTGTATTTTGGTATCATGACGGGTAATGTTGTGTTAAAAGATGACAGATACATACTGAAAATTATGCTAGTAGCCTGTAAGAAGGCAATTACGAGAAAATGGTACAAGGCAGACCCGCCGACACAAGAAGACTGGAGGAAAATTATGGACGAAATATACATCATGGAACAACTAACCCATAAAATAAGGATTCAAGAGGATCAATGCTGCTGGAAATGGGAGAAATGGACAGATTACAGAAAAACGACGGGATAAAGTCTGTAGCAACCCTTGGATCCCCAAAGAGAGTCTCGACTGATGCGTCAGGTGTCCTTTATTTTTGTTTCACCATGGCACCGTGAAAACTGTTTGTCGGGGTATACAAACATATAAAAAACAACGAACAAGTCACCATACAAGTCACACGGTACAACATGATTTACACATCAATATTAAAACATTCAAAGTATTACATACACACTAATACAACTCAATCATACAATGTTTCAAATAGATAAAACATACCTCACTGCGCTGACCAAGGATGCTTAAATTTTCAGTCTTTTCTTCTTAAACAAGCATCACAGTCCCTTTTGTGCAAATGAAGCAGAGTTAAGCTGGAGCCTGGAGAACAAACTTTTGTAACCCAGGCTCAAACAAAACAGCTTCCTCATTACCAACACCTGTTGGCTTACCTTTTACCCATCTCCCTCTTGTGGAGCTACGGTGTCACTCAAAGGACAAAAATTCATTTAATCTCCAAAGTCCAAAGATTCACACACAGCACAATAATTATTCAAGTAAATAAATAATTATTTTAAGTACACAAAAATAGAAGCATTATTTAATAAATTAAAATTAGATTTCCTAAATAAGGACGTAATGAAAAGACAAATTTCAATTTTACTCTGACAAAACAAAACACAGAAGGACTAGTGTGGTCCTTTACAAAGTCTATCAAACTGATATTAATCTGGACTAAACGGTAAAAAACAAAGTGATCCAACATGTTCCTCTTTTTGATGTTCATGTTTTGTTTTTGATGTAAAAAAAAAAAAAAAAAAAAAAAGAAAAAACAATAAGAAAGTTTCAAAAAAAAAAAAAAAAGAAAAATACCTGACTATTTTCTGAACTAAAACTGTAAAAATGCAGCTTGTGAAAGAAGAATTTCATCATGTGAACATTATTCATGATGTGAGCTTTATTTTATGAAGTGATGTGCATTTGATGTTGTCATTAAAATAGTTTTATTGTTGATAAAGTCTCTACCAGTATAACTAACCTGACAAACACCAGTTTATGTTTGGAAATTAAAGTTTGCTTACAGAAGAGGGACTGAGTGAAGTTATTTTGACAAATAAACTATTTACAGATAAACAAAATACAGACTCTCAACAAATAAAATCGCTGAAAATTTTAAGAAATATTTTATTTCTCAAAGTAGTCGGGTTAACGTGAACCAATCAGTCATTTAAGAATAAAACATATTTTTTAAACCCTCTTATTATTGTGCAAAGAATATTTTAAAAATCTAATGTTATGATATGTGCCTTGTATAAATTTAATTTTGTATCTTATTTTCCTTTATTCATTTTGTTCAGTCTTAGTTTAGTAACAAAAACAGGGCCTAAAAGACTTGAGATTAACTTTTACATACACAGAAGGAGGAATACTTTCAATCTTCTAATGTCTGAATGGAGGAATACAACAAGAAAAACCTGTTTAAAATTTAAAAAAATGTTCCTGCTTTTCCTTAAAGGTTTGACATCACTAAGAACATGTAAATCATCTCACATCTTCATGTCACATCTTCTCTTTCAAGCTTCTGTGCTTCTGTCTACTCTAACATTTCTACACTAGATGGCAGCTTTTCCTTTCACTCTCATAATTTCAGTTTGAGGTTTATAGTTTACTCTTAGAGCACTGAAACAGGAGAACCATCCTGTTAACATTTTAAGACAAAAGTTTATACCTGAAAAGACCCTCAGAAATAGTCAGTTTAACGTTTATAATCACCTGGCTAAAAAAGAAAAAACACATCTTCACGAATGCATCACATCTGAATGTAATTCCAATTGAATCATATATTTGGATCCGGATTAAATAAAGTTTAGTAGTCTAATTAGTTTAAACTTGAGGGTGTGCATGTGCGTACATGAGTGTATGACTGTGTGTGTGTGTGTGTGTGTGTGTGTGTGTGTGGTCAGTAAACCATATTTGGAACGGGGATTCAACTTAGCTGACTCATCATTGCTGTTTCTTGGATGGTCCAGGCAGGGAATGGACGATGATGATGACTAACATTACAAAATTAAATAGTTTACAACTTGGAATAGTGTCAAAGAAAAAATAATCTAAGAACAAGGATTGTTGAAAGCAGCTGTGACCTGCTTCCATGCTTCTAACCAAACAAAACTGGAAGCAGCCATCTTACCTTGACCTTTAACCTTCTACCTCTAGTAGCTATACTTTACCAATAGATGGCAGACTCACCAACAATAAATACTTTACAACTGATCACCGGCTTTTACCAGAATAACATAATAACCAAGGTGTGTACAACTTCTACTCTCAATAATAATAATAATAATAATAATCAATAACTTATTTCTATTTATCTCCACAACCAAGAATCCAAGAGGTAAAGAATGCAAATGCTTCTTCAAAATGTCATTAACACAAACTTCACTTCCAGGGATAATGGCTCCAACAGTTTGGGTTTAAGGAGTTAAAGTGGAGTCAGTGTAAAAAAAAAAAAAAAAAAACTGCATCGCTGAAGTTTTCTCTCCCTTATCTTATGAGTCCTGATGTGGAATCCAGGGTCCTGGGTCCAGATCAGCTAACTTTCTCTCAGGATCCTTCAGGTTTTCTTGTGTCTCTGCTCCATGCCAATTGGGTTATGGTTAGATTGATGCTGATTGGGTTAGGGTTAGATTGATGCTGATTGGGTTAGGGTTAGATTGGTACTGATTGGGTTAGGGTTAGATTGGTGCTGATTGGGTTAGGGTTAGATTGATGCTGATTGGGTTAGGGTTAGATTGATGCTGATTGGGTTATGGTTAGATTGATGCTGATTGGGTTAGGGTTAGATTGATGCTGATTGGGTTATGGTTAGATTGGTGCTGGTTGGGTTAGGGTTAGATTGATGCTGATTGGGTTAGGGTTAGATTGATGCTGATTGGGTTAGGGTTAGATTGGTA
The DNA here is from genome assembly GCA_030544235.1 of Lepturacanthus savala. Lineage (NCBI taxonomy): Eukaryota > Metazoa > Chordata > Actinopteri > Scombriformes > Trichiuridae > Lepturacanthus > Lepturacanthus savala. Next base: position 9,278,004 of record CM060472.1, on the reverse strand, counting down.
CTGATTGGGTTAGGGTTAGATTGGTGCTGATTGGGTTAGGGTTAGATTGGTGCTGATTGGGTTAGGATTAGATTGGGTTAGATTGATGCTGATTGGGTTAGGGTTAGATTGGTACTGATTGGGTTAGGGTTAGATTGGTGCTGATTGGGTTAGAGTTAGATTGGTACTGATTGGGTTAGGGTTAGATTGATGCTGATTGGGTTAGGGTTAGATTGATGCTGATTGGGTTAGGGTTAGATTGATGCTGATTGGGTTAGGGTTAGATTGGTACTGATTGGGTTAGGGTTAGATTGGTGCTGGTTGGGTTAGGGTTAGATTGATGCTGATTGGGTTAGGGTTAGATTGATGCTGATTGGGTTAGGGTTAGATTGATGCTGATTGGGTTATGGTTAGATTGATGCTGATTGGGTTAGGGTTAGATTGATGCTGATTGGGTTATGGTTAGATTGATGCTGATTGGGTTAGGGTTAGATTGATGCTGATTGGGTTATGGTTAGATTGATGCTGATTGGGTTAGGGTTAGATTGATGCTGATTGGGTTAGGGTTAGATTGATGCTGATTGGGTTATGGTTAGATTGATGCTGATTGGGTTAGGGTTAGATTGATGCTGATTGGGTTAGGGTTAGATTGATGCTGATTGGGTCAGGGTTAGATTGGTACTGATTGGGTTAGGGTTAGATTGATGCTGATTGGGTTAAGGTTAGATTGGTACTGATTGGGTCAGGGTTAGATTGGTACTGATTGGGTTAGGGTTAGATTGATGCTGATTGGGTTAGGGTTAGATTGATGCTGATTGGGTTAGGGTTAGATTGATGCTGATTGGGTTAGCGTTAGATTGATGCTGATTGGGTTAGCGTTAGATTGATGCTGATTGGGTTAGGGTTAGATTGATGCTGATTGGGTTATGGTTAGATTGGTACTGATTGGGTTAGGGTTAGATTGGTACTGATTGGGTTAGGGTTAGATTGATGCCAACTGGGTTAGGGTTAGATTGGTACTGATTGGGTCAGGGTTAGATTGGTACTGATTGTGTTAGGGTTAGATTGATGCCGATTGGGTTAGGGTTAGATTTGTGCTGATTGGGTTAGGGTTAGATTGGTACTGATTGGGTTAGATTGATGCTGATTGGGTTAGGGTTAGATTGATGCTGATTGGGTTAGCGTTAGATTGATGCTGATTGGGTTAGGGTTAGATTGATGCTGATTGGGTTAGGGTTAGATTGATGCCGATTGGGTTAGGGTTAGATTTGTGCTGATTGGGTTAGTGTTAGATTGGTACTGATTGGGTTAGGGTTAGATTGATGCTGATTGGGTTAGGGTTAGATTGATGCTGATTGGGTTAGCGTTAGATTGATGCTGATTGGGTTAGGGTTAGATTGATGCTGATTGGGTTAGGGTTAGATTGATGCCGATTGGGTTAGGGTTAGATTTGTGCTGATTGGGTTAGGGTTAGATTGGTACTGATTGGGTTAGATTGATGCTGATTGGGTTAGGGTTAGATTGATGCTGATTGGGTTAGCGTTAGATTGATGCTGATTGGGTTAGCGTTAGATTGATGCTGATTGGGTTAGGGTTAGATTGATGCTGATTGGGTTAGCGTTAGATTGATGCTGATTGTCAGGTATGGCCCCTCCCCCACTCACAGTTAGTCTACTATTTTCTTCTTTCATCAAGATTGATGCTGATTGGTAAAATTAAAAATTTGTCCATCACAACCTTTTCACGGGATGAAAAAGGGGACATTAAGATACGTTAAGTCTTATTTATTTCTCTGATTGTTTAACATCAGACGTAGTTTTGGTTTCAAAACTTTCCCTGAAGAAGGTTTTGCTCATCTTTATTTCAAATTTGGTGCAGATAAAATGTATAGAGATAAACATTATCACAGCTTGAAGACAGATGTTCAAAGTGATGAAAAGGGTAAAAAGGAGACTTCTCAGCCTCAGTTTCTCACACATGACCAACATCCTCCGGCGACGCGTCAGATTTCTGTTCATTGTTCTGACTCGTCACTGCTTCATGTGGCTCAGAGGAACAAGCAGCAAGCGCCGCTTGTTGTCAGTAAGAGTTATAACTCGGCTCCATCCTCTCGTTTCCACACATTGTCCTTTCTCCTCTCAGCCGAGTGTCACACTGCTGCTGCACCAGCCAAGAAGAAAAGCTGGATCTCAAATTTCCGGTTCCTGGGATGTAAAAATTAGCAAATGCTTTGTTGGATCAAATAACTTTGATCGTCTTCTTTCAGGCCCTCCAGGTTCTTTTTCTCATCAGCCTCCCTTCATCTGTACCTCCACTTCCATGAGGTGATATGACAAACACAAAATTTTAGGGCAATCATTTTCAGTGCAAAGGGGGAAAAACAGTTTTCAGGTGTGTGTGACAATAAGGACAAGCTGGACAGTTGTGGAGTGGATTTATTTTCAGTGGAATCAAAGGGGAGACAAGAGTGTAAAGTTATTGTCAGGAGTCCTGGGAAACTCTGGTAACAAGAAACCTCAGGTCTTAGGGGCAACGTGTCGCAGGATGAAGGTGCAGAGAAGGCTTTGTCTGCTACTGTAATGATGCAGATAATGGACATTCACATATATCATGATGATGAGCTCATCACACAGCAATAATCTTCATTCAAACACCCTTTTTTCATTGACTTTGTACTCTAACTGAAACAAGCCTTATGTTAGTAACTATGAGTTTCATACATAAATACATAAAAGAAACAGCTGAGAGCAGTTGCTCTCAGAAGAACCTACACCTTCCATTTACCAGAATTGACATCATTGTAACTGGGATTTATCCATATTGTCAGATGTAATAATATCTCTGAATCCTCTCGGTGCTGTTACAGCACTGTTGGTCCAATAAAGGAACTATCTGGGACCAATCTGTCTACAAAAGTACTGAGCAGACTCTGTATAGTACAGTTTCCATTATATGTAAACTAGAAAATCACACTGGTCGACATTTTCCTTCTTGTTTTATATGCTGTCACCTAATTCTGCTTCCTGATGTCAGGCTGTGACCTCATTCAGCCATAATGCTGCTAAATAAACTGAGTGACAGTATATATATATATATATATATATATATATATATATATATATATATATATATATATATATATATATATATATATATATATATATATATATATTTAGTGGATCTAGTCAAGGCCTCCACTTCTTTGTCCAAGGGTTTCCGGAGCTTTTACATCCTCCAGTAACATCCTGAATGACAAACAGGTGTGTCTCTTTCACTACCTGAGGCTATTGACTGCAGACAGACATCCAGCAGCCAACTTGGACTCAACAGAATGAACCTTTGTATGATTCAGTTTTAGTCTTTTTACTTAACATGTTTGCAGAAGACTTTTGATGTGGCTTCAATTGTCTCTTTCATCTATAGAAAACAAAAAAAACTTGCTCATATCATTCATAAAATGGGAAACACTTGTGGTAGAGCAGAATCAGGATATTATCTCATGTTTGTGATAACACCTGATGTTACATACATGACTGTAAAGTCTCCAGCAGCTTATCTGACTGAGTCAATTCATGTTTTTATATCTTAAATTAGATTAGATTTCTTTTGTTATAGATTAGAACAGAATATTGTGGGGGTGTTGAATTATACATTACTCTAAATTACTCTGGTGGGGAAAGAGTTAAATGCAAATATATTCATATTCAGTATGGTCAGTATTTCAGAATAAAATATCAATGAATGAGTTATATTATTTTAGCATTTAGTTGCTGCTACAAATTCTAGTTAGAGTTTGTTTTTCTCTTGGTAGTCAACATTCCTTGGCTGAACATTGTTAGAAATATAAGAAGCAGGATATTACTGACAAAACATCAAACATTTTCCCTCTGCAAGTAAAACAAGTTCAACACGCTGCTGTCATGTGGTGCAGGTGATTCTATTCTATAGAATTCTATTCTATTCACTGCTGCTTTAGCCCACAGCTTCCACCGAGAAAAAAAGAGCGGATACCTGAGACAATAAAGCGTCTTAACAAGTTGCCGCAGCTGAACAAGCTTCACTCGCCTGGAGCTGAAGGATCCTCCTTCACAATAAAACACAGGCTGTTCAAAAGAAAGGATCCTCCTTCACAATAAAACACAGGCTGTTCAACAGAAAGTTTCTTCACTGACTAAAATTTCTGTTGTTGGTTCTTGTTCCTGCTGCTTTATGTCAGAAACACAGATGTGTCAACAATTTTCATTCAACTATTTATTTCAGACAGTGGCACAAAATATAATAAAAAGAACTTCAAATGTTCTTGTATAAAAATAAATTACATAATATTGAATCCGAAAAAACCCACAAAACTTCACCCTTGTGTAGTGCATTATCTAAGCATCTAAGAATTATCTAAGCATCATTCTATATTATAAAACATTTACTTCACATTTGACATGTTTGTGATCATGTAACTTTTTATCATCCTTTGAATTTGGTAATAGATTACTGTTCTCTATGTTTTTCTACATAAAATATCATGTCATATGTAACAAATCAAACCAAAACCACCTCTATTATACATTACTGTGATTCCAGGTGATGAAACAGAGGCTCAATGTGCATCCGACAGCGTTTTAAACACAGCTGGAATGTTACAGCTGGACTAGACTCAAATCTATAATCTAAAATCTAAAATAATCACAACATTAACAGTCATATTCTGCCATATTTAAGGTTTTTAAGTCAATTATCAACGTTGCTGTGATAATCAATAAGTTTGTGTTCAAGTGTTTTGAGCGAAGATAAATAATCCTGTCTCTGATGACATGTACCAGTAAAAGGATCAGTTACATGTTAACAGGAACAGTTAAACTGTGTTTATTAGGAAGCCTTGAATCTCTAAGTATCTTAAACTTTAACACTATGTTGGGTGAATGGATTCTGGAACAGTGATTTTCACCATTGTGCATGAACAGAGACAAAAACCCAATCCTGAAATGCCTAAATGCAGCTATAGAGATAAATAACTGGGTAAATCCATTAATAATATTACATGATATTATAGGACTCGTTAAAGTTAGTCAAACCGTGTCCTGTCACTGTTTCAACATCTTATCTCACTCTCAATAAGAAGCAAATAAACACAGTTTCCAGAATGTTCTCGTTACTTTAACTAGAGTTTGTTTTGGCAGCACAGGAATAATAAGAATAAGTTTTCTATGCCACAATAAACTAAACCTGGAGACACATCTATTCTATTTACCTTTACTTCTATCATAACTCTACTACTTTCCACTGATAATTCCTCCAGTGACATAGTGACATCACAAAGACAAGGCTGCTCAAAGGTTCCTGCATCAGGACTACAGGGTTTTAGTTGTCTGTCTCAGACTGGTCTTCAGCCTGTTTCTTCCTCTGTTTGTGGATGTTTGTGTCCTTATGTCCCGAGTCATTCTGTTGTCTCGAGTAGCGTTTGCATTTGCAGGAAGTGACCACGGTGATCTTGTAGGTCCTGGAGCTGCCGTCCTGGCACTGGAGGCGGATCCGCTGGGTCCGGGTCCGGTCGATGACACAGCGCCACTCCTGAGCCTCGCGCCGGCTCCAGAACCTGCCACTGAAACTGCTGCTGATCCAGTTGGGCAGCAGGTGGGCCGGCAGACACTCCCCTGCACACACCAGCTCCTTGATGGGGTTGATGCTGGTGCACTGGCCGTCAGAGATGTACTTGGTGGACCGGAGCTCCCTGCAGCCCACTTGGCTCTGGTCTGGACCTGAGACATGAAATCTCCTGTAGTGAGATTCTGCTGCTGTTCATAGAAAGTCAGCTGCTCTAAAATAATCAAGGTGACTGTTACATGACAGGTGAAAATACGTAAATCATGTTATTTTTCATATCATTCAATTTAAAATAGTGAAAAATTTAAATTGATTTAACTTTTACTTCTGCAAGACAAACACACATATTATACATAGTGTAAAAGATGCTGCAGCTACTGGAACCATGGTGTTATTGACTGTTTAGATCAGAAACATCAACAGGTGTTTACCTGAACTTCCTGCTGCATCGTCCACACGCCTCCCGCTGTTCCGGGCTCGGTTCATGGACTCTATTGCAGGTTCATCCTGCAGGTCGTGGACCAGTTGAGTTCTGAATGACTCGGTAGCATCGTTGTGAACAGCTGAGCAGAAAGAAAACAGAAACAGCGGCACGAACAGCTGGAAGCTGCAGCCAAGAAGAGTCATGATGCACCTGAACTCACCTGAGACCTGATGAGTGAGGAACTGCTGCAGCTGCTGCTGCTTTTATCTGCACTGTCCGACCCTGGATGAAAGAACAGGACACGCCCACCCACCCTGATTGGCTGGAAGATACAACCGTTCCACTTTGTTTTCAAATAAATAATTAGTTTCTCTTCATTTATTGACAACTTTACACATCATCAGTTCAACCATCCTGTAGATTCTTCTACCGTTCCAGAAATTTAAAAAATCCTGAACAATAGTTATTTCTAAAAACAATTTTAGATTTTAACAGAGAAACAGGAATCAATCTTTTTTAGAACAAATTAAAACACAAAGCAACAACACATAAACATTTATTCTGTCTTGTTCCATCTAATCCTTCATGAAATAAATGCATACCTCATTATTATTATTATTATTATTATTATTATTATTATTATTATTATTATTATTATTATTATTATTATTATGTGAGGGAATATTTTTCTGCCCTGTTCATTGATTTGTCTACAACAGATGGTTTTGCTGATGAGTAAAAATGAATAAAATACACTAAATATTGTTTTTTTAGCATATATATTATAACTTGATAATTCTATAAAGGAATCTTTATCTGATCAACGTCTACATTTAGCATTTGGATTAAGTGATTAATTGTTTTTAAGAGATGTTTATAATCATTTATAGATGCATATTGATATAATTATCACCAATCCCACCCATGTTTTGAAGGAAGGCTATTTGTCACTTCATTGTCATTTCTCCTTTTTTCTCTTTCAACAACACTACAAAGCCTAAAGCAATTCTTCCCGATTGATTATTGATTCCATATCACATTCTTCAAAAGTTTCTGAAATGTAAAAGCCTTCTTTCTAAACATTTACAGTTTCATTCCTGTAAAATATTACCAGATAAACCACTAAGGTAAATTTAAATTTATATCTGCACTTTCTTGGGTTTTATATGAGGTTTTGATGATATATTCATAGTCAGTCATCTTTTATCCTGGCTTATTCCTCGTTAGGGTTCTAACTATCATCACTAACTGGATCACTAACTGCATCATTAACACTAGCTGGATCACTAACTAGATTACTAACTGGATCATTAACTGGATCACTTTCACTAACTAGATCACCAAACATCAGTCTGATGCTGTGAGACCTTCAGGATTTTTAGTCTTAATATATTTGCTGTTAAATATAAATATAGACATGATAAACTAATACAAACTTGTTGAATTCTCCAGTTAATCAGACTTAAACACAGTAGTTACAGTAGTTATGAGACAATCAGGTCAATGCTGAACCATCAATAATATAAATCATGTAACAGCAGAACAAACTTAACATTCACCATCAGCTGCTGGAGTTGTTTTGAATTAATGACCTAATAATTATTAATTTCACACAGAATCTGTCATTTCTGTTCAGTCCAAATCAGATTAGTTTAAAATTTTTCTCTTGTTATAATAAGAGTTTTTATGTATCAGCTTAGCTCTGATGATGAAAATTCTTGTAAAAATATGATCTAAATAAACAATTATAATTTTGTTATAACCAAACTTTTCAAATCAAATGCTAATGTTATTTGTCCACATCTAGTCAGAATTCTCTTCTGTCTCATAATTAACAGCCAGAAGCTGCTGTTTATGACACAAAGATTTTATTTTACAAACCTACAAACTTACCTTCATGTGCAGCACCAGCCTAACCCCTAACCCTAACCCCTAACCCTAACCCCTAACCCCTAACCCTAACCCCTAACCCTAACTCCTAACCCCTAACCCCTAACCCTAACCCTAACTCTAACCCTAACCGAAGTTTTATTTTATTTTCTCTTTTACTCGACTCATATTGTCGCTCTTCATCCTCATCAACAACCTGTTGCTACATCTGATTGGTCAGATGCCGAGTGCTGTGATTGGTCAGATGTGCTGTGATTGGTCGGATGTGCTGTGATTGGTCAGATGCCGAGTGCTGTGATTGGTCAGATGTGCTGTGATTGGTCGGATGTGCTGTGATTGGTCAGATGCCAAGTGCTGTGATTGGTCGGATGTGCTGTGATTGGTCGGATGTGCTGTGATTGGTCAGATGCCAAGTGCTGTGATTGGTCGGATGTGCTGTGATTGGTCAGATGTGCTGTGATTGGTCGGATGCCGAGTGTCAGGACCAGAATGGGACACAGGACTCAGGAGCAGAGTTGGATTGACAAACAGCCGGCTTTATTGAGCACCAGTAGGAAAACCTCTTTTACAGTGAACGAAATCAAGTGGCTATGAAAACTCCAAAACTATCTATGACTATGAGACTATGAATCTATCTATGACTATGAACGGACTCAAACAAAAAACGCTTCAGCCGGAGGATAACCTAATCTAGAAAAGAAAGAAGCTAAACTGACTCCTAAAAACTGGAGACACTAATCTGATAACATGAAATGAAAATCACTCCTGAAAACTGGAGGCACACTAATCTAATAACAAGAAACAAAACATCACTCCTGAGGAATGATATAACAATCTCTAACTAAACTATGAAAATTACAAATCAAAATCACTCTGAGAGGAAAGACGAGAACAGGCAAGGCAACAAGAAAGCTGTGGCTGTGACTTAGAAGGGCTGGGGTGAACGTACGAGACCAAACACAGAGTATATGAACACATGGAGGTGATGGGGAACAGGTGGACACAATTGGGAATCAGGGTGAGGGTTAGGTTAGGGACAATCCTAACCCTCACAGCTTGACTTCACTGCAGTGTGACACCGAGTGCTGTGATTGGTCAGATGCAGAGTGCTACTAATCATTCTGTAACAGTCAGTCAGTCATCAGTCATTTTCTATACCTGCTTATTCCTCATTAGGGTCACATGGTCTGCTGGAGCCTATCCCAGCACGTTAAGGTGAGAGGCAGGATACAACCCAGATGGTCTCCAGCCAATCGTGGGGCACACACACCATTCACTCACACACTCACACCGTAGGTGGTGTGAGTGTGTTCTTCACAATTTAGAGTTGCCAATTCTATGTCCTGGGACAAATAATTAGCAGATAATTAGCATTGGACTCTCTACTATCGCTAAGGATACGAGTACATTTTATATCCAAAAAAAAGACAAGAAAGAAAAGTTTAAAGTCATTCAGACAGAAGCTGGTATGAGAGCCAGTTAGTAGAGTAACATATGTAATAAGTGTGTGTGTGTGTGTGTGTGTGTGTGTGTGTGTGTGTGTGTGTGTAACCCTAACCCATTCAAATGTTTCCTGTTCATTTTCCAGGACAAGTCTGTTGATGTAAGACAGGAAGATGATGAAGATGAGGAGAATGAAGATGAGGAAGATGATGAAGATGAGGAGGATAATGGCAATGAGCAAAAACCAGAAAATGAAATTGCTACCATTCAAGTACTGAGATGAAATGAGATGAAATTCACAGCAAATGATTCCTCTGGTTCTATTCAGAAAAAAGCTTCAGAATATGTTTTGCAGGACATTTTTGGTCTAAATCAGATCTAAACTTTTATTCTCATGTAAATTTAGGCAAGGCAAGTTTCTTTGTATAGCACATTTCAACAACAAGGTAATTCAAAGTGCTTTACATAAAACATTAAAAGCATCAAGATACAATTTAAAACAGTTGATTAAAATAAAAATAAAAATTAAGAATTAAAATTTAACATTTTTAAATTAAAACAATACAATTTAAAACAGTTGATTCAAATAAAAAAAATAAAAATAAAAAATAAAAATTAAGAATTAAAATGTATAACTTTGAAATTAAAACAAAGAACAAGTTACAGTACAGTGCAGAGTAATTCAGAATGATATTAGCAGTAGGCAGCATTGAACAGAAAAGTCTTCAACTGTGATTTAAAAGCAGTGAGAGTTGCAGAGACCTGCAGGTCTCTGGGAGTTTGTTCCAGATCTGTGGGGCATAGAAACTGAACGCTGCTTCTCCATGTTTAGTTCTGACTCTAGGAACAGAGAGCAGACCTGATCCAGATGATCTAAGAGGTCTGGATGGTTCATAAGGGATCAGCAGATCTGCAATATACCTAGGCCCTAGACCATTCAGGGCTTTATAAACCAGTAAGAGTATTTTAAAGTGAATTCTTTGGCAGACAGGAAGCCAGTGCAAGGACCTTAGAACTGGACTGATGTGGTCTACTTTTTTAGTCCTAGTCAGGACTCGAGCGGCAGCATTTTGAATCAGCTGCAGCTGTCTGATTGACTTTTTAGAGAAGCCTGTAAAGACCCCGTTGCAGCAGTCTAGTCTACTGAAGATAAAAGCATGGACAAGCTTTTCCAAATCTTGCTGAGACATAAGGCCTTTAATCCTTGATATATTCTTCAGGTGGTAGTAGGCTGACTTTGTAACGTTTTTTATGTGACTATTGAAATTCAAGTCTGAGTCCATAACTACACCCAGATTTCTAGCTTGGTTTGTAGGCTTTAACATTGCTGATTGAAGATGAGCGCTGACTTTCAATCGTTCTGCCTTGGCTCCAAAAACAATTACCTCAGTTTTATCTTTGTTTAATTGGAGAAAGTTCTGGCACATCCAATCATTAATTTGTTCAATGCATTTACTCAGTGTTTGTTTTGGATTATGATCTCCTGGTGATATACTGATGTAAATTTGTGTGTCATCTGCATAATTATGGTAACTTATTTTATTTTCTTTCATAATCTTAGCGAGTGGGAGCATGTAAATGTTGAATAGTAGAGGCCCCAGAATTGAACCTTGGGGGACCCCACAGCTTATGTCTATATGTTCAGATGTGTAGTTGCCTATAGACACAAAGTAGTCTCTGTCCTTTAAGTAGGATTCAACCCATTTTAGTGCTGTGCCAGTAAGTCCCACCCAGTTCTCCAGTCGGTGTAATAATATGTTGTGGTCAACCGTGTCAAATGCGGCACTAAGATCCAGTAATACTAAGACTGAAATTTTGCCATTGTCTGTGTTTATGCGGATGTCATTACAGACCTTAACTAGAGCAGTCTCAGTGCTGTGGTGGGGTCGGAAACATGACTGGAAGTCATCAAAACAGTTGTTCAGTGTCATATAGTTAGTCAGCTGTCTAAAAACTGCTTTTTCAATTATTTTACTTAAGAACGGAAGGTTTGATATGGGCCTGTAGTTATTCATTACTGTATTGTCCAGATTGTTCTTTTTTAGCAGTGGCTTGATGACTGCAGTTTTTAGGGCCTGTGGGAACACACCTGACACAAGTGACGTGTTTACAATGTGCAGAAGATCTGAGGTCATACAGGTAGAAACTTTTTTAAAAAAGCTTGTTGGCAGAATATCCAGACAGCAAGAGGAGGATTTCAGATGTTGTATAATGTCCTCCAGATTTTTATGGTTGATTGGATTAAATTTTGTCATGCCATCACAACTGATTTTGAGTTCACACTGGGACGATACATAACCTGTACCTGGCATGGAGGAGGTGACTGCTTGTCTAATTTTGAAATTTTTTCAGTGAAGAAGGAGGCAAACTCATTGCAGGCTCTGGTGGATACAAGTTCAGGGGCTACTGACACAGGGGGGTTTGTTAGCCTATCGACAGTAGCAAACAGAGTACGTGAATTATTTTTGTTTTTGGAGATAATGTCCGAGAAAAAGGACTGCCTTGCCTTTATAATCTCAATTCAAGATTATAAAGCCTAAGTTTCTCTTTATAGATGTCATAATGCACCTGAACATTAGTTTTTAGCCACCTGCGTTCAGCTTTCCGGCATTCTCTTTTACCGATTCTGACCAGCATTTCATTTCTCCATGGAGATCTCTTTTTGCCAGAGATAATCTTAATATCTCTAATATAATAAGATTTGCAACTTTAGTGTTGAAGTTTTCTAAAAGTTCATTCACTGTAGTGTAGGGGGTGGCAGGTGTCGGAGAGAAAGTGTAAGTCATGTATGGTCTGTGAAGCTGTTTCTTTCAATAAAACATTTTTCTAATGTATCTCCTGCTCCGCTTATTCAACAAATAAAGTGGGGGTTTACATTTATTATCAGAATGTATTACACATTATTATCAGGACCTAAAAGCCTCTAAAATGGAGTGAAATATGTTTCACCCTCAATATTATTTCTTCTTAAATAAAGCGACGTATGCCTTTTGAGGAAAAAGTTGGTCTTCAGATGAGGAAAAAAATGGTTTGATATGTCAATTTTCTACATGTAATCATTTCCAATTAATCTTTTCAATAATCAATACATTAATCAAGTATCAAATAGAGGTTAGCTGCAGCTCTCCAACATTTCTGTGATGTTTCATGTCTCTGCAGCAGCAGCAGCAGTTTGTCCAGCAGGTGGCAGTAAACCACCATAACTCACCTGAAGCTGCAGCAGAATTCACCTCTGATCAAACGAACATGTCTCACACTTTTCAGTGAATGTGTGAAGGATGAAATAATCTCCCTGTTGTGTCATTAAGGCAAAAACACCTTACAGCTGCAGTGCTTCATGGTTACAACACAATGCCAGATCATTCACATTTTGCTCCATGAAAATGGAAATAGGAAATACAAATATTTCTTTGCTTGACAGAACAAATTTATACTCTAAAATGCAGATTCTCTAACAAGAAAACCCTTTGTTGGCCACGTTTCAGCTGCTAATCGGCTTTGTCACAAACTCGATTCTCTGTGCTAATCTCGAGCTCCCAGCACATCCGAACTGGGCACAGAGAACAAAGGTAAGAGTCTTTTAAAATCAAATTACGGAGCGAAAAGCCTCTTGTAATCCTCTGTTTCCTGGACTCCTCAGCATTGCTGCTGCTTCTCTGTTTCTACATTCACACGCTGCACTAATCCCTGTTTATCAAAGAAAGAAAGATAATGGAACAACATCATCAACCACACACACACACACACACACACACACACACACACACACACACACACACACACACACACACACACACACACACACACACACACACAGCATGAAGCGTTCACATTCACCTGATGTCTCTCAGCTTGTTTGTCCTTCACTCTTCTTCACAACAATTAATTTAATTTGACCAATCAAGCCTTTAAATGAGCAGCTTGTTATGACAGTTTTTCTCCAATCAGAGCCTCCTGATCCTCAGCCAATCAGAGCTCTGAGCCGTCAGGTTACACACACACCTACACTACATAGAATTAGGTTGTGAACAGGTGAGTCTAGTGATTGAGTGATTTTAGTTTTGAGTTTTAATCCTGCTAAGATGTAGGTGAACATCAAAGGTAGACAATGAATTAATTGATGATTAATTAATCATTAATTAAGCTGTGGTTGTGAGTATGTGATCACAACATAATATATATATATATATTATGAATATATTAATATGAATAATATTATATTATTATAATATATAATTATATTATAGTCAGAACCTGTGAAAAAAGTGATTTGAACCATTAAAAGGAAGCAAAGTTATTGTATGTTTAAGGTTTGGTGAGATTGAAACTGGGTGAAAAATATTTTGTTTGGTTGTGGTTTAATGATAAAACATTAAGGGTTGAAGGTTAGTTAAGGGTTAAACTAAGGATTAAACTACAGTCTTCACCGAAGGAGATGACGGTTTGAATTCCACATCAGCAGCTCCTCCTCACATCAACATGACCAGATACAACATATTTTACTGTAACACTGGGATATTTTACTGTAACACTGGGATATTTTACTGTAACACTGGGATATTTTACTGTGACACTGGGATATTTTTACTGTAACACTGGGATATTTTTACTGTAACACTGGGATATTTTACTGTAACACTGGGATATTTTACTGTAACACTGGGATATTTTTACTGTAACACTGGGATATTTTACTGTAACATTGGGATATTTTACTGTAACATTGGGATATTTTACTGTAACACTGGGATATTTTACTGTAACATTGGGATATTTTACTGTAACACTGGGATATTTTACTGTAACACTGGGATATTTTACTGTGACACTGGGATATTTTACTGTAACACTGGGATATTTTTACTGTAACACTGGGATATTTTTACTGTAACACTGGGATATTTTACTGTAACATTGGGATATTTTACTGTAACACTGGGATATTTTTACTGTAACACTGGGATATTTTACTGTAACATTGGGATATTTTACTGTAACACTGGGATATTTTACTGTAACATTGGGATATTTTACTGTAACACTGGGATATTTTACTGTAACACTGGGATATTTTACTGTGACACTGGGATATTTTACTGTAACACTGGGATATTTTTACTGTAACACTGGGATATTTTTACTGTAACACTGGGATATTTTACTGTGACACTGGGATATTTTACTGTAACACTGGGATATTTTACTGTAACACTGGGATATTTTTACTGTAACACTGGGATATTTTACTGTGACACTGGGATATTTTTACTGTAACACTGGGATATTTTACTGTGACACTGGGATATTTTACTGTAACACTGGGATATTTTTACTGTAACACTGGGATATTTTACTGTGACACTGGGATATTTTACTGTAACACTGGGATATTTTTACTGTAACACTGGGATATTTTTACTGTAACACTGGGATATTTTTACTGTAACACTGGGATATTTTACTGTAACACTGGGCTTTCTGCAGCTTTTCTGCAGCTTTTCTGCAGCTTTCTGCAGCTTTTCTGTAGCTTTCTGCAGCCTGTATAAGGTGCTTCTTATATCAGATGCAGTTTTCTGCAGCTTTTGTGCATCTTTTCTGCAGCTTGTTTTAGGTGCAGCTTATATCAGGTGCAGCAGGACCTCCTCTCTGGTCTGATAAGACTGTTTAATGGGCTGATAACATGCCTGCTCTTTGTTTTCGAGCAGCTTTCTGCTCGGCAGCACACAGAACCGAGACACGGACACGCCGGGAAGTTTCAGCTTCCATTGAAATGAGTCTATTCCCTGTGTGAGTCGAATGTGTCAGATCTGTCAAATATTCAGCACAATGCTGAAGAGGCTTTTGTGGAGGTGGAGGAGGCGCTGCCAGCTCCTCGTCTCCCGAGACGTCCGGACCGACTGTCACATTCAGCTCTTTGTGTGGCCCGTCTCCTCCCTTTGTGGAACCCGGACAGGCCGAGACCACCTCGAGGATCCGGCCGCCCCCCTTCCTGCCTCCGGTCCCTGGGAGGGATTTCACCCCCCCTCCCCCTCCTTTCAAATCAGATGCCTTCAATGCTGCACTAATCAACGGAAAATAATCAACTGGCCTTTGTTTTCAGCCCCGTTTCAACAGGAGAAAATAAACTTATGGTAATGAAGCCTTATCGAAGAGGTTCAGACGCTGTGGGATGGGACTGCTACTGGAGCATGGAGGGGGTGGGGGGGGGGGGGGGGGGGGGGGGGTCGGAGGAAAGAGGAGGAAAGAGGAGGAAAGAGGAGGAAAGAGGAGGAAAGAGGAGGAAAGAGGAGGTGTCCAACACGTTCTAAAGCTCAAACTGTTGCTGAATAATATGAAAACATGATCGACTGGATCTGGTTCTAATGATGTTTAGAGGGTTAAAGTACTAGTAGTAATAGTAGCAGTACTAATACTAGTAGTAGTAGTATAAATAAAATACATTAATTAATTATATACATTTACTGTAACATTGGGATATAAAGAAAAAATATTATTGAAATGAGTTGAATTGAATTAAATGTAAATAAAATGAAATTGAAATAATATTGAATTGAATTGAAATAAAATTGAATTAATATTGAGTTGAAGCATCAGCAACATTCAACATTACATCCCTGAACATAAAATAAATTCAATATATACAATATAAACAATATTAAATATCGGTTAAAGTTCGGATTATGTTGTTTTTGGTACAATACATATTAAATATTGAGTAGAATTATCTTGAATTATCACATTCCACTGGCAGATAAATGAGCTTTTTTTCTTGATTCAGAAAAATCTTAGATCAAAATTAAAAAATATGACAAAAAGGCAAAATATTAAGATCAAAAGTAAAAACGAGATTTAAAAAGATAACAACAAAAGAAATGCTTTTTGTGAATAAAAAGCTGGATGTTAAAAATATTTTGTAGTAAAAAGTAAATAAAGTAATTTCTCTTCTGATGGTAGAAGAATAAACTGCCACTAAAACAGGGAGAAATCTCTCATTTATTTTTTCTACATAAACGTCTGAGGTGGAAATTAATTTTGTTCTAGATTATGTATTTGTGATTTCCTCATCACATAAAAATAACTACAGTTAAAAATGTGAAAAAGATGCATTTCTTCAACTTTTAATTCACAGATCAGCACAATAACTAATTATTTCCTGGTTTCTTTAGTCTCTATAAGAGTAAACTGATGATCTTTGGGTTGTGACTGTTGGTTTGGACAAAAAAGAGGATATTTTAGGTTGAATCTGATCCACATTTATACCAATTTATGAACCAAAATACTAATGAATTAATATTTCCAATGATCAATAAATTAATCAATGTTCAGAGTAGCTGTTTGTTACAGCTCCATTTCACTTATAACTTTCTGAAATATTGAGTGATAATATAGTGGAATTGCTTAATAAAACTCATCTTGTGGACGTTTTTACTGCACAAGGCACAAACAGAATAAAGTGAATAAGAAATACTAATACATATTTAATTTTGTTTTAAAGAAAGAAACATTTGCCTTTGAGGAAAAAGTCGTCTTTAGATGAGATTAAAATGTCAGAATTTCCTGTAGTTTGCCTCCTATAAAAGCAGCAGCAGAGTATTAATCTGCAGCTTAACCCTCCTCTCCAGATGAATATTTCCTCCTGTTGACTAATAAAAAGCAGCGTGTTTCATCTTGTTCTGTTTTCATCCTGCTGGAGTGGATCTCTGCTGGCAGCGTGACGGCTGATATGTGGCGTGTTGTTGCCGTGTTGTTGGCGTGTTGTCGCGGCCGCTGTAGGTCGCAGCCCTGAGAGCGGCGGTGACAACCCGGAGAAAAGGCCTCATTTAAATGAATCCAGGAGGAGATTACACCGCGGGGTGTGTGTAGGACACGCTGTACGGAGCCCAACCGGCCGAGGAAGATAAAGATGAGAAAACGCAGGAAAATTACAGCGAGCTCGGCGCTATCGCCTCTCCACAGAGCTGGAGGTGAGAGATAGAAGTGTAGTAAAAACGCCGGGAAGAAGAAGAACGACCTTTCACTATATTACACACCAGCAGAGAGCTGAGCATCAGTATCTGTCCTCAGCAGCTTCAATGGCTGCTGCCTCAATGTCAGAGAGCTGCTGCTACAGAAAATAAGAGTTAGAACAGGTAACACTCACCTGGTGCTGCTGCTACAGAAAATAAGAGTTAGAACAGGTAACACTCACCTGGTGCTGCTGCTACAGAATATAAGAGTTAGAACAGGTAACACTCACCTGGTGCTGCTGCTACAGAATATAAGAGTTAGAACAGGTAACACTCACCTGGTGCTGCTGCTACAGAAAATAAGAGTTAGAACAGGTAACACTCACCTGGTGCTGCTGCTACAGAAAATAAGAGTTAGAACAGGTAACACTCACCTGGTGCTGCTTTCAACAACGTGATGTCTGAGTTTACTGTTCATTTCGATTCAAATCATTTACTCACTGATTAATAGTATTTTCATTAGCAGGTGAAGTTATCTCCTCCTTACAAATTTACTAACCCAAACTGTGAATATTTTATCTCTTTAAACTGAAAGATGCTTCTGTGAAGAACCAGGAATTGGTCCATCTTTTAATCTCACTTTATCCAGTGGACCATGTCAGACACTTTAGTAGGCCAGTTCTGGCCCTTGGACCACGTGTTTGATAGCTCTGTGCTATATCATGCAGGTAAATAAACTCTAATCAAAGAAGATTAAAATATATTTTAATTTCACTCAGTCACACACATTACCCTGCAGCTATAAATATAAAAAAACATGAATTTGTATTAATCTGCAGTTTAAGAATCTTGATGAATAAACTATTTCCTGTTTGATGAATGATTGAAAAACGTCAGCATCACACTCAGGGTTAGATTCTAATATATTAAAAACAGTTCAATCAAAGATGGATTCAGATGCATCTTTTAATTTAATACATTAATAATCACTATTAATGTATAATATCAGTTATAGATGATCAATAATCACTATTAATGTATAATATCAGTTATAGATGATCAATAATCACTATTAATGTATAATATCAGTTATAGATGATCAATAATCACTATTAATGTATAATATCAGTTATAGATGATCAATAATCACTATTAATGTATAATATCAGTTATAGATTATCAATAATCACTATTAATGTATAATATCAGTTATAGATGATCAATAATCACTATTAATGTATAATATCAGTTATAGATGATCAATAATCACTATTAATGTATAATATCAGTTATAGATGATCAATAATCACTATTAATGTATAATATCAGTTATAGATGATCAATAATCACTATTAATGTATAATATCAGTTATAGACGATCAATAATCACTATTAATGTATAATATCAGTTATAGACGATCAATAATCACTATTAATGTATAATATCAGTTATAGACGATCAATAATCACTATTAATGTATAATATCAGTTATAGATGATCAATAATCAATAATTAATCTCATGTCTATCTGTTCTAAATGGATCTTAAAGTGATATTTATTTAACATCTTAACATGTTAGTGGATAAATCTGCTTCAATCAAGTGTCTGTTTATTGATTATTGATCAATGAGAAATAGAATCAATAACCAATAATCATCAGTTCTGATTTCAAATGATCAGAAACATGTTTTTCACCAACTAAACAGCTTCATTAGTTCATATTGTTGAGTGAATTGAACATTTCCTGAGTGACATGAGTTCTCGTCAACAACGTAGAGTCACAGTGTAAATGCAGTGACTCACAACCAGGACACATGTGGACACATCTGGATGTTTCTGCTCATGTTTCCCTGAGTTAGTGGCTACAACATTAGTTTCATTCATTTTCTATTCCCTCTTATTCCTCATTAGGGCGAGAGGCAGGATCCACCCCAGATGGTCGCCAGTCTATCATGGGGCACTCACACCTATGGTGATTTAGAGTCTCCAATTAACCTCAGCATGGTTTTGGACTGTGGGAGGAAGCTGGAGAACCTGGACCAGGACTAGAACCTGGACCAGGACTAGAACCTGGACCAGGACTAGAACCTGGAGAAAACCCACACAGACACAGGGAGAACATGAAACTCCACACCTGTGACCTTCTGCAACCTGACCCCTGCACTACTGTGTTGCCCTAAAACATGAATTTAACTTGACTAATTTAATGAATGAATGAATTAAAATGTGTCCCCTACAGTCCAGGAATAGAGAGGCTGAAAACACAAACGATGACTCTGCTGAGCTTCTTCCTCCTCTTCACTGAATCTGTCTCATCCCTCATGTTGTTTCCTTGTTGAATTATTAAACTCTAAAGATGAATTCATGGCTTCTTTATATCTTAATTGATTGACATAGATTTGAAGCTGTTTCTCCACATTGAGGAAACACAAGTTTCAGATCCGACACTTCAGGCTGTTTGTGCCAATGTCCAACAGTGTTTGAAAAAGGTAACATGTTAGTAGGTTTGGGGCTACAGAACCTCCACCCAGTCCAGAACCACGGCCCTAACCCTAACCCACTCAAGGTGACCTCACTAGAAGCAGCATCCAACCCCGGCCGATAACTGCCCCCAGAACAAAGGACAAACACTGGACAGATGTAATAAAAAATGAAATAAATAAATCATATAAGAAGCACATGTGAAACATAAAGGAATGTTTAATACAAAGCCCCAAATAAAGGTGTGGATTAAAAGAATGTAATAAAACAACAATTGGGATAAAAGACAGATTAAGTATAAGAGTATGAATAAATAATAAAATAAATAATAAAATAATAACAAATGTGAATAAAAAAAGAATAGAGTCAGATACAATAAGATAACTTTAAATGATAAGTCAAACTAATTAAAAATATTGGTTAAAAGCCAAATTAAATAGATGGGAGAACAAAACTCTCTGCAGGCAGCAACTGGAAAGATTAGTGTTAGGGCAAGGGTTATAAACTGGAAGGGTTAGGGTTAGTACCTGGATGGGTTAGAAACTGGAAAGGTTAGGGTTAGGACAAGGGTTATAAACTGGAAAGGTTAGGGTTAGGACAAGGGTTAGAAACTGGAAAGGTTAGGGTTAGGACAAGGGTTAGAAACTGGAAAGGTTAGGGTTAGGACAAGGGTTAGAAACTGGAAAGGTTAGGGTTGGGGTTAGAATTTGGAAAGGTTAGGGTTAGGACAAGGGTTATAAACTGGAAAGGTTAGGGTTAGGACAAGGGTTATAAACTGGAAGGGTTAGGGTTATAAACTGGAAAGGTTAGGGTTAGTACCTGGATGGGTTATAAACTGGAGGGGTTAGGGCTGAAAACCAGAAGGATGCCTCCTCATAGGTTGGTGGTCTAACTCTGGACCAGAAAGACCAAAAGAACCTGAGGGTCCATGAGGGTTTGTATGGTAAAAACTGTTCAGAAAGATAAGAAGACCCATAAGACATTTAGAACCATTAAGAGAACCTTAAATCCTGAAACACACAGGAAACCAATGCAGTGATTTTCAAAGCAGTGTAATATGTACCTGTAGAACAGGTACTGCTGAGTCCTGTAGGAGTTGGCGACTTCTAGACTTCTGTAAGAGTTTTACACTCCTAGATTTCTGTAGGAGTTGTAGACTACTAGACTTCTGTAGGGGTTTTAGACTTCTAGATTTCTGTGGGAGTTGTAGACTACTATACTTCTGTAGGAGTTGTAGACTTCTACACTTCTGTCGGAGTTGGAGACTTCTAGACTTCTGTTGGAGTTGGAGACTACTAGACTTCTGTCGGAGTTGGAGACTTCTACACTTCTGTCGGAGTTGGAGACTTCTAGACTTCTGTTGGAGTTGGAGACTACTAGACTTCTGTCGGAGTTGGAGACTTCTAGACTTCTGTAGGAGTTGTAGACTTCTACACTTCTGTCGGAGTTGGAGACTTCTAGACTTCTGTAGAAGTTGGAGACTACTAGACTTCTGTAGAAGTTTTAAACTACTAGTAGACTACTCGTCCAGGCAAGGAATAAACAATGGTGATGACTGACATTACAAAATTAAATAGTTTCCAATTTGGAAAAGTCTTAAAGAAAAGACAATCTAAGAACTAGGATTGTTGAAAATCGAGATCTGGCTGTGACCTGCTTCCAGCCATCTTGCCTTGACCTTTGACCCTCTACCTTCAGTAGCCGTACTTTACCAGTAGATGGCAGACTCAACAACAATAAATACTTTACAACTGATCAAAGGCTTTTACCAGAATAACATAATAACCAAGGTGTGTACAACTTCTACTCTCAATAAAAATAGTAATATTAGGGTTAATCAATAACTTATGTAACTCTAAAAACTTTATCTCCACATCCAAGAATCTAACAGGTAAAAAATACAAATGCTTCTATAAAATGTAACACAAACTTCACTTCTAGTCATAATGGCTCCAACAGTTTTATCTGTGAAGGTAAAGATGGAATCAACAACAAGCAAATAACAAACAGGATCTACGATCATTTCAAACCTTTCAAAATAAAAACACAGATGAATAAAATGGGAAACATGACTGAGGCAATTACCAGCGAGCTTCCTACCAGGTTTTATTAGAGCTGCAGTGATTGGTCGACTCATCAATTAATTGACAACTATTTTTATAATTTAAATGAAAGAAGTGTAAAATAAGCTTGTGGAAATATATCTGATGGTCTCAGGCTGTCAGCTAATGAGTTGATACAATAACTGAACCAGGATCAGCTGCAGCTCGGTGGAGAACTGTCAGCTCCCACTAATTCAGTGATGAATCAGAGCAATTGTGTGTTTTATGGCGGCTGAAATGAGCCCCGTGGTCGCAGAGAGGAACAAAACGCTCGTAAACAAGCCTTCATTGACAGATCAGCCAATTCATGGAAATGTAGGAAACGCTATTATCTCCACTTGTAAAACCAGCGATGACCTTTAAATATGTGCATAGCTGAGATATGAGAAGATTATTATAGATTCTTCACTCTTTTTCTTCTCTGTGAGCTGATTTTTCTGCAGCGATTGAAAAGTTCTGCAGCTTAGTTATTTTTTAAGTTTCATGTCTGAAAAGACAGAAGGTTAAAGGTCAATGTGTTCGAATATTATAAAGAATATATTCAAGACTTTAAAACAATCAGCAATCACATATTAATCACGTGTTTGTGAAATAATTTTAACCTCATCAGAAGACAAACATATGCTAAAAATTCAAAATTCTGAAATAAAAAGTAAAAAAAAACATATAAATCATATTATAAAAAAGAGTAAGAAAATGTGAGGTAAAAAGAAAGAAAATATGAAAGAAAAGTAAAATGAAAGTATGAAACAAAAAGTCAAATATCGGATAAAGAGAGTTCAGCTTTGGGAAACAGTGATCAACATTTCACCATTCAAATAGCTAAGCCATTAATCCTTTCAATAGTCAATTGATTAGTCAAATGTTTCTTTTGTCTCTTTGTGAAAAGATGATGAACATTTGGCTTTAGACAAACTATCAGGTGTTAAAATTCAAATAGAAATGGAGCTGGCTTCATTCTAATTTTCTTTTCATTTTTCCTTGATTGACAATTTATTCTTTATTATCTAAGAGTCACATTCAATGTAAATGATGAAACCCAGAAAATATCTTTTGACTTTAAATATGAATAAAATATGAAACTCCGTGTGGGTATATATTTAAACAACCATGTTTCGGCTCCGTCAGACTTTACAGAGATGAGTGAGCTGCTGTAATGTTGCACCAGAGGAGACGAAAACAGCAATAAGTCAAAAATAAGCTGCTGAGGGGTTTGGGGCTGATGTTGGACCCCCCGTCTCCCCAGCAGCCAATCAGAAGAGCTATTTTTAGAGGTGGGTTCGGCCAGCAGATGGTATTTGAGAGGGAGCGGGGCGCAATTTACAGTAAACAGATTTTTTATCCTTGGCAGGTCATGGAGAGAACTACAGCAGTACGGTGATTTAATAAGAGCTCAGACTAACTGTGGCAGCAAGTGACTTAAGTGAGATGGAGTAAACTCAGCGTGAGTCTGAAACAACCTCAACACTCAGCTTCTTACTGAGGATGCAGCAGGAGGCTTCAATTACCTGGAGAGAAAATACAACACCTTCTTAGAAAAGAAATACAGCTGGTGTTGCTAATAACAAAGCACCAAGGGATCAATAACTAACTTTAATTCTGTTTCATTGACAAACATCAGTGTCTGAGCTTTTAATATTTAAAAAGTGAACAGACTTAAAAACTTACAAAACTACTTGTCACAACCAGATTTGGACCTAATCCCAAATGCCAAAGTATGAAAAAGTTAAGTTTTACTTTTGTTTTGTTGTTTAACTACAAAGGGAATAACATGAGCAGGACTATTCCAGAAAATAAATTAATATTACAAATAAATATTAATAAAAAAAATCTGATAAAACCAGTCCAGAAAAACTACAAAAGGAAAGACAAAGTTTTAAAGAAATGCAAAACCTGACTTGACTTGAAAAGAGACAGGATGGCATGGGTTCATAGACAAAAACAACTATTTTATTATTATTAATATATTATTATTAATATATATCCAAGCAAACAGGTGCAAACCATCAGGTCAGAGGGAGACACACAAGGGGAAGGAGTAAGTTACCCCCCTCCATGCTAAGGTCAGGGTCCACAATAAAGTTCACCAGAACCTCTGGACTGGTTTCATGCTCACCCTAACCCTAACCCTGGACTGGTTTCACTCTAACCGTAACTCTAACCCTAACCCTAACGTGGAAGGTGGGCTGGACCCTGTCCTTAGGAAATCCATGAATCTGGAACACAGTCATCATAATTTCAGCTGTTGTCTTGCAGGGGGCAGCTTAGACAAAGCAACGAAATGAGTTTGGTGAATCAAAATGGAATTAATCCAGCACCATGAAGTCAGTGATGTTACCTGCAAAGACCAGGACCCTGTGGTGAAGTGAAGAGAGATCTCAGCCCTGTCAGGCCCAGAATACACATTCAGAGCCCAGATTCAGACTATTTACAGAGCTGCAGTGAACAGGCGGCTATGAAGACTATGATCACAACAAAAACATTACACTCAGTGTTTGCACTATGACTAATCTCCCTTACTGCTCTTACTCTATGAATCATCAAAACTAAACTAGAACAAAATGCACTTCCCCAAAGTGGGAAGGAATATCTAGACAAATTTAACCAACAAAATTTCACTCACTAAGGAGGAAAAAAACACTGATCTTCCTAGAATAAACTGGCCTAACTCTTAACTAAATCTAGAAACTATGAAACTTAAAAATCAAAGACGTCAGAAATACAAGACTCAGAAGGCTGTGGATTCAAGGGTTTGGTGGATGAGGACGAACAAAGACACTTCAGCAAAGACAAGAGGAGACATGGAATATAAAAACATGCAGTGATTAGACTAAACAGACACAGGTAGAGACAAGGTAAGTGACCTGAAATGAGAGGAGAGTTAGGCTTTCAAAATAAAACAGGAAATGCACTCAAGACAAAAACCCAGAGAAGACAACCTCACCACTGTGACAAGCCCAGGGACGAGTAGGAACTCCTGAACCTCATAGATCACCACCAAAACCTCTGGGAAATGGCATTCATGGTCCTTTTGACTCCTGGATGGCAGGTGTGAGCGTAGTGGATTCACCTGTGGTCACATGTCCACTGAAATAAACAATTGACTGGACAAGCACCAAGTGTTGGATTCTCACTACTGGTTGGCTTCACCTCAGATTCTATTTGCCAAGTCCTCATCCTACTACAGCTCAGTGGTAGGATGAGGAATAGAACCCAAAGCTAAAATGGTTAAAAACACAACTTGTGTAGTTCATTTATTTGGCTTTACAACTACACTTACTGGCCACTTTATTAGGTCCACCATGCTAGTAATGGGTTGGACCCCTTTTGCCTTCAGAACTGCCTCAATTATTGGTGGCATAGATTCAACAAGGTGCTGGAAGCATTCCTCAGAGAGTTTGGTCCATATTGACATGATGGCATTCACACAGTGAATCTCCCGTTCCACCACATCCCAAAGATGCTCTATTGGATTGAGATCTGGTGACTGTGGAGGCCATTTGAGTACAGTGAACTCATTGTCATGTTCAAGAAACCAGTCTGAGATGATTCCAGCTTTATGACATGTAGCATTATCCTGCTGAAAGTAGCATCAGAAGTTGGGTACATTGTGGTCATAAAGGGATGGACATGGTCAGCAACAATACTCAGGTAGGCTGTGGCGTTGCAACGATGCTCAATTGGTACCAAGGGGCCCAAAGAGTGCCAAGAAAATATTCCCCACACCATTACACCACCACCACCAGCCTGAACCGTTGATACAAGGCAGGATGGATCCATGCTTTCATGTTGTTGACGCCAAATTCTGACCCTACCATCCGAATGTCGCAGCAGAAATCCAGACTCATCAGACCAGGCAACGTTTTTCCAATCTTCTATTGTCCAATTTCAATGAGCTTGTGCAAAATGTAGCCTCAGATTCCTGTTCTTAGCTGAAAGGAGTGGCACCCGGCGTGGTCTTCTGCTGCTGTAGCCCATCTGCCTCAAAGTTGGACGTACTGTGTGTTCAGAGATGCTCTTCTGCCTACCTTGGTTGTAACGGGTGGTTATTTGAGTCACTGTTGCCTTTCTATCAGCTCCAACCAGTCTGGCCATTCTCCTCTGACCTCTGGCATCAACAAGGCATTTCGCCCACAGAACTGCCGCTCACTGGATATTTGTTCTTTTTGGGACCATTCTCTGTAAACCCTAGAGATGGTTGTGTGTGAAAATCCCAGTAGATCATCAGTTTCTGAAATACTCAGACCAGCCCTTCTGGCACCAACAACCATGCCACGTTCAAAGTCACTCAAATCACCTTTCTTCCCCAAACTGATGCTGGTTTGAACTGCAGGAGATTGTCTTGACCATGTCTACATGACTAAATGCACTGAGTTGCTGCCATGTGATTGGCTGATTAGAAATTAAGTGTTAACGAGCAGTTGGACAGGTGGACCTAATAAAGTGGCCAGTGAGTGTATATTGTATATATGTGGATATATATGTATATATAGTGGATATATATGTATATATATATCCACTGAAACGTTCTGAGACAGGAAGGCAAGAACCTGAATGACCTGATGAACCCAATGGACCTGATAGACATGATGGATCCGATGGACCTGATGAACCTGATGGACATGAGAGTCTGAGTCAGGGGAAAAAAAATCAAGATGTCGTCTAGGTGGACTTAGACAAAGTGTTTCAGAAAGTCCTGAACAAAGTGCATTAGTCAACAAAAAAGTAGGTACATTTTTAACAATGAAGTAGCAACAAAAAACACAAATGTAGGAAACTACAAAAGCCTCAAAATAACACAAACAGGAATATTCTAGCAAATAAATAAAATCTCTTGAGGAAAATGACAAATACAAAGTATCAAAGAAATATAAAACCGTACTTGAGACATGGGATGGGGTCGGTTTATAGACGAAACAGGACAACCAGAGACTTCCTGTCAATGAAGTAGAATAGAACGTCCAAAACCTGAGTCACCTTCAACAGGTAGAACAAATGGTTTACTACATCCACTGATTGAGCTTTAAGTTAATTCTGATTAGATTATAAAATGAATGCAATTGATAGCAGAAACTAACATTTCAACAACACATTTTATTTTATTATTTCATTATTAACACTGATACAGCTGCTGTTTCTGCTGGTTTACTATGAACAGACCAACGACATCAGTGTGTGTGCTTGCATGTGTGTGTCCTTGGAGGACTCTGTAGCAGGTTTGTTCAGCAGCTGTGTCTCTGAGTGTTTTATGAGACAGAGGGAAACAGTGTGTGTGACCCCCAACCAAGACACACACACACACACACACACACACACACACACACACACACACACACACACGAATGTGGAGTGTGTGTGGTTTACTGCTGAATTTACAGCTATGATTAAACATGTTTCATTAGAAAAAAAGAATAAAGATGAACATCAGTTTTTCCTGTGTGATACACAAGCAGAAATAGAAAAGGCAGCAGATAACGTGTAATTCTCCGTCATCTTATCCTCTTTACTGGTTGAGGTGTTTTGGAGATTCTGTATATGGGCTGATAATTTTCAGAAGGCTCAGTGGTGGGTGATGTCTGTATGAATTACAGCTTCCATAAAGCTGTAATAGGGAGGACAATCAGCAGCTTGTATCTGTGCAGCCTTGCAGGGTATTTACCTTTTTATGTGGGTGTAAATTTGACATGTGCCAAGGACGAGCTTCTTTCTTCATGTCTTTTCCTTTTCGTATGAATGAGCTCAGAGGTCTGAGAGTCAGGGTCACGATTCCTCACATATTAAAACCTTTAGATGTTCACATCACAAACGAAGCGTAATCAGCCTTTATATCAGTGAGATAAAAAGATATTTTACCGCACCATCAAATCCAGGTGAAAGGAAATCACAGTTATTAACCGAGCAACCGGAAGAGTATTTTTAACGTGTGTTAGACATAATTAAACTAATACAATTCAGTTAATATAAAACGCTGCTGTACAAGTGTGTAAAAGGGGAAAATCATCATAAGTATAAAGCTGCTGCAGCAAAGCTGATTGCTGCTTGTTGGATCTGTCACAACAGCAGCAGGTTCAGAACAGACTGAATTATTATGGGCTGTTGGTCTCAGGAGGAGAAAAACAGAGGTGACGACATCAGGGTTTAACAGGAAGCTGTAGTTTGAAATTTGGATTAAAGGAAGAATTGTCACTCTGCATAAGTCATGAATAAAGGTGTTGTTTGTCACTGCAGAACCAATAAACAATCCGTTAATTAGTTGACAACTATTACATCAATCAATAACTATATTGAGAATTGATTAATAAATTTGAGTCATTTTTAAGAATATGAAAGAGTTTTATATGATTTTACTGGAGATGTTTGTTAACCAGTAAAAAGTCACTGGTTTCAACACTGTTAGTGAACAGTTGGTCAGGGACAAAGGCACTTGAGTTGCATTATGGGAAATAAAGGATCCAGAACCAGGTAGAGCTGACACAATTAGTTTTCAATTATCACAATCAACCATTTTTTTTTTTATATATAATGGAGTCATTTTTCAGAAGAAAATGTGTAAATTCTCTGGTTCCAGCTTCTCTTCTCTGATTATTTCCTGGTTTCTTTAGTCTCTATAATAATAAACTGATGATCTTTGGACAAAAAAAGACATTTTATGTTGAATCTTCATCTTTGAAGAAACACTGATCCACATTTAATGAACCACCATTAATGTGCCGTATTAAGGATTATATCATGATTGTGGCACATTAAGACTCACTCTTGTGAAAAGCAAGAAAACTCAAACAAATATGAGAAAAAAAATGTTTCAAACTTTTACCTTGATTTATTTTTTATTAAACTAGTAAACCCTAACTCATAACATTCTCACAGTTTTCTACAACTCCACTCTTTAACAACACCATCGTCCATCAAGTCGTCATTAATTGAAATTTACTTGTATTTATTTGATGTTATTGCAGTAACATTCAGTTCTCTGTTCGTCAGCAGCTCCTGCCTCAACAACAGCAGACTTTAGTCACTTTTCTCCGTATGTGGGTGTCACACCCAGACCAGAGGACTCAAATGCAGAACAGTCACGTTTGGAAGTTTATTAACAGATCTGCCGAGAACAGGTGCTATGAAAAGTACAACAAAAATACTACACTCAAACTTCACACTATGTCTAACATTCCTTACTACTCTCACACTATCATCAAAAACTAAACTAGAACAAAAAGCACTTCAAAGTGGGAAGAAATAACTAATAAAACGTAACCAACCAAAAATTCACTCACCGAGGAGGAGAAAACACTCTGTGGAATAAACTGGCCTAACTTCTCCATCATATCTAGAAACAAACGACAAAAGATGAAAAATGACCAGAAATAATTAACATGAACTACAAATCATACCTCAGGACAAAAAAGCTATGAAACTCTCAACTGAACTAGATCTGGAAACTAACAAAACAAAAAGAGTCACAAGGCTCAGACGAGGGCCGTGAATTCAAGGCTTTGATAGACGAGGACAAACGAAGACAAGAGGAGACACAATGGGGAACAGGTGGAATCAATCAGGAATCAGGGAAGACAATCAGACTAGTGACACATGAAGACAGACAAGTGACCTGAAACGAGAGGAGACTTAGGATTTCAAAATAAAACAGGAAATGCACTCAAGACAAAAAAAACAGACAAGACAACCTCACCACTGTAACAGTGAGGATCAGAACTCAGAGAAACAGGTGAAATCACTGGAGTTGACAAGGTTTTTAATAACTTAATTTATTGGTTTTATTTGATGTGTGAGTGGAAACACATTCAACATATACCAGATGTTCTAATCACTGCAGTAAAGGAGATGACAGAACAATTATACAGGAATAGCTGAAACTCCTCAAAACATCTGGATCTTACTTTAGTTTGACATAAAAATGTTTTGTGATCATAGTTTGTTTTCCTGCATAAAACAGAACCATATGAAAAAGTTTTAGTTATTTATTTTATAATAAAGTTGCTAAATATCACCTTATTGTCTAACTAGCAAAGGTGTGTTTTTATTTTTACATTTTTTTGTACATCTTGTACCGAAATAGAGCTGCAACTAACACAAATTATGTTAGTTGATTAATCTATTGATTATTGAAACAATGGTTGCTGTTTTTAATAAGAACAAAAGGAATTAGTTTTTTCCAGATTCCAGACAAAAGTACAACGTCCATAAAACAAAGAAGTAAAACACACAGCAACACCACAGCATGAAAACTACAAAATAAAACTGGAAACATAAAACGTTACAGATCTGGACAGTAACCCCCCCAGCAACGTCTCTAGACATCCCTGGAATGTCTGAGTTCGGGCCATGAAAGTCTCATATCACAGTGTTATTTATAATGTCCCAAGACCTCTCCTCTGGTCCCAGTCAACTCCTGTCCCTACAACAGACAGCCAACAGTCCTTTGAGGGAATAAACCAAAGCCACTGATCACCCTAGGTAGAGGAGATGGGTTGGAGGGAGGGACCAAAGGACTAGTCTTGATGGGCTTAATCCTGGAAACATGAAAAGTGAGATGGACCTCCATGGTTCAAGGAAGATGAAGAACAACAGCAGGGTTGATGATCTTAGAGATCGGGAAGGGCCCCACGAACCTAAACCCAAGCTTGCAGCACTAACCCTAACCCTCAAACCAGCAGATCCTGAATGGAAAACCAAACCTTCTGAAAAGCCTGAACCTCCCTCCAGATGAGGTGATATGCGAACCAGGGTGTGAGCTGAAGGAACAGAGACCGCCCCCTCGACGAGCAGGGAAAAGCATTGGTATCTGTAGAATGGAGACGGGAGAGTAGAAGTCACAGGGAGGTAGCTGTGGGCATACTCCACCCAGAGGAGCTGCTGAGACTAACTGAACGGATTCTGGGTGGTGATGCTCCATCTCCAACTCCTGATTGTACTTTTCTGTCTGGCTGTTGGTTTAAGGATGGAAACCAGAGGAAAGGCTGACTGAAGCTGACTGAAGTAACCTGCAAAACTCTCTTTCGAACCACGGGGTGAACTGTAGACCCTGGTCATACAACATCCTGAGGAAGACCATGGAGCCGAAATACATGAAACAGGAGTGCCTCTGCCATCTCTTTGGCTGAGCGCAGCTTATGCAGGGCAATAAAATGGGCCATTTTAGAAAAAGTCCATTTTCCATCAATGGTGTATAGATAAACTGTCAGATTATGTCTTCATTTTATGTCCCAAACATTTATTTATTGTCCTTCATTTATTCTCTTTGAAACTTTCCTAAACTTCAATACAAAATAATAATTAGTACAATTCATGGTGAATATGAGAAAAATGTTCATGCAGATAAAAAACATGCACTTTGGTTTAGCCTAGAAAAGAATGAATCACATGCTCAAAATACATTTTCTGTCAAAAATGAGCAGAATCACACACACACACACACACACACACACACACACACACACACACACACACACACACACACACACGCACATTATATCTAGAATGATCCTCAGCAAATAAAAAGGCAGAAACACAGAACAAGAACATTCTGGGATCTGCTGGTGAATGTCAACATGAAAGTGACCCGTCACCTTCTGCTGTTGTGACCTCACAGTCTCTTGCTGCCGCACGGCTGTGAGGTCACAACTCAGCTAATGAGACACAGCATCAGATTCCTCAGGGTTCATTTCCTGCTTATAAACACCTGACAGGAAACTTCCCTCCTCATATCTGCTGCTTTATTGGTGTTGTTCATTTATATATAATACTAGAGAAAATTTAAACTATGTTAAATGTATTATTTTTATTTATTTTTGTATTTTCTATATGTAGCTGCTATTTCTACATTCTATATATTTCATATTATATATATATATATATATATATATATATATATATATATATATATATATATATATATACCGGTATATATATATATATATATATATATATATATATATATATATATATATATATATATATATATATATTCATGCATTTCATTAATATTATATAACAGAAGACTAACAGGCTGTAGTAGGCCTATTATAATATTATTATTATTATTATATACTAGTAGGCCCCTGTTTCATATATATATATTCATATATTCACCATTCTATGTTGATGTAGAAGAGGAAGAGGGTTAGGGGTCAGGGGTCAGGGTGGCAGCAATGTTTAATGTGAATAATAAATAATGTTAGGCTAGCTTAATGAACACACACACACACACACACACACACATATGTACAGTATATATATATATATATATATACATACACATTTGAATTTATTACATTAACCCCACAGTTGGTTAATGTAATAGTTGTCAACTAATCAATTAATCGACTGATCATTGCAGTTTTATTTTTTCTGCAGCAACACTTTTATTAATGATTTATGCAAAATGACAATTTTTGCTTTAATCCAAATTTCAAACTACAGCTTTGTGTCTACACGCGTGTTGCAAAGCCCTGAATGTGTGAGTAGTGTCTGTCTGCAGCTTTAAATGTGGTTAATGTGTTGAATGGTGTAGAATCTGCAGTTTGCGTCTTGTTGTGAGCTACAACAAAGCAGGGTTGGCTGTTTAATATGCGGCTGGTGTAAATGTGAGATTGGCGGGACACCGGGTGGCAGAGCGGGCCACTCCGTCATTAACGCTCCCGTCGCTGTTATCCTACGCCTAATGACATCGCTCCCAGATGGCGTGCTGCGAGCCCGGCCGCGGGAGGCCCGGCTCAAACCGTCTGCAGGCGCCGACGCCTCCCGTCATCAATTCTACACGTCTCCTCGTCCAAATCCGAGGCCTCCGGATAATGTCTTTCATGGTTCAGCGGCTCGCCGGGCTCCGCTGCCTCCTGCCTGGCCTGAAATGGGCAAATTAATAGTTCCTTTGAAACAAATTGGAATTACACCCCTCGATGCCTTAATGTCAGAACACGAGAGGAGCGTCGACGTCCCGGGTCTGAAGCTGATGGAAGATAAGATGTGACACATTAATACACACTAATACACACTAATACACACATTAATACACACATTAATACACACATTAATACACACTAATACACACTAATACACACATTAATACACACATTAATACACACATTAATACACACATTAATACACACTAATACACACATTAATACACACATTAATACACACATTAATACACACATTAATACACACTAATACACACATTAATACACACTAATACACACATTAATACACACTAATACACACATTAATACACACATTAATACACACATTAATACACACTAATACACACTAATACACACTAATACACACATTAATACACACACTAATACACACTAATACACACTAATACACACATTAATACACACATTAATACACACATTAATACACACTAATACACACATTAATACACACATTAATACACACATTAATACACACATTAATACACACTAATACACACATTAATACACACATTAATACACACATTAATACACACATTAATACACACTAATACACACATTAATACACACTAATACACACATTAATACACACATTAATACACACATTAATACACACTAATACACATTAATACACTAATACACACATTAATACACACTAATACACACTAATACACATTAATACACACTAATACACACATTAATACACACTAATACACACATTAATACACACTAATACACACTAATACACATTAATACACACATTAATACACACTAATACACACTAATACACACTAATACACACTAATACACACATTAATACACACTAATACACACTAATACACACATCAATACACACATTAATACACATATTAATACACACACTAATACACACTAATACACACTAATACACAATAATACACATTAATACACACTAATACACATTAATACACACTAATACACACACTAATACACATTAATACACACTAATACACACATTAATACACACATTAATACACACTAATACGCACATTAATACACACATTAATACACACTAATACACACACTAATACACACTAATACACACATTAATACACACACTAATACACACTAATACACACTAATACACACATTAATACACACATTAATACACACATTAATACACACTAATACACACATTAATACACACATTAATACACACATTAATACACACTAATACACACATTAATACACACATTAATACACACATTAATACACACATTAATACACACTAATACACACATTAATACACACTAATACACACATTAATACACACATTAATACACACATTAATACACACTAATACACATTAATACACTAATACACACATTAATACACACTAATACACACTAATACACATTAATACACACTAATACACACATTAATACACACTAATACACACATTAATACACACTAATACACACTAATACACATTAATACACACATTAATACACACTAATACACACTAATACACACACTAATACACACATTAATACACACTAATACACACACTAATACACACATTAATACACACATTAATACACACTAATACACACACTAATACACACATTAATACACACTAATACACACTAATACACACACCAATACACACTAATACACACTAATACACACACTAATACACACATTAATACACACTAATACACACTAATACACAATAATACACATTAATACACACTAATACACACACTAATACACACACTAATACACACATTAATACACACTAATACACACTAATACACAATAATACACATTAATACACACTAATACACACATTAATACACACATTAATACACACATTAATACACACTAATACACACTAATACACAATAATACACATTAATACACACTAATACACACTAATACACACACCAATACACACTAATACACACTAATACACACACTAATACACACATTAATACACACTAATACACACTAATACACAATAATACACATTAATACACACTAATACACACACTAATACACACACTAATACACACATTAATACACACTAATACACACTAATACACAATAATACACATTAATACACACTAATACACACATTAATACACACATTAATACACACATTAATACACACTAATACACACATTAATACACACATTAATACACACATTAATACACACTAATACACACATTAATACACACATTAATACACACATTAATACACACATTAATACACACTAATACACACATTAATACACACTAATACACACATTAATACACACATTAATACACACATTAATACACACTAATACACATTAATACACTAATACACACATTAATACACACTAATACACACTAATACACATTAATACACACTAATACACACATTAATACACACTAATACACACATTAATACACACTAATACACACTAATACACATTAATACACACATTAATACACACTAATACACACTAATACACACACTAATACACACATTAATACACACTAATACACACACTAATACACACATTAATACACACATTAATACACACTAATACACACACTAATACACACATTAATACACACTAATACACACTAATACACACACCAATACACACTAATACACACTAATACACACACTAATACACACATTAATACACACTAATACACACTAATACACAATAATACACATTAATACACACTAATACACACACTAATACACACACTAATACACACATTAATACACACTAATACACACTAATACACAATAATACACATTAATACACACTAATACACACATTAATACACACTAATACACAATAATACACATTAATACACACTAATACACATTAATACACACATTAATACACACTAATACACACATTAATACACACTAATACACACTAATACACACATTAATACACACTAATACACACATTAATACACACATTAATACACACTAATACACACTAATACACACTAATACACATTAATACACACATTAATACACACATTAATACACACTAATACACATTAATACACACTAATACACACTAATACACACTAATACACACATTAATACACACATTAATACACACTAATACACATTAATACACACTAATACACACTAATACACACTAATACACACTAATACACATGAATACACACTAATACACATTAATACACACTAATACACACTAATACACATTAATACACACTAATACACACTAATACACACTAATACACGTTAATACACACATTAATACACACTAATACACACTAATACACATTAATACACACTAATACATATTAATACACATTAATACACACTAATACACACTAATACACACTAATACACATTAATACACACTAATACACATTAATACACACTAATACACACTAATACACATTAATACACACTAATACACACTAATACACACTAATACACGTTAATACACACATTAATACACACTAATACACACTAATACACATTAATACACAATAATACATATTAATACACATTAATACACAGTAATACACATTAATACATATTAATACACATTAATACACACTAATACATATTAATACACATTAATACACATTAATACATAGTAATACACATTAATACATATTAATACACATTAATACACACTAATACATATTAATACACATTAATACACATTAATACACATTAATACACAGTAATACACAGTAATACAGGGATTTCCAAAGTGTACTGTATGCACCTCTGGAGGTGCACAATCTAAAACATGTGATGGCGTCTGGCATGTTTTTTTTTTTTTTACATTTTCCAACACAATAAAGAGTGTAAATAAACGTTTTGTCGTATTAAATGTATATTTAACATCCTGTAACATCCTTTAATACCCGTTAACAGCGTCTCTCTGTTTAGACATGATGGTTTAACACTTTTTATTTTGGTGCGTCGTTATTCCTGCATCAGGTGACACGTGGTTGAAGCAGAGACTCCACACTGGTGTTGACTTGTTGATATAAAGTTGACCTGATATATATGAAATGGACTGGATTCTCTCAGAGGAGGTGGAGACGCTCAGAGAGAACATGAACATCAGTGGATCAGAACCATCCCTCCCTCTGTACTAATGCTGAAATATAAATATATATAAAATGTACATTTGTCCTGGGTTTGGTTCTTCACACTGGATAGAACCAGACCAGGATAGAACAAGACCAGGACAGAACCAGACCAGGATAGAACCAGACCAGGATAGAACCAGACCAGGATAGAACCAGACCAGGACAGAACCAGACCAGGATAGAACCAGACCAGGATTCACTTAATACGAAACGAGACCCCCTATTTTTAAGTGGACCAGAGTTGGTTTGTTGGGACCAGAGTTGGTTTGTTGGGACCAGAGTTGGTTTGTTGGGACCAGAGCTGGTTTGTTGGGACCAGAGCTGGTTGGTTTGGACCAGAGTTGGTTTGTTGGGACCAGAGTTGGTTTGTTGGGACCAGAGCTGGTTGGTTTGGACCAGAGTTGGTTTGTAGGGACCAGAGCTGGTTTGTTGGGACCAGAGTTCTATGAGTTTTCACCCCTGGACAAAGGAAGTGGAACTATCCAATGAGACCAACTCTAGTCTGTTTAAAGGGACTAAATGAGGACAGTGTAAAGACCCTCAATGTCACATCCTTTAACAAGATGATGAATGATCATTGATTCAAAAACATCAACCAAACAGCAGCTAGAACATAATATCCCATAATATCCTGTACCATCAGACTAGTGTTGCTATGGTTACCCTGCTCCCCCCAACATACTTCCTGTTGCTAAGCCTGTCATGTCTTGATAGAAACCTTACTGTGCTGCATTATTTTAAAACTTGGGTACATTTGAATTTAATTCAGATGCTCTTTTCTTAATGTGATCATTAAATGTCGTGTTCTGGTTGAATTAAACTGCTGCCTTAAGAAATTTTGTTGTGTTTTTTGAAAGGTGTAGGAAACAGGGAGTGTGTCAACCAGTTTGGATATAGATGGAGGTGCACGGCTAAAAACGTTTGGGAACTGCTGCACTAATGCACACAATAATACACACTGATAAACACTAATAAACACACACACATTAATACACACTGATACACACCTATTCACACACACTAATATGTCCTAGGTCTGGCACAAATACACACTGAAATACACTCATTTTCACATACACACACTAATCCACTTTCTGTTGTAGCATCAGAGATTGTTGAACACGTGTGTATGAAACTGAACAGACTTCACACAGAAAATAAAGAAACCAGAAAATAATCAGCTGGAATGAAAATGAAGCTGGAACCAGAGAATTTGGTCATTTTCTACTGAAAAACGATTGAAATCCATTAATCAATTATAAAAAAATAGTTGATTAATGTGAAACTAATTGATCGACTAATTGTATCAGCTCTAACTGGTTCTGGATCCTTTATTTCCCATAATGCAACTGAAGTGCCTTTGAGCACAAAAATGAACAAAATAGTAATTTCAGGTGTGTTAATTGTTAATTCCAGGTGTGTTAATTATTCATTTCAGGTGTGTTAATCGTTAATTCCAGGTGTGTTAATTGTTAATTCCAGGTGTGTTAATTATTCATTTCAGGTGTGTTAATCGTTAATTCCAGGTGTGTTAATTGTTAATTCCAGGTGTGTTAATTATTCATTTCAGGTGTGTTAATCGTTAATTCCAGGTGTGTTAATTATTAATTCCAGGTGTGTTAATTGTTAATTCCAGGTGTGTTGTTAATTCCAGGTGTGTTAATTGTTAATTCCATGTGTGTTAATTATTAATCCCAGGTGTGTTAATCGTTAATTCCACTTGTGTTAATTGTTAATTCCAGGTGTGTTAATCGTTAATTCCACGTGTGTTAATTGTTAATACCACGTGTGTTAATTATTATTTACAGGTGTGTTAATCGTTAATTCCAGGTGTGTTAATCGTTACTTCCAGGTCTGTTAATCGTTAATTCCATGTGTGTTAATTGTTAATTCCAGGTGTGTTAATCGTTAATTCCACGTGTGTTAATTGTTAATACCACGTGTGTTAATTATTATTTACAGGTGTGTTAATCGTTAATTCCAGGTGTGTTAATCGTTACTTCCAGGTCTGTTAATCGTTAATTCCATGTGTGTTAATTGTTAATTCCAGGTGTGTTAATTATTAATCCCAGGTGTGTTAATCGTTAATTCCACGTGTGTTAATTGTTAATCCCAGATGTGTTAATTATTAATACCACGTGTGTTAATTATTAATTACAGGTGTGTTAATCGTTAATTCCAGGTGTGTTAATCGTTACTTCCAGGTGTGTTAATCGTTAATTCCATGTGTGTTAATCGTTAATTCCAGGTGTGTTAATCGTTACTTCCAGGTGTGTTAATCGTTAATTCCATGTGTGTTAATTGTTAATTCCAGGTGTGTTAATTATTAATTCCAGGTGTGTTAATCGTTAAATCCAGGTGTGTTAATCGTTAATTCCAGGTGTGTTAATTGTTAATCCCAGATGTGTTAATTATTAATTCCATGTGTGTTAATTATTAATCCCATGTGTGTTAATCGTTACTTCCAGGTGTGTTAATCGTTAATTCCATGTGTGTTAATTGTTAATTCCAGGTGTGTTAATTATTAATTCCAGGTGTGTTAATCGTTAAATCCAGGTGTGTTAATCGTTAATTCCATGTGTGTTAATTGTTAATCCCAGATGTGTTAATTATTAATTCCATGTGTGTTAATTATTAATCCCAGGTGTGTTAATCGTTAATTCCACATGTGTTAATTGTTAATTCCAGGTGTGTTCATTATTAATTCCAGGTGTGTTAATTGTTAATCCCAGATGTGTTAATTATTAATTACAGGTGTGTTAATTATTAATTCCAGGTGTGTTAATCATTAATTCCACGTGTATTAATTGTTAATTTCAGGTGTGTTAATTATTAATTCCACGTGTGTTAATTATTAATCCCAGGTGTATTAATCGTTAATTCCACGTGTTAATTGTTAATTCCATGTGTGTTAATCATTAATTCCACTGTGTTAATTGTTAATTCCAGGTGTGTTCATTATTAATTCCAGGTGTGTTAATTATTAATTCCAGGTGTGTTAATCGTTAATTCCAGGTGTGTTAATCGTTAATTCCACGTGTGTTAATTGTTAATTCCAGGTGTGTTAATTATTAATTCCAGGTGTGTTAATTATTAATTCCAGGTGTGTTAATCGTTAATTCCAGGTGTGTTAATCGTTAATTCCACGTGTGTTAATTGTTAATTCCAGGTGTGTTAATTATTAATTCCAGGTGTGTTAATCATTAATTCCACGTGTGTTAATTGTTAATTCCAGGTGTGTTAATTGTTAATTCCAGGTGTGTTAATCGTTAATTCCACGTGTGTTAATTGTTAATTCCAGGTGTGTTAATTATTAATTCCAGGTGTGTTAATTATTAATTCCATGTGTGTTAATCGTTAATTCCAGGTGTGTTAATCGTTAATTCCACGTGTGTTAATTGTTAATTCCAGGTGTGTTAATTATTAATTCCAGGTGTGTTAATCATTAATTCCACGTGTGTTAATTGTTAATTCCAGGTGTGTTAATTGTTAATTCCAGGTGTGTTAATTATTAATTCCAGGTGTGTTAATTATTAATTCCAGGTGTGTTAATTGTTAATTACAGGTGTGTTAATTATTAATTACAGGTGTGTTAATTGTTAATTCCAGGTGTGTTAATTATTAATTCCAGGT
Organism: Lepturacanthus savala; assembly: GCA_030544235.1. Classification (NCBI taxonomy): domain Eukaryota; kingdom Metazoa; phylum Chordata; class Actinopteri; order Scombriformes; family Trichiuridae; genus Lepturacanthus; species Lepturacanthus savala. The sequence continues at coordinate 9,237,423 of CM060472.1, read as the reverse complement.
GTGTTAATTGTTAATTCCACATGTGTTAATTGTTAGTTCCACGTGTGTTAATTATTAATTACAGGTGTGTTAATCGTTAATTCCATGTGTGTTAATTATTAATTCCATGTGTGTTAATTATTAATTCCATGTGTGTTAATCGTTAATTCCATGTGTGTTAATTATTAATTCCATGTGTGTTAATTATTAATTCCATGTGTGTTAATCGTTAATTCCATGTGTGTTAATTATTAATTCCAGGTGTGTTAATTGTTAATTCCATGTGTGTTAATTGTTAATTACAGGTGTGTTAATCGTTAATTCCAGGTGTGTTAACTATTAATTCCAGGTGTGTTAATTGTTAATTACAGGTGTGTTAATTGTTAATTACAGGTGTGTTAATTGTTAATTACAGGTGTGTTAATCGTTAATTCCAGGTGTGTTAATCTTACCTGTCCTCATATTGCTTCATATTCCTTGTTCCATGTTCCTTCATATTCTGTAACTACAGGAGATTTCTTCAAGTTGTCAATTAAACATCTGAATCATCTTCAGACACCAACAAAAACCACTGTTGGAAGAATCAAACATTTAATGTGCACTATCATCAATAGAGAAGAAAACATTTTTTGCAGTTGAGATTTATTGGCACTTTAAGGGATAATTATTCCAGATTCACTGTGACAGTCAGATGGTTCTTTGTCCTGAAAGCAGTCTGATAACAGTCTGATAAAGCATCGATTCACCATCATCAAACCATTGAACTACAACCAAACAAAAATGCATATTTAAAAAAATAAAACCCTAAAAAATAAAAAAAATAAAAAACACAAATTTGAACAGATTTTAAACTTGAGCTAAGAACTATGGACATTAAATGAAATTATAATCCTAACATCTGTTTTATTTCATGTTCTCACCAAAGCCGCGTTTTACATGTTACATTTGAACACATCATGATGACATTTATAGACATCTAGACCAGACTCCACCTACACCAGGATCCACCTAGACCAGGATCCACCTAGACCAGGCTCCACCTAGACCAGGATCCACCTAGACCAGGATCCACCTAGACCAGGATCCACCTAGACCAGGCTCCACCTAGACCAGGCTCCACCTAGACCAGGATCCACTTAGACCAGGCTCCATTTAGACCAGGCTCCACCCAGACCAGGATCCATCTAGACCAGGCTCCACCTAGACCAGGATCCACTTAGACCAGGATCCACTTAGACCAGGATCCACTTAGACCAGGCTCCACTTAGACCAGGCTCCACCCAGACCAGGATCCATCTAGACCAGGCTCCACTTAGACCAGGCTCCACCTAGACCAGGCTCCACCTAGACCAGGATCCACCTAGACCAGGCTCCACTTAGACCAGGATCCACTTAGACCAGGATCCACTTAGACCAGGATCCATCTAGACCAGACTCCACCTACACCAGGCTCCACCTAGACCAGGCTCCACTTAGACCAGAATCCACTTAGACCAGGATCCACTTAGACCAGGATCCACCTAGACCAGGCTCCACCTACACCAGGATCCACCTACACCAGGCTCCACCTAGACCAGGCTCCATCTAGACCAGGCTCCACCTAGACCAGGCTCCACCTAGACCAGGATCCACTTAGACCAGGATCCACTTAGACCAGGATCCATCTAGACCAGACTCCACCTACACCAGGCTCCACCTAGACCAGGCTCCACTTAGACCAGAATCCACTTAGACCAGGATCCACTTAGACCAGGATCCACCTAGACCAGGCTCCACCTACACCAGGATCCACCTACACCAGGCTCCACCTAGACCAGGCTCCATCTAGACCAGGCTCCACCTAGACCAGGCTCCACCTAGACCAGGATCCACCTAGACCAGGCTCCACCTACACCAGGATCCACCTACACCAGGCTCCACCTAGACCAGGCTCCATCTAGACCAGGCTCCACCTAGACCAGGCTCCACCTAGACCAGGATCCACTTAGACCAGGATCCACTTAGACCAGGATCCATCTAGACCAGACTCCACCTACACCAGGCTCCACCTAGACCAGGCTCCACTTAGACCAGGCTCCACCTAGACCAGGCTCCACCTAGACCAGGATCCACTTAGACCAGGATCCACTTAGACCAGGATCCATCTAGACCAGACTCCACCTACACCAGGATCCACCTAGACCAGGCTCCACCTACACCAGGATCCACCTACACCAGGCTCCACCTAGACCAGGCTCCATCTAGACCAGGCTCCACCTAGACCAGGCTCCACCTAGACCAGGATCCACTTAGACCAGGATCCACTTAGACCAGGATCCATCTAGACCAGGCTCCACTTAGACCAGGATCCATCTAGACCAGGCTCCACTTAGACCAGGATCCACTTGGACCAGGATCCACCTAGACCAGACTCCACCTACACCAGGCTCCACCTAGACCAGGCTCCACCTAGACCAGGATCCACCTAGACCAGGATCCACCTAGACCAGGATCCACTTAGACCAGGATCCACTTAGACCAGGATCCATCTAGACCAGACTCCACCTACACCAGGCTCCACCTAGACCAGGCTCCACTTAGACCAGAATCCACTTAGACCAGGATCCACTTAGACCGGGATCCACCTAGACCAGGCTCCACCTACACCAGGATCCACCTACACCAGGCTCCACCTAGACCAGGCTCCATCTAGACCAGGCTCCACCTAGACCAGGCTCCACCTAGACCAGGATCCACCTAGACCAGGCTCCACCTAGACCAGGCTCCACCTAGACCAGGATCCACTTAGACCAGGATCCACTTAGACCAGGATCCATCTAGACCAGGCTCCACTTAGACCAGGATCCACTTAGACCAGGATCCATCTAGACCAGGATCCATCTAGACCAGGCTCCACTTAGACCAGGATCCACTTAGACCAGGATCCACCTACACCAGGCTCCACCTAGACCAGGATCCACCTAGACCAGGATCCACCTAGACCAGGCTCCATCGAGACCAGGATCCACTTAGACCAGGATCCACCTAGACCAGGATCCACCTACACCAGGATCCACCTAGACCAGGATCCACCTAGACCAGGATCCACCTAGACCAGGATCCATCTAGACCAGGATCCAGTCTACATACTTACACCAGGTGTTTTAGAGGCATTTTAGCTGTGGGAGGAAATTCAGACATGAGAGGACATGAAACTCCACAAAACCACAAAAGAAAATCTCAACAAGTCTCAACAAGTGGAACCTTCAGGGTCTCCTTCAATGCTACTCACTGTCTTTCTCTCTCTCTCTCAATATATATCAATATATATATATATATATATATATATATATATATATATATATATATATATATATATATATATATATATATATATATATATATATATATATATATATATATATATACCCTAACCCTTTTACTGACTTGAACAAATCCTATTATAATCTTAATCATATTACAACTAACAACTATTCTGATCAGTGATGATCAGTCATTAGTAGTTTCATTCATAAAATGGTGTAAAATGTGGATCCAGTGTTTCCAAACCTGAAGATTCAACTAAAAATGGCTTCAGTTGATGTAAAATATTCAGCTGCTTGACTTTAGAGCTGATTTCCACAGAAATTCACATGGACCTCAGACTTCCAGCAGGTCAAAGAACCATCTGGCTTCATGAAGAAGAAGAAAAGAGAACAAAACTATCTCTACTCTACAAAGTATGTAAATACAATCTCTAAGTAAAACACGTTTCCTAAACATGGAAGATTTCATTACAAATCTAACAACAAAATATATATAGACACAGTTGAACCAAAGGTAAAATACTCCAAATACTGTAAGTGTACATGAGAAAATAAGTAGATATTATACGTGGGGGAAGTAAGAAGATATGCTTAAAATATAAAAATAAAATCCTGACCCTCCTCCGGTCCTGTGAGGTGAAAGCTGCTGATCAATTAGCTGATTGAACAGCTGATCAATCAGCTGATCGGTGACAAGTGTTCAAGCTTGGTGCTGTAAACAGGACGCTAAGGAAACTCTGTTAGTGTATGAAAATAGAGAAATTGTTGCATGAAAGTGTCATAAATACATCAGCGGCTGCTTCAGGTGTCCGGCTCCATCTGGAGAAAGTTCAACTCTACCTGTGAATGAACAGATTTCACCGTTTCTAAAACCTCAGAGACTAACTGCTGCAGATGTTTCACACTCCAGAGGCTGAAGAAGCTGCGTTTGCTGTAAAATCTGGAGCTGAAGTTCATGTTCGTGTCCTTCAGTTTGGAATTTCCTGCTCTGCCGTTTCCTCTTTAACAGAATCATCTTCCTCCAGCTGCTCCTCCTCCTCTTCCTCCTGAAAACACACCACACACACTGTCTGATACAGAAAATATACAATATACTTATATATATACATCAGATATAATATAATGTGTATATAGAAGAATATATACAGCTAAAATTCTCTCTCTCTCTCTCTCTCTCTCTCTATATATATATATATATATATATATATATATATATATATATATATATATATATATATATAGTGTTGCTCTTACACCAACAATAGAGGACTGACTTATTTTGAACAAAGTCCAAACATCTTCTACATGTAAAATGTAAACGCGAGTTTTAAAGCCATCAACAAAAAGGAGTCACAGATCAGGTGATGTGGGTCATCAGCTGATGCAGTAAAGCAGATAAAGTGAAAGTGACAGCTGTGATTAAACGACTCTGACAGACACAATTATCCTCATCCAGAGGTTAATAAACACGTCGACTGATCACAGGTTAGCGGGAGCAGCCTGAAAAAAACCCTCCTGGATCCTGCAGCGAGTGTGACCTCACGTTCATTTAATCTCATTTAAACAGCAGAAACAGCTCCTCACACGGGAAAAAGCTGAAAAACTGGGTCCAAAGGAACAAATCAGGCTGTTTGAGTGTCGCTGGGGAAACAGATTTCATTGTACAACGAGTCCCGGCTAATTAGAAAACGTCTTTGAAAACCTTCAGAATACATCTTTAAACAATTAGGGCTTAAATGATGGGGAAATTCTCCAGCACTCGTTTATTATTAGACTCCAGAGCAGAAGAAGCACATAACTATACATATTTAATACTGAAACAAAAGCCTTTCTGTTCTTTACAAAACACACAGTTCCCCAAATGTTCAGCCTGAAGATTCTTTGAGTTGTAATTATATCTGTGGACTTATAGTTGTTCCAGTTGGTAAGTTTAGAGTCTGAAGCTCTGAGGTTAAACTGCTGCTGTTTAAAAGCAGCAACATTTAATCTGCATTATTTGTAATAACCAGCAGGGGGCGACTCAGACTCTGTACACTTCTATTTTAGAAAATAAAGTCACTTTATTACTTCACGTTACTAACATGTTCATGGTCATAGAAGAAATGTGGCTCCTATTAGATCAAAAGAGATGATTAGCAGGGTTTGTTTTAGGGCATGTCGAAGCTGTGATTGACAGGTCGTTACCATGGAGACAGTGTTGGTTGTGTATATAAAACCCAGAAATTGTTATTTTTTTCTTAAATCAAATCAATAACAAGTCACTGATAATGATGTGAGTCACAGTTATGAGTTTTTAGTTATTAAAACATCATCATTGATGAGTAGTTTGGTTCAGTGTTTCATCAAAGATGAAGATTCAACCTAAAATGTCTTTTTTTGTCCAAAGATCATCAGTTTATTATTATAGAGACTAAAGAAACCAGGAAATAATCAGAGAAGAGAAGCTGGAACCAGAGAATTTGAAGAACTGATAAATCTATTATCAAAATAGTTGTGATTAATTGAATAGTTGGCAAGTAATCAATAATCAACTAATTGTAGCATCTGAAGAACCAACATAAACCAGGTTTTGCTAAAAGTCTTTGACTCTTTTCTCTGCTGCAGTAAATCAGCCGTTGTTTCTGTTTCAACAGTAAATTAAAGCAGCTTTAAAGCCTCGTTTTTCATCTCTTTACGAACAGGATCCTCTGTCCTCTAGAAAATACTGAACCTGGATCCTGTCTCTGGTCTACAGGGTCCATATAAATCCGGCTGAGGGGGGACACCTCATGAACCCCATCCACCAAATCTCCTGACAAGCGTCAATTTTCCAATTACCTGTAGCCCCATCTGTTATCAGAGGTTATAGTCAGGGGGAGGGGCTAGCAGAACCACCTCAGAGGCCAGGACCAGGACTGTTGATTGACTGCCTGGCCCTGGGGGAGCAGAGGGGGCCACACCAGTCCTCTGGTCTGTCAGGGTCTGTGAAGGTCTGTCAAGGCCTCTCAGGTTCTGTGAGGGTCTGTCAGGGTATCTACGGGTGTGAGTTTGTCAGGGTCCGTGAAGGTCTTTGAGAGAGTCTGTGAGGGTCTATGAGAGTCTGTGAGGGTCTTTGGGAGTTTATGAAGGTCTATGAGAGTCTGTGAGGGTATTTGAGAGTCTGTGGATGTCTGTGAGGGTATGTGATGGTCTATTAGAGTCTGTGAGGTGCTGTGAGAGTTTGTGAGGGTCCATAAAGGTCTTTGAGAATGAGTTTATGTGAGGGTCAATGAAAGTCTGTGGATGTCTGTGAGGGTATGTGAGAGTCTGTGAAGGTCTGTGATGGTCTATGAGGACTCCTCTGCTGCAGCGGGTTTATCCTGTGTCAGTCTCCACCTGTTTTCAGGTTCCTAGTCTGGTCTTTATCCAGTTTACTTTGAATGTCACTGCAGGATCAGCTGATGGGTTAGTTACAGGCTCTATATTCTCCTGGAGACCTGTTTCTGGACTGGTCTAAGACCTGGTCTTAGACCAGAGACAGATGTTATAGTGATGGTTATTAGACAGATGTTACAGTGATGGTTATTAGACAGATGTAACAGTGATGGTTATTAGACAGATGTTACAGTGATGTTACAGTGATGGTTATTAGACAGATGTAACAGTGATGGTTATTAGACAGATGTTACAGTGATGTTACAGTGATGGTTATTAGACAGATGTTACAGTGATGGTTATTAGACAGATGTTACAGTGATGGTTATTAGACAGATGTTACAGTGATGGTTATTAGACAGATGTTACAGTGATGGTTATTAGAGAGATGTTACAGTGATGGTTATTAGACAGATGTTACAGTGATAGTTATTAGACAGATGTTACAGTGATGGTTATTAGACAGATGTTACAGTGATGGTTATTAGACAGATGTTACAGTGATGGTTATTAGAGAGATGTTACAGTGATGGTTATTAGACAGATGTTACAGTGATGGTTATTAGACAGATGTTACAGTGATGGTTATTAGACAGATGTTACAGTGATGGTTATTAGACAGATGTAACAGTGATGGTTATTACACAGATGTTACAGTGATGGTTATTAGACAGATGTAACAGTGATGGTTATTAGACAGATGTTACAGTGATGGTTATTAGACAGATGTAACAGTGATGGTTATTACACAGATGTTACAGTGATGGTTATTAGACAGATGTTACAGTGATGGTTATTAGACAGATGTTACAGTGATGGTTATTAGACAGATGTAACAGTGATGGTTATTAGACAGATGTTACAGTGATGGTTATTAGACAGATGTTACAGTGATGTTACAGTGATGGTTATTAGACAGATGTTACAGTGATGGTTATTAGACAGATGTAACAGTGATGGTTATTAGACAGATGTTACAGTGATGTTACAGTGATGGTTATTAGACAGATGTTACAGTGATGGTTATTAGACAGATGTTACAGTGATGGTTATTAGACAGATGTTACAGTGATGGTTATTAGACAGATGTTACAGTGATGGTTATTAGACAGATGTTACAGTGATGGTTATTAGACAGATGTTACACTGATGTTACAGTGATGGTTATTAGACAGATGTTACAGTGATGGTTATTAGACAGATGTTACAGTGATGGTTATTAGAGAGATGTTACAGTGATGGTTATTAGACAGATGTAACAGTGATGGTTATTAGACAGATGTAACAGTGATGGTTATTAGACAGATGTTACAGTGATGGTTATTAGACAGATGTAACAGTGATGGTTATTAGACAGATGTAACAGTGATGGTTATTAGACAGATGTAACAGTGATGGTTATTAGACAGATGTTACAGTGATGGTTATTAGACAGATGTTACAGTGATGTTACAGTGATGGTTATTAGACAGATGTTACAGTGATGGTTATTAGACAGATGTTACACTGATGGTTATTAGACAGATGTAACAGTGATGGTTATTAGACAGATGTTACAGTGATGGTTATTAGACAGATGTTACAGTGATGGTTATTAGACAGATGTAACAGTGATGGTTATTAGACAGATGTAACAGTGATGGTTATTAGACAGATGTAACAGTGATGGTTATTAGACAGATGTTACAGTGATGTTACAGTGATGGTTATTAGACAGATGTTACAGTGATGGTTATTAGACAGATGTTACACTGATGGTTATTAGACAGATGTTACACTGATGGTTATTAGACAGATGTTACAGTGATGGTTATTAGACAGATGTTACAGTGATGGTTATTAGACAGATGTTACAGTGATGGTTATTAGACAGATGTTACAGTGATGGTTATTAGACAGATGTTACACTGATGTTACAGTGATGGTTATTAGACAGATGTTACAGTGATGGTTATTAGACAGATGTTACAGTGATGGTTATTAGACAGATGTTACAGTGATGGTTATTAGACAGATGTTACAGTGATGGTTATTAGACAGATGTTACAGTGATGGTTATTAGACAGATGTAACAGTGATGGTTATTACACAGATGTTACAGTGATGGTTATTAGACAGATGTAACAGTGATGGTTATTAGACAGATGTTACAGTGATGGTTATTAGACAGATGTAACAGTGATGGTTATTACACAGATGTTACAGTGATGGTTATTAGACAGATGTTACAGTGATGGTTATTAGACAGATGTTACAGTGATGGTTATTAGACAGATGTAACAGTGATGGTTATTAGACAGATGTTACAGTGATGGTTATTAGACAGATGTTACAGTGATGGTTATTAGACAGATGTTACAGTGATGTTACAGTGATGGTTATTAGACAGATGTTACAGTGATGGTTATTAGACAGATGTAACAGTGATGGTTATTAGACAGATGTTACAGTGATGTTACAGTGATGGTTATTAGACAGATGTTACAGTGATGGTTATTAGACAGATGTTACAGTGATGGTTATTAGACAGATGTTACAGTGATGGTTATTAGACAGATGTTACAGTGATGGTTATTAGACAGATGTTACAGTGATGGTTATTAGACAGATGTTACACTGATGTTACAGTGATGGTTATTAGACAGATGTTACAGTGATGGTTATTAGACAGATGTTACAGTGATGGTTATTAGAGAGATGTTACAGTGATGGTTATTAGACAGATGTAACAGTGATGGTTATTAGACAGATGTAACAGTGATGGTTATTAGACAGATGTTACAGTGATGGTTATTAGACAGATGTAACAGTGATGGTTATTAGACAGATGTAACAGTGATGGTTATTAGACAGATGTAACAGTGATGGTTATTAGACAGATGTTACAGTGATGGTTATTAGACAGATGTTACAGTGATGTTACAGTGATGGTTATTAGACAGATGTTACAGTGATGGTTATTAGACAGATGTTACACTGATGGTTATTAGACAGATGTAACAGTGATGGTTATTAGACAGATGTTACAGTGATGGTTATTAGACAGATGTTACAGTGATGGTTATTAGACAGATGTAACAGTGATGGTTATTAGACAGATGTAACAGTGATGGTTATTAGACAGATGTAACAGTGATGGTTATTAGACAGATGTTACAGTGATGTTACAGTGATGGTTATTAGACAGATGTTACAGTGATGGTTATTAGACAGATGTTACACTGATGGTTATTAGACAGATGTTACACTGATGGTTATTAGACAGATGTTACAGTGATGGTTGTTAGACAGATGTAACAGTGATGGTTATTAGACAGATGTAACAGTGATGGTTATTAGACAGATGTTACAGTGATGGTTATTAGACAGATGTAACAGTGATGGTTATTAGACAGATGTAACAGTGATGGTTAGGGTTAGGGCTAACCCTAACCCGTCTCTCACAAGCTGCAGTCAGAAGATGATTGAACACACACACACACACACACACACACACACACAGGTGCACACACAGACGCACACACACACATACACAGGGCAGCATGAGTTGATGGGCTCTGGCATGGGGGGATATATCTCCATCAATTCCCTCAGGAGAGAAGAAGAAGGAGCGTGTGTGTGTGTTTGTGTGTGTGTGGGGGGGGGGGGGGGGGGCAGCTAACATACATAATACATACATACAAATTCTTCCATTACCACAGCTGAGGTTTAAAGGGAATAAGCAAAGCTGTGTTTCAGTCAGAAAACACACACACACACACACAAACACACACACACACACACAGGATTAAATTTCCACTATGAAGGATCTTGTAAAATATGGTGCTGCTTTTCTCCAGTCCTGAAAGAATAAGTTGTTAATTACTGATTCACTCATGTTGTTGCTTTTTGTGTGTGTGTGTGTGTGTGTGTGTGTGTGTGTGTTATGGTGAAACAGAATCATCACCAGGTTTGAAGGGTAAAAAATACCAGTTTAATCAGCACTAATAATCACTATTAGTATTTATAATTAGTATCAATATTAATAATAAATATCAGTCAAAAATCACCAAAAATCAGTTCATTGTTTATTTATATTTAAAACAATATATTATTTCTATACAAATTTAAATGCTTTAGATTTTGCATAATTAATGTTATTCTTCAAAAACAGGAATTCAAAAAAGACAAAGAGTAATTTAAATGACTTTTATAATTGATAACAGCTGTACATTAGAATTATTGTTTCAAAATAATCCCAATAATCCTTAATCAGAACATTGAGATCAATCAGTTCAATAGTTTATAAAGTTATCATCATATTGTGAAACATTTCAAAATTTTCTGTAAATCACTTTCATCAAATTAATAAAGGCTTGGAATATTTACTCAATGCATAATCAATATATATTAGTTTCACTTTCTGAAATGACTGACGACAAATATCGATCTTTTTCATGATAGTCTAATGATTTGCTGTAAACTAGATTATTAATGACATTTGTCTTTATGTCAGTTTTCCCACGTTGTTAATTGACAGTAATGATGTGTTGATTTTCATTATGTAATTAACTGCAGTAAAAAAGTCTCTATGTATATTGTTTATATATTTTATGTTGCTTTAATTTCTGTATTTAAATCATTGTTTGAGTTTATTGTCGTCTTGTTTATTGTTTGTGGTCTTTTGTCTCATGTGTCAGAGACATTAATAGAATCCAGCAGCCTGTTTGGAGGCTGTAGTGCACGTGCACGTGTTTAAACATGCGCTGGTGTGTTGTTTCCCTTCCTGAGGCTCGTAAACAGCAGCTTCATTAGTTCGGTGTGTTCCATGCTACATTTAACGCAGCGACATCAACCGTCATCACGCAGCACAATTAAATTTCATGACTGCGCATATTTGCAATTCCCATTTCATTTATTACAAAGGGCATTCTTTAATGTCCAATTTTTTCTCTCCCAAGAAACGTATTTTCTGTTTTAGTGAGACGAGACTGATACTGAGGTGAAGTTACCAGGCGACGCTTAATTTAATCAGAGCTGCAATATGTGTGTAGCTCACTTTACTTTTCTGTTTCCTTTGTCTTCTTCTTGATAAAGTCAGAACTCAGTCACTGACTCAGCTTGACTTTCTCTCTGCAGTGTTTTCAATATCCACTGAATTCTGACTTCACAAACGAGCTGAGAAATGTTCAGTGGAGCCACTAGAGCCACAACGATTAGACAATCAATCAATTAATCATTAGTTTAGAAATCAACTGTTTTAGAAACACCTGAATTATACAAGAAAAACATCAAAAACATGCAAAACTTAAGCAATAATTTACTGTGACTTTTAACAGGAGACAATCAAAGAACAAAAATATGAAGCTGCTGCAAATTACCGTGAAGCTGCTGCAGGTTAGTGTGAAGCTGCTGCAAATTACCGTGAAGCTGCTGCAGGTTAGTGTGAAGCTGCTGCAGGTTAGTGTGAAGCTGCTGCAGGTTAGTGTGAAGCTGCTGCAAATTACCGTGAAGCTGCTGCAGGTTAGTGTGAAGCTGCTGCAAATTACCGTGAAGCTGCTGCAGGTTAGTGTGAAGCTGCTGCAAATTACCGTGAAGCTGCTGCAGGTTAGTGTGAAGCTGCCGCAGGTTAGTGTGAAGCTGCTGCAAATTACCGTGAAGCTGCTGCAGGTTAGTGTGAAGCTGCTGCAAATTACCGTGAAGCTGCTGCAGGTTAGTGTGAAGCTGCTGCAAATTACCGTGAAGCTGCTGCAGGTTACCGTGAAGCTGCTGCAAATTACCGTGAAGCTGCTGCAGGTTAGTGTGAAGCTGCTGCAGGTTACTGTGAAGCTGCTGCAGGTTACTGTGAAGCTGCTGCAGGTTACTGTGAAGCTGCTGCAGGTTAGTGTGAAGCTGCTGCAGGTTATTGTGAAGCTGCTGCAGGTTACTGTGAAGCTGCTGCAGGTTAGTGTGAAGCTGCTGCAGGTTACTGTGAAGCTGCTGCAAATCACTGTAAAACTAACTAGTAAAACTAAAACTGTGAAGCTGCTGCAGGTTACTGTGAAGCTGCTGCAGGTTAGTGTGAAGCTGCTGCAGGTTACTGTGAAGCTGCTGCAGGTTACTGTGAAGCTGCTGCAGGTTAGTGTGAAGCTGCTGCAGGTTACTGTGAAGCTGCTGCAGGTTAGTGTGAAGCTGCTGCAGGTTACTGTGAAGCTGCTGCAGGTTAGTGTGAAGCTGCTGCAGGTTACTGTGAAGCTGCCGCAGGTTAGTGTGAAGCTGCTGCAGGTTAGTGTGAAGCTGCCGCAGGTTAGTGTGAAGCTGCCGCAGGTTACTGTGAAGCTGCCGCAGGTTAGTGTGAAGCTGCCGCAGGTTAGTGTGAAGCTGCCGCAGGTTAGTGTGAAGCTGCTGCAGGTTAGTGTGAAGCTGCTGCAGGTTAGTGTGAAGCTGCTGCAGGTTAGTGTGAAGCTGCCGCAGGTTAGTGTGAAGCTGCCGCAGGTTAGTGTGAAGCTGCTGCAGGTTACTGTGAAGCTGCTGCAAATCACTGTAAAACTAACTAGTAAAACTAAAACTTACTTACTCTAACAACTAAAGTTATTTTATATTAATCCTGACAGGGAAGTGATGTAGTTCAGATGAGGGTTAGTCAGTCAGAGATAATTAGACCAGGACCAGGTCCAGAGTCTCAGTCAGAGATGATTAGACCAGGACCAGGTCCAGAGAAACCAACCCCCGGGCCTGTTTAGACCAGGTCTCGTTAAAGTGATGGAGTCGACTCGCAGACATCGATTTTCCCTCCGTCTTCTCCACCCTTGACCAGGTCCTGGTCCCTGAAGGCGGTTCAGCTAAATCACATTAAAGTGTGTTAACGTGAGCATCATTGATGAGGTTATCGTGCTCTAAGCACCTCCACTGTTCAGCTTATTGATCCCAGTCCTCAGCTTCAGATTAAACCTCCACACAGAGAAGGATGTAGAGAGAAACACGTGGTGATTTATCATTAGTCCATAAATTCACCAATGAAGCTGATTAAACCGATCACGCTGTTCATTGAGGAAATAAAAGCAGGTTAAAGGTGAGATTTTTCCACTGAGATAGACACCCGCTGCACATCTGATGAGTAATGAAGCCTATTTTTCTTTCAATTTACACGATATAGTAAAGTCGGCCAAGTGTGACACTTCATTACGTTAATTAGGCTAAATTAATTACGGTCTTTCTCAGGTCAAGCCGTGAAGCCTGTGATTGATGGTGCAGCTGTAAAGGTAACGACACCAAAACCTACACGAGTGGCTCTGAACCATAAAAACCACAAAGCTGCTGGCAGAAAAAAGGCAAAAACACAAGTGTCGCATGTACATAAACAGACTGGCATCCTCCAAAACTTCAAATCCTGAGTGTTTGTGAGTGGGAGTCGCCTGCAGCTCAGGGAGAAGTGAAGAAAATGAAAGTTTTACGGACAGTAATTTCAACAGTCGGAATCCTTTTGATGACAACGAGTCTAAGTGCAGAATAAGTAAAGTTCAGCCCACACAAGTTCACAGCCGAGCACTTTAAACACTGCCTGAGCAACTTTAAGAGCTTTTGGCATTTTCAAACCTTTTATCCAAATCTTCTGCTGTGATTCAGCGTGGCGCCCGGCGTGCCAGGCGGCGCTACAAGGGCGTAAATAAAGCCTCACGCAGGCGGCCGCTGGCTGGAATTAAAGGGCCGTCCATATATTACAGGGAGACTGTCACTTTATTACTGAAATCAATTCTCTGAGGCCCGGGGCGACGGGGGAGGGACGCGGCCTTGGTCAGAGCGAGGTTTATCTGAGCCGAGCAGGCCGGCAGAAACACAGAAACACTATAATGAACTGCAGCCGCACTAATAAAGACTTTTATGGCCTTTCTGCACAACGGAAACATGCAACGGCACAAACGCTCAGTAACTCTGCAAACTAACAATTTATCTGTGATCACAACGAAAGAAACACCTGAAAAATACATCAAAGAAAAAGATGAACTCCACCAACATGCTGAGAAATGCTGTTTTACCTCCAGGCCTGATCACTTTCCCTCAGTTTCAACTAGAGCTGCAACGATCAGTCAATGAATCGATTCATTGCTGATTATTACATTAATCACCAACTATGTTAAGCCTAATAAGCCTTTTGTGTAATGGTACAAACACTGAGCTAAGTAATGAAAACTGTGTTAGAAACACCTGAAAAATACAAGAAAAACATCAGAAAGATGTTTGTTATTAATCAAAACACAGACAGAAATAATTTACTTTGACCTTTAACAGACTTGAAGAACAGAAACTACATAACAAAGTGGTAGGTTTCATCTTTTTGTCAGCAACTAAACTATATATTATATATATATATATATATATATATATATATATATATATATATATATATATATATATATATATATATATATATATATATATATATATATATATATATATATATGTATACACAGCAAAAATAAAATGTAAGTATAAATGAGGTCACTAAAGTAATCAATTAGTCGTTTGGTTCATCAAATGGTATAAATGTGGATCAGTGTTTCCAAAGCTGAAGATTCAACCTAAAAGAAGAGAAGCTGGAACCAGAGAATTTGGACATTTTCTTCTTAAAAGTGACTCAAATTCATTATTAATAATCAGAATAGTTGGAGATTAATGTTATAGTGGATAACTAATGAAGTGACTAATCGTCACAGCCCTACATGTTCATTACTCTGCATTATTTCTCATCATTTCTCACAGATCCTGTTCAGTATATTCTCATTTTATAGCAGGACGGTTTTATCTCCATTCTTATGCATCACGGCGTCTCATCCTGTTCCGTGACAGAAATATAAGTAAAACCTCCGTGTTTCTTCCTAATTTCCAGGAAACCTGAGGGCTCTTCAGTGCAGAAACAGGATTTTAAAGAAGAGATCAAACCAGGCTGTGGTCAGAGATGCTCCGGTGTTCCTCTTCCTTCAGATGTCATACATCTTCCTCTCAGATAAGAGCCGTCGCTGTAGGAGCTCTGACAAATCACTTCCTGTAAGCGGTGTGTCAGGCGGAGCGTTCCAGCGCCGCTATCTCCGCCGCCAGCTGCATCTGCAGCAGCAGATCAGGTAATATTCTGCACTTAATGCTGGCATTTAAGAAACATTCTCGCCCCACAGCCAAAGTGGTGCGTGGTTTGGCATTTAAAAGCAGATAATAAAACTTTCCTTAAATACAGCTCTCATCTGGAGAGCTTTTTAGATGCCCTGAGTGGAGTGGATCCCCCACACTCGCTATTACTGAGACACTCCGACACCTTCGCCTTGAAAGGTCTGAACACGCTGCTGTTCTTAAAAATGTCACACACTTAACGCCTCTGTTAATGTACACGCTGAGATATTAGGAACCATGGACACGTGTTGGTTCTTTCATCACGTTACTTCTAAATTATCTTCTTCAATGTGTGAAACTGAACTGGAAAAATCCTCCAGAGTCAGAAAAACATTCAGCTTTATACTGAGAATTAGGACATAAACACACTGGTTTATAACCAAAGAAGTGATTCATTGACTGATCCCAACGATATGTAGCTGTTAAACAACACAACTATATACACAAAATACAGTTATCACCATTACACTGAAGAAAATGGAGGAGGAGGAGGAGGAGGAGGAGGAGGAGGAGGAGGAGGAGGAGGAGGAGAGGGGGGAGGAGGAGGAGAGGGGGGAGGAGGAGGAGGAGGAGGAGGAGGAGGAGAGGGGGGAGGAGGAGGAGGAGGAGGGGGGAGGAGAGGGGGGAGGAGGAGGAGGAGGAGGGGGGAGGAGGAGGAGGAGGAGGGGGGAGGAGAGGGGGGAGGAGGAGGAGGAGGAGGGGGGAGGAGGAGGAGGAGAGGAGGAGGAGGAGGAGGGGGGAGGAGGAGGAGGAGAGGAGGAGGAGGAGGAGGAGGAGGAGAGGAGGAGGAGGAGGGGGGAGGAGGAGGGGGAGATCCTCAGAAAGAATATTCATATATTATTAATAATATTGATATAATATTAATATAATGTTATACCACTGATGTTCTAAGAGGAGAAAACTGTTTTGATGATTTTACTGTTAAAGTTTTACTGTTTAAGTTATAATTTAATTAAATTATAATATAATTATATATAATTATAATTAAATATTAACAGGATAATTACAGGTTAATTATAGCAGCGGCGCCACCTGATGGTGACGGTGACTGTTTATTAAAAACTAGCTTCGCACCTTCGTGTCTTGTGTTTGTTTAGAATCAACAATTAGTTGATTAGTTTTCATCTATCACAATAACACCAACTATTAATAAATAAATAAATTAATGGATCAGAGTCATTGATTAATTAGTAAATGTGTAAATTCTCTGGTTCCAGCTTCTCTTCTCTGATTATTTCCTGGTTTCTTTAGTCTCTATAATAATAAACTGATGATCTTTGGACAAAAAAAGACATTTTAGGTTGAATCTTCATCTTTGATGAAACACTGATCCACATTTAAACCATTTAATGAAATGATCAATTACTTGTTTCAATAATCAATAGATGAATTAATTGAATTAATTTTCAGAATAGTGGTAGCTTGTAGCTCTACTGTAGTTACACCAATAGTGTATTAATCTGCAGCTCAACAATCTTTCTCAACAGATAAATATGAACATTATATTCGATGATTTGGTAAAATCACAGCTGTTTTATCTGTTTGTCACTGAGTGTTTATCAAACGCTGAAACTGATTCTCTTGATAAATCAATGATCAGAACAGTCCTTGCTTTTATTTGTTGGAGCTGATATTTATCTGCTGATTTCTGTAAGTTGATGGACCAGATTTTGTTAATTGAAATGTAAAAAAAAAGAAATTCGAAGCTGATAATAGCAGAAACACACCAATAGTTCATGTTTTCTTTGAATTTATTGTGTGTGATAAAAGTCCAGATGTTTGATATTGAAACAGCTGCCTGGATTTTTTTATTTTCAGCTCATATTCAGTTTTTCATGTTTATTCTTCTGTCACTTCAGATCAGTGAGTAAATGAATTAAATTATTGTATTTCAGTTGTGTGGAGGCGATGCACTGCGTGTTAAATATAAAACATCCATGTTCATGCAGAAACACATTTAATTATGAACCACTTCACATTAAAGAGCTTTAACCTTCCTGGTTTCTTCATAACTGGCTGTTTGGTGTGTTCTGTGTGTGCGGCTGCAGTTTTTCCACTGTGGCTTTTATAATTCACATCAATCAGCCCCATTTCCCACATAGATGGAGGCTGGAAGCACAGAGGACGAATTTCTGCAGAAATGGAAATGAGGATACATCCATCAATTAAGGATGAGAAGCAGCCAAATGTTTCATTTATTCACTCTAATTCAATAAAAACAAGCAGACAACTAAAAAAAAAAACAATTAGATGATGTCATGAAAATTAAATCCTGCCTTTTCTTCCATTTTTAGAGAATCTCAGTGATTCATTTTCCTAGAATTACAATAAGTAAAGTGTTAGATTCACAGAAATATGAGAAACATGAGTCATATAAAACACAGCTTTTATCTTTTATTAATTAGCAGCACTTAGCAGCGTCTGCAGGAATCTGAGCAGGTTTATTCTTTTCTTTTCTGAAGAATAAATTCTAAAGCTTTTTTTATTCCATTTTATATAATAACTATTATTGATATAAAGGTACAGAACTTTATTTAAATACAGGTTTATTTGTTAGCTTCCAACCAGCACAAGAGTCTGTTTTACATCTAGTGGCTGCAACTAATGGCAATTTTAATAATGGATTAATCTATTGATTATTGCAAAGATTAATTGATCAGTGTTGGTCCAGACAAAAACATGATAGTTGGTGACGAGGGAAACTGTTCCACTCATCAATAGAACAAGTTGTAGGACATTCAGGACGGAGTCAATCATTCTGAAAAGAACACAAGGGTTCTTGCAGAAACAGAACTGGACCAGTCAGTTCTGTCTGGCTGAACCGGGTCTGTCTTTGAACCAGAGTTCAGGTCTAGACTCAGATCGTCTGGATGTTAGAGGAGCAACAGAGTCCATATGGAAACACAGGAGGAGGCAAACCAAGCAGAGAATGAACCAGGACCAGGACCATGTGTAGCCAGACACACTCTGGAACAGGGAAAGGACCAGGACCAGGACCAGCAGAGAAACCAGCTGAGTGGGTTAAACGCCTGGCGGAGTTTGGTTGTCACATAGGAAAATTCAACACTAAAAATAAAATCAGTGCATGATAAAACCACTGATCTGTAAGCTGGACACAGTCAGACCATGAGAAAAGACCAGGACCAGGACCATGTGTAGCCAGACACACTGCTGCTAATGAAAAGAGTCCACGATGTGTAAAAAGTCCTTCACCATCAGTTCATCAGGATAGTAGATGTAGAGATTAAACCAACAACAAGGAGGACACCATCAGATTTAGGCATCACTGGTGAAAAGTCACTCATGAAGTTTTTCTAATTCTTTACAGAATTCAGAACCGCTGAAAGACGCAGAGACTGACACATGCACACACACACACACGCAGACACATGCACACACACATACACACACACACGCAGACACATGCACACACACACACGCAGACACATGCACACACACATACACACACACTCACACACACACACACACACACACACATGCACACACACACGCACACACGTGCACACACAGAGACACACACACATAGAGACACACACACAAATGCACACGCGCACACACGCGCACACACACACATACACAGACATACACACATACACAGACACACACAGATACACACACAGACACACACACACACCTTGGAGGACGAGGTGTCACATTCCTGGCAGATCCAGCCATATCCAGTCTGTTTGGGGGACTTCTTCAGGGGGGGGTCCAGGCAGCCAAAGTGGTAGCAGAGCCGGCACTCATCACACCTGAGACACACAGGAAGTTCATGTGTCACCTGTCTCATTAATTAATTAACGGTGAGGAGGTTCAGGAGGATGGATGAGGGAGAACTTCCCTCTAACCTGCTGGACCTGGACCATCGACTGTCTGACTGTTCCTGGACCTGGACCATCGACTGTCTGACTGTTCCTGGACCTGGACCATCGACTGTCTGACTGTTCCTGGACCATCGACTGTCTGACTGTTCCTGGACCTGGACCATTGACTGTCTGACTGTTCCTGGACCTGGACCATCGACTGTCTGACTGTTCCTGGACCTGGACCATCGACTGTCTGACTGTTCCAGGACCATCGACTGTCTGACTGTTCCTGGACCATCGACTGTCTGACTGTTCCTGGACCAGGACCATCGACTGTCTGACTGTTCCTGGACCTGGACCATCGACTGTCTGACTGTTCCTGGACCTGGACCATCGACTGTCTGACTGTTCCTGGACCTGGACCATCGACTGTCTGACTGTTCCTGGACCATCGACTGTCTGACTGTTCCTGGACCAGGACCATCGACTGTCTGACTGTTCCTGGACCATCGACTGTCTGACTGTTCCTGGACCTGGACCATCGACTGTCTGACTGTTCCTGGACCATCGACTGTCTGACTGTTCCTGGACCTGGACCATCGACTGTCTGACTGTTCCTGGACCATCGACTGTCTGACTGTTCCTGGACCAGGACCATCGACCATCAGCTGCTGATAAAGAAAATTAATAACTGATTAATAAGTGATGAATACTATTAATAACTGATTAATAAGTGATGGATACTATTAATAACTGATTAATAACTGATGAATACTATTAATAACTGATTAATAAGTGATGAATACTATTAATAACTGATTAATAACTGATGGATACTATTAATAACTGATTAATAACTGATGAATACGATTAATAACTGATTAATAAGTGATGAATACTATTAATAACTGATTAATAAGTGATGAATACTATTAATAACTGATTAATAACTGATGAATACTATTAATAACTGATTAATAACTGATGGATACTATTAATAACTGATTAATAACTGATGAATACTATTAATAATTGATTAATAACTGATGAATACTATTAATAACTGATTAATAATTGATGAATACTATTAATAACTGATTAATAACTGATGAATACTATTAATAACTGATTAATAACTGATGAATACTATTAATAACTGATGAATACTATTAATAACTGATTAATAACTGATGAATACTATTAATAACTGATTAATAACAGGCTCATTGCTGTCAGATAAAGCTGAAGCTGAGTAAGTGTCTGAGGTTGAAAACACACAGGAAGAAGCAGTTTGCTATAAATATCAGAAAAAATATATTATTGTATATATATATATATATATATATATATATAAATAATTATATATTATATATATATATTATATATATTATTAAAGGAGGTCCTCCTCCTCCTTTAATACTCCAATAATATATTTTTTTATATTTTTTTTTGGTGACCTGCTCCTTCTTCTCCTCCCCCTCCTCCTCCTCCTTTTGCGGGTTGTTGATGTAACTTCTTCTGGAATCTAACCAATAAGAACAGATTTGGCTCCTTAAAGAGACAGTTACTAAAACCGTTAGACTCAACGTGAGACTGTAGAAATGATGATGGAGCCATGGTCAGTCGCCATCTTGTTTTCATGGAGTCATAAGTGACCCATTTGAATGAGCAATTCAGCAGCATCTTGCTGCTGAATTGTCTTTTTTCTATTTTATTTTTCCTTTAACAGCAGCAGTTTAGGTCGACCTCTCTGCTGCTGCTGTTCTTATCAGATTTTCATTGGAGAATGTGAATCTCCTCCATTGATTAGGACATAATTGGCTCTAATTATGGAGTGTGTGTGTTTTCCAGAGAGAGGCAGCTTGTTGAAGGACAGTTTACCTCATAAATGATTAAAGGCAAAGTCTGTTCTGTATATTTATGTAGAAACCTTTGTATACACAAAACAGCAAACTTATTTTTTCTTAATATTTATAACAAGTAAACTTTTGAGCTTCTTTATATTCATAAAAATCTATGTATGTTTGTTCTATGCTGATCTTTACCCCTAATAGTCAACCATCCTGAACCCTGACCCTACCATGTCAACCATCCTGAACCCTGACCCTACCATCTCAACCATCCTGAACCCTGACCCTACCATGTCAACCATCCTGAACCCTGACCCTACCATCTCAACCATCCTGAACCCTGACCCTACCATCTCAGCCATCCTGAACTCTGACCCTACCATCTCAACCATCCTGAACCCTGACCCTACCATCTCAACCATCCTGAACCCTGACCCTACCATCTCAACCATCCTGAACCCTGACCCTACCATCTCAACCATCCTGAACCCTGACCCTACCATCTCAACCATCCTGAACCCTGACCCTACCATGTCAACCCTCCTGAACCCTGACCCTACCATCTCAACCATCCTGAACCCTGACCCTACCATCTCAACCATCCTGAACCCTGACCCTACCATCTCAACCCTCCTGAACCCTGACCCTACCATGTCAACCATCCTGAACCCTGACCCTACCATCTCAACCATCCTGAACCCTGACCCTACCATGTCAACCATCCTGAACCCTGACCCTACCATCTCAACCATCCTGAACCCTGACCCTACCATCTCAACCATCCTGAACCCTGACCCTACCATCTCAACCATCCTGAACCCTGACCCTACCATCTCAACCATCCTGAACCCTGACCCTACCATGTCAACCATCCTGAACCCTGACCCTACCATCTCAACCATCCTGAACCCTGACGCTACCATCTCAACCATCCTGAACCCTGACCCTACCATGTCAACCCTCCTGAACCCTGACCCTACCATCTCAACCATCCTGAACCCTGACCCTACCATCTCAACCATCCTGAACCCTGACCCTACCATCTCAACCCTCCTGAACCCTGACCCTACCATGTCAACCATCCTGAACCCTGACCCTACCATCTCAACCATCCTGAACCCTGACCCTACCATGTCAACCATCCTGAACCCTGACCCTACCATCTCAACCATCCTGAACCCTGACCCTACTTTTTTGTAGGGTTAGGGATTTGTTTTAAAGAGCCAGTGTTCAGTTCAATAAAATGAGATGTGATGGAAGCATTTTAGAAGCAACTGAAGAGTAAGAACAACTTTACTGACAGTGAACATTACATTCTTACATCTGAGTCACTTTTAGGAAGACAATGTCCAAATTATCTGGTTCCAGCTTATCTTTTCTGAAAACTGGTTTCTTTAGTCACTTGGACAAAAAGACATTTTAGGTTGAATCTTCAGCTTTGGGAGACTGTTGATTCCTGTGTTTCACCCTCAGTCATTGAACTTTTTACATCTGTGGAGCTTTCAGCTCTGCTGCCATCAGCTGCCTAATTCCTCTCAGCTCAGAGCTGGATGGTAATTGATACCAAACACTCCACCATAAATCACACATGGACACATTCTTGGACGCAGCGGATGATGTGATTTCATGATATTCATCCTGAAACTCAGCATGAAAAGGCTGAACAATCCCAACAGAATGAAAGTGAATCAGTGATCACCCACTGATTCTTCAATAAGTGACTGATCAGCAGCTTTATAAAGCTCAGAGGCCTTAAATTATTCATTTATGCTTGTTTTTAAGAAGCAGAAGTGGTTTTTGCCCAAAAACACTACATTTCCCATGTGCCTCAGCTTCCTGTGACATGGATTTAAAGACTAAACAATGGCTACTGACGAGGTAATTACATCACTTTTCTGTCTCTGTTACCTGCTGCAATAAATCATTTCATCATTCTAAAAAAGTTCTGACTGACTCAGCCACAAAATCATTATCTAGAAATAAACTATATGGAAATATGTAAAATATGTAATAGATTTGCCAAAAATAGACACAGAAACAAGTCTCAACATTCAGAGAAATAACTTGACTCCAGATGAATTTCTGAACAATCCAAAGGAGTTTTTAAAGCAATTTCCCCACTGTGGGACAAATAAAGGATTATCTTATCTTACCTTAACCTGAGCTGATCAATGAATCCAGCAGCTGATTGATTATTAGTGAAAGCCAAACTCATTAACATGATATAAGTGCAGCCGTTGTGTTCATGTTCGAAATGATTGACAGAAGCTCCAAAAAGAAGCTGGAAGAAAAACTTCAGTAGTGGTGAAATCAACATACTGTAAATCAGTTTTCATCTTGGTAAAATGCTCTTGACCAGTTGTGGATAAACAGAAAGAAGAAAAGAAAATCACAGAAATCATTGTGAACTAACAGAATGAGACAAACTGAGCAAATGAGAACAATGACAGAACATTAGTTTGTATATTCAATTGTCAGTCAGTCATTTTCTATACCTGCTTATTCCTCATTATGGTCACATGGTCTGCTGCAGCCAATCCCAGTGCATTACAGTGAGAGACAGGATCCACCCAGATGGTCTCCAGTCTATCATGGACACACACACCATTCACTCACACACTCACACTTACGGACAATTTAGAGTCTCCAGTTAACCTCAGCATGTGTTTGGACTGTGGGAGGAAGCTGGAGAACCTGGACCAGGACTAGAACCTGAACCAGGACTAGAACCTGGACCAGGACTAGAACCTGGAGAAAACCCACCAGACACAGAGAGAACATGAACCTGGAACCCTACATACACCACAATTCAACCTATTTCTCCACCTACTACCACAACTGACAGAAGGTAGACCAAGTGGAACCCCAGAACATGACACAACTGAGCATACTACAGGAATAAAACCCCAAAATCCTCAAGCAATTACATAAATACAAAAAGGTTCTTGGGTGGTTTGCTCACCAATATGTCAGCTATTGGGTGTCTGTTCTCTTCAATTAGCATTGGGGCAATCCAAAGACATGTAGCTGAACTGGATGAAGAAATGCCAGAAATCCAAAAGAGACTCATCTTCCAAGAAGAACAGTTAGAGGGACTGGGTAAAACTCTCCTGGGAACCATAGTCATTGTAAATCTATATTTTTCCTCCTCAGCAACACTTTGCATGCTGTAAATCATCCTCAACCTGCCTATCATCCAGAGACAGAACAGTGCGTGTGTTCGTATAGCACCTTTCTAATCATTTCCATCACTCAAAGTGCTTTACTCTACATGTGTTCATTCACCCATTCACACCCTGTATGGTGACTATACAAGGTGCCGCCTGCACATCAGGAATCTGACCATTCACACACATTCATACTCCACATGGTGAGGCCATTGGAGGCAAATCGGCACCACTGGAGCCCAGTGGAGCGGGGAATCGAACCTCCGACCCTCTGACCAGTGGACCACTGCTGTACCTCTGAGCTACAGCTGCTCATGTCGGTTTCTGGAAAGGCGAGACATTCACATCAAAACACCACCCTGACCTGCCGACCACAACGATCCCTGTCCCAGCAAACCCTTTATCAGAGATGTCACCCATTACTTCTGCAGCTCCAGGGCTGAGTCCTAGATATCAAGACTAAGGTCGAACAAGTGGGTAATCAGTGATTGTAAGAACCCTGCTTCTGAGATCCTGGTCTCTTCAACCGCCATGACACAACCAGACTGACTGGACCGAACCAGACCCACTGGACCGAACCAGACCCACTGGACCAAACCAGACCCACTGGACCAAACCAGACCGACTGTTAGTCCCTAATGCAGCTGCCTTTATCATTGTTGTCCTTTATCATCCTTAATCTGACTCACAGACGTTCACATTGAGATTATGGACGTGTTTTTTCGTGTTTCCTAACTGGATAAACTGGTCGAGTTGAGCCTCAACGGACTGGGAAACCACACAGTTCAACACTCCATCAGTACTAATGTGTAAAAATCATACTTTTAAATTCATCCATTTTTGACTCTTTGAAAAGCCAGAGAGATATTTCTATATTTATTGATCAATGATGATCAATGATGTCAGCAAATTAAATTGATTTCTGTTGTAAACTGTTATAAATGCTGCTGTTATTATAGTAGTAGACTGAAACAAGCACTTTAATCTTCACTGAATAAATAAAAAATAAAACACACACACACACACACACACACTTTCACTCAGATCGTCCCCCTGATCCACAGCAAACTTTCTAAAGCTTCATTAATTTGAATTAATGAACAGTGTGTGAAAGTCGTCACAGTTCGGCTCCAGCAGAGAAAATGAAGAGTTTGATCCTTCAACTTCCTTTTGTCCCTTAGTGGGAGATTCATGTGAAATCAATTGGTGGTTTGGTGCAACAATAGCAGCGTCTGCTCATTAGAGCTGAGAACACACACTGTGTGTGTGTGTGTGTGTTGATGTCTTTAAGTGTGTATGTGTGTGTGTTGGTGTCTTTAAGTGTGTATGTGTGTGTGTGTGTGTGTGTTGATGTCTTTAAGTGTGTATGTGTGTGTGTTGGTGTCTTTAAGTGTGTATGTGTGTGTGTTGATGTCTTTAAGTGTGTATGTGTGTGTGTGTTGATGTCTTTAAGTGTGTATGTGTGTGTGTTGGTGTCTTTAAGTGTGTATGTGTGTGTGTGTGTGTGTTGATGTCTTTAAGTGTGTATGTGTGTGTGTGTTGATATTCTTTAAGTGTGTATGTGTGTGTGTTGATATTCTTTAAGTGTGTATGTTTGTGTGTTGATATTCTTTAAGTGTGTATGTGTGTGTGTGTTGATATTCTTTAAGTGTGTATGTTTGTGTGTTGATATTCTTTAAGTGTGTATGTGTGTATGTGTGTGTTGGTGTCTTTAAGTGTGTGTGTGTGTGTGTTGATGTCTTTAAGTGTGTATGTGTTGATGTCTTTAAGTGTGTATGTGTGTGTGTTGGTGTCTTTAAGTGTGTATGTGTGTGTGTGTTGGTGTCTTTAAGTGTGTGTGTAGCAGCGTAGTTTAATATTAAATCTGTAGTTTAATATAACAGCTGTAGTTTAATATTACAGCTGTAGTTTAATATAACAGCTGTAGTTTAATATAACAGCTGTAGTTTAATATAACAGCTGTAGTTTAATATTACAGCTGTAGTTTAATATAACAGCTGTAGTTTAATATAACAGTAGTAGTTTAATATAACAGCTGTAGTTTAATATTAAATCTGTAGTTTAATATTACAGCTGTAGTTTAATATTAAATCTGTAGTTTAATATTACAGCTGTAGTTTAATATAACAGCTGTAGTTTAATATAACAGCTGTAGTTTAATATTACAGCTGTAGTTTAATATAACAGCTGTAGTTTAATATAACAGCTGTAGTTTAATATAACAGTAGTAGTTTAATATAACAGCTGTAGTTTAATATTAAATCTGTAGTTTAATATTACAGCTGTAGTTTAATATTAAATCTGTAGTTTAATATTACAGCTGTAGTTTAATATAACAGCTGTAGTTTAATATTACAGCTGTAGTTTAATATAACAGCTGTAGTTTAATATTACAGCTGTAGTTTAATATAACAGCTGTAGTTTAATATAACAGCTGTAGTTTAATATTAAACCTGTAGTTTAATATAACAGCTGTAGTTTAATATAACAGCTGTAGTTTAATATAACAGCTGTAGTTTGATGTAACAGCTGTAGTTTAATATAACAGCTGTAGTTTAATATTACAGCTGTAGTTTAATATAACAGCTGTAGTTTAATATTACAGCTGTAGTTTAATATAACAGCTGTAGTTTAATATAACAGCTGTAGTTTAATATTACAGCTGTAGTTTAATATTAAATCTGTAGTTTAATATTACAGCTGTAGTTTAATATTACATCTGTAGTTTAATATTACAGCTGTAGTTTAATATAACAGCTGTAGTTTAATATTACAGCTGTAGTTTAATATAACAGCTGTAGTTTAATATTACAGCTGTAGTTTAATATAACAGCTGTAGTTTAATATAACAGCTGTAGTTTAATATAACAGCTGTAGTTTAATATTAAACCTGTAGTTTAATATAACAGCTGTAGTTTAATATAACAGCTGTAGTTTAATATAACAGCTGTAGTTTAATATTAAACCTGTAGTTTAATATAACAGCTGTAGTTTAATATAACAGCTGTAGTTTAATATAACAGCTGTAGTTTAATATTACAGCTGTAGTTTAATATAACAGCTGTAGTTTAATATTACAGCTGTAGTTTGATGTAACAGCTGTAGTTTAATATAACAGCTGTAGTTTAATATTACATCTGTAGTTTAATATAACAGCTGTAGTTTAATATTACAGCTGTAGTTTAATATTACAGCTGTAGTTTAATATAACAGCTGTAGTTTAATATTACAGCTGTAGTTTAATATAACAGCTGTAGTTTAATATAACAGCTGTAGTTTGATGTAACAGCTGTAGTTTAATATTAAATCTGTAGTTTAATATTACAGCTGTAGTTTAATATTACAGCTGTAGTTTAATATTACAGCTGTAGTTTAATATAACAGCTGTAGTTTAATATAACAGCTGTAGTTTAATATAACAGCTGTAGTTTAATGTAACAGCTGTAGTTTAATATTACAGCTGTAGTTTAATAAAACAGCTGTAGTTTAATATAACAGCTGTAGTTTAATATTACAGCTGTAGTTTAATATAACAGCTGTAGTTTAATATAACAGCTGTAGTTTAATATAACAGCTGTAGTTTAATATAACAGCTGTAGTTTAATATTAAATCTGTAGTTTAATATTACAGCTGTAGTTTAATATTAAATCTGTAGTTTAATATAACAGCTGTAGTTTAATGTAACAGCTGTAGTTTAATATTACAGCTGTAGTTTAATAAAACAGCTGTAGTTTAATATAACAGCTGTAGTTTAATATTACAGCTGTAGTTTAATATAACAGCTGTAGTTTAATATAACAGCTGTAGTTTAATATAACAGCTGTAGTTTAATATAACAGCTGTAGTTTAATATTAAATCTGTAGTTTAATATTACAGCTGTAGTTTAATATTAAATCTGTAGTTTAATATTACAGCTGTAGTTTAATATAACAGCTGTAGTTTAATATTACAGCTGTAGTTTAATATAACAGCTGTAGTTTAATATTACAGCTGTAGTTTAATATAACAGCTGTAGTTTAATATAACAGCTGTAGTTTAATATAACAGCTGTAGTTTAATATTAAACCTGTAGTTTAATATAACAGCTGTAGTTTAATATAACAGCTGTAGTTTGATGTAACAGCTGTAGTTTAATATAACAGCTGTAGTTTAATATTACAGCTGTAGTTTAATATAACAGCTGTAGTTTAATATTACAGCTGTAGTTTAATATAACAGCTGTAGTTTAATATAACAGCTGTAGTTTAATATTACAGCTGTAGTTTAATATTAAATCTGTAGTTTAATATTACAGCTGTAGTTTAATATAACAGCTGTAGTTTAATATTACAGCTGTAGTTTAATATAACAGCTGTAGTTTAATATTACAGCTGTAGTTTAATATAACAGCTGTAGTTTGATGTAACAGCTGTAGTTTAATATTAAATCTGTAGTTTAATATTACAGCTGTAGTTTAATATTACAGCTGTAGTTTAATATAACAGCTGTAGTTTAATATAACAGCTGTAGTTTAATATAACAGCTGTAGTTTAATATTACAGCTGTAGTTTAATATAACAGCTGTAGTTTAATATTACAGCTGTAGTTTAATATAACAGCTGTAGTTTAATATAACAGCTGTAGTTTGATGTAACAGCTGTAGTTTAATATTAAATCTGTAGTTTAATATTACAGCTGTAGTTTCATATTACAGCTGTAGTTTAATATAACAGCTGTAGTTTAATATAACAGCTGTAGTTTAATATTACAGCTGTAGTTTAATATTACAGCTGTAGTTTAATATAACAGCTGTAGTTTAATATAACAGCTGTAGTTTAATATTACAGCTGTAGTTTAATAAAACAGCTGTAGTTTAATATAACAGCTGTAGTTTAATATTACAGCTGTAGTTTAATATAACAGCTGTAGTTTAATATAACAGCTGTAGTTTAATATAACAGCTGTAGTTTAATATTAAATCTGTAGTTTAATATTACAGCTGTAGTTTAATATTAAATCTGTAGTTTAATATTACAGCTGTAGTTTAATATAACAGCTGTAGTTTAATATTACAGCTGTAGTTTAATATAACAGCTGTAGTTTAATATTACAGCTGTAGTTTAATATAACAGCTGTAGTTTAATATAACAGCTGTAGTTTAATATAACAGCTGTAGTTTAATATTAAACCTGTAGTTTAATATAACAGCTGTAGTTTAATATAACAGCTGTAGTTTGATGTAACAGCTGTAGTTTAATATAACAGCTGTAGTTTAATATTACAGCTGTAGTTTAATATAACAGCTGTAGTTTAATATTACAGCTGTAGTTTAATATAACAGCTGTAGTTTAATATTACAGCTGTAGTTTAATATTACAGCTGTAGTTTAATATTACAGCTGTAGTTTAATATAACAGCTGTAGTTTAATATTACAGCTGTAGTTTAATATAACAGCTGTAGTTTAATATTACAGCTGTAGTTTAATATAACAGCTGTAGTTTAATATAACAGCTGTAGTTTAATATAACAGCTGTAGTTTAATATTAAACCTGTAGTTTAATATAACAGCTGTAGTTTAATATAACAGCTGTAGTTTAATATTAAACCTGTAGTTTAATATAACAGCTGTAGTTTAATATAACAGCTGTAGTTTGATGTAACAGCTGTAGTTTAATATAACAGCTGTAGTTTAATATTACAGCAGTAGTTTAATATAACAGCTGTAGTTTAATATTACAGCTGTAGTTTAATATAACAGCTGTAGTTTAATATTACAGCTGTAGTTTAATATAACAGCTGTAGTTTAATATTACAGCTGTAGTTTAATATAACAGCTGTAGTTTGATGTAACAGCTGTAGTTTAATATTAAATCTGTAGTTTAATATTACAGCTGTAGTTTAATATTACAGCTGTAGTTTAATATAACAGCTGTAGTTTAATATAACAGCTGTAGTTTAATATTACAGCTGTAGTTTAATATAACAGCTGTAGTTTAATATTACAGCTGTAGTTTAATATAACAGCTGTAGTTTAATATAACAGCTGTAGTTTAATATTACAGCTGTAGTTTAATGTAACAGCTGTAGTTTAATATTACAGCTGTAGTTTAATATAACAGCTGTAGTTTAATATTACAGCTGTAGTTTAATATAACAGCTGTAGTTTAATATAACAGCTGTAGTTTAATATAACAGCTGTAGTTTAATATAACTAGACGTAATGTTGCAGCACTAATACTCAGAACCAGTGACATCACAGTGTTTCTGGATGATTCTCCAGTTGCTAATTCTCCTGCAGGTGATTTATTGACGACAGAAATGATTCTGTTTCAGAGGTTTGACTCTAACGTCTCTGTTGGTCTGATTCTGTCTCTTCTGTATCAGCTCCTCACACACAAGGTCCTTGATGTTATCAAAGTCATTTGGCTTCTCTTTAATCATTGGGAGAATTGAGCCCCTCCCCCTTCTACTTTGGAACCAGACAGAATCCAATCAGTCATAAGAGCGGTTATTGATTGATGTAATCTGATTGGAGGTGGTGGAGGGGACATGATTGATTGGTTTTGTCTGCTACATGTGTTGCTCTCAGCTGGCGACTCCTGTTCACTTTCATCTGTTGTTTGATCTCAGTGGGAAGCCCCCCCCACCCCCGCCGCCCCCCCTCTCCCTACCCCTGGACCCACCCCCCTCCCCCCACCCCCAACCCATCCCCCCCGTCCACCTTTACCCTCGCCACCACCTCAGGACCTGGGTCCGGGTCTGGGTCCCCCAGGTCTGGTCCTCACCATGACACCAAATGAATCTAAAGACTTAAAGTTTGGACTCGCCGCTGTCACATTAGACCATTACCAGATTTCATGAAAAGGTGTTATGACATCACAAAGTGATTCATCTGTCTCTGATATCGAATC
Source organism: Lepturacanthus savala (assembly GCA_030544235.1). Lineage (NCBI taxonomy): Eukaryota > Metazoa > Chordata > Actinopteri > Scombriformes > Trichiuridae > Lepturacanthus > Lepturacanthus savala. The sequence continues at coordinate 9,205,889 of CM060472.1, read as the reverse complement.
AGTGAGCTGAATGAGATGATGATGAGGGCCCGACTGAGTCAGTGGATGAATTGAACATTAAGTGAATAACTGTGACTTGATGTAATAAGATGAATCTGATTCTGCTTCATTCATCTTAAACCAGAATTCTCCTGGTTTCTTATCAAATAAAAGCTGTAATAACACAATCTTACACATGAAGCCTGTTCCTCAGATAAATTACATATGTTGTCCAGATGTTATATAATTATTATATATTTATTATATATTTATATCTCATAAAGTTGTTGATTGTCTTCTAATTGAATTCATAAAGTGAACGATGGAGCTCAACTCTGTCTTTTCTGTTTTTATATTGATCAGCATCACACATTCTATCCACCAATCAGGAGACAGACACGTCATCCACCAATCAGGAGACAGACATTCTATCCACCAATCAGGAGACAGACATTCTATCCACCAATCAGGAGACAGACGTTCCTTGTTTCCTCTTTGATTCACACGTTTCATCATTTCATTTATTAATATAATACACGTGTACTTTTTTTTCCTTCTAAAGTTTTAAATTGTGTTAATCTGGAAGTAATAGTTAATTATAATAATAATTATTCTATTGAATAATGTATGTAGTGGAAATATACAACTAACAACTGTTCTGATAGTTTATTCATCTATTGATTATGGAAATGATTTATCAATCAGTTATTGGTATTATTCTATACTATTATAGAAGACTAAAGAAACCTGAATGTGACTCAACTGATTATGAAAATAATCATTATTATTAATTTAATATTAATTTATTAATTTAATAGTTGGTGACTAATGGATTAATCAACTAATCATTGCAGCTATGGGACAATAAGAAGAATCAATACTTGATTATTCCACAGAAAAAAAACAGGTAACTGATCCTAAATAATGATGAACGGTCCTGTTGAGGAGCTCTGAGAAAGAAATCTCACACTCACACTCACACACACACACACACACACACACACACACACACACACACACACACACACACACACACACACACACACACACACACACACACACACACTCCTGACTGTGTAAACACAGATATGAAGCTTCTTCATCATATATTAATTTATTCAGCTCGTCTCATGTTTGGATCCTTGTTCAGAAACGATAAAACACCCCGAGGTCACTTTAAAACCTGCTTCACTCCACATTTATACTGAAATACAACGTATAAAATATATTTTATTACAAAGTAGAAAAAACCTCCTTTTACACAAACTGAATCAGCTCATCAGGACTCATGAGGGAACTTTATAATAATATTGATACATCTGTTATATTATGATGTGTTCAGGTAACTTTATAATGACTATATTAGTATTTGGCAGCTAATTAATTAATTGACAAATCATCACAGCTCTACTGACATTCCTGAAATGAGAAAGGCTGAATAGATCCATGTTTTATGGCAGACGTCATTTCTCTTTGTAGAAGTCGCAGCTTTAAAGAGTTAACATGTCGCTGAGTAATTGATGTTTAATTGTTGGGGCAGAAATGTGTGAGTGAGCCCTGGAGGAGTTTCCCCACGTTCTCCTTCCCTTATCAAAACCAAACCAGATTACAGCAACAAAGAGGAAACTAATTGACAGCAGTGAAACACTGAGCTTAATAAATGTTGGCGATGAGACGTGGAACCCGGCGAAGTATCGACGCCGCTTTGTTCGCCCGCCGTGAGTCAGAAACTTTTCTCTGCAGCAGCTGTGTCGTCTGAAACGAGCCGAGGATTTATCACGAGCAGCAATGCAATTACCTCGGGAACGTCCACGTGACAGAAATCAATATGACACAAAGCACTCAGCCTTCCACTCTCATCCATGACAGAGTGCGCCGCCGCCGCCGCTCCATAGAAACTAGTGGATTATTGGACTTTGCAAAGCCTCCTACTTTTTGATTTACTGCTGGGTCACTGCAACATTATAAAAGAGCCATTGTTTTACAAAGAGGGGAGTAATGAATAGACTGCTGAAGTCGCACCTATGGAGAAAGACCAGTCGTCTTTTATTAGCTCATCTGGACACAACTCATTCACGGCCGGGACGACGGATCCGTCCTCACCTGCAGCGCCGCAGCTGCAGCGTTGTCCAGCAGGGGGCCTCGCTGACCTGGACCTGGACTTCACCTTTACCTGGAGCTGCTGATCCAATAGAAACGATCAGAGCTGGTAGAGGTTTTACACATGAAGACCACAGCTTCCTGTCATGGATCTGAACGTCATGGCTGCAACTAACAACTACTCTCATAGTTAATTAATCCACCCATTATTGAAATAATGAATCAATTTCTCTTTTGAGGGCTTCATAAAATAATGTTTCCAAAGATGAAGATTCAACCTGAAATGTCTTTTTTTGTCCAAAGATCATCAGTTTATTATTATAGAGACTAAAGAAACCAGGAAATAATCAGAGAAGAGAAGCTGGAACCAGAGAATTTACACATTTACTAATTATGATTCAAATTCATCAATTGATTATCAGAATAGTAATATTGTTATAATATTAATAGTAGATGAATGTAACAGTTGGAAACTAATCACTGCAGCACTAGTTTATGATCCAGTTTATAAAAAGTTTAGGATTTTATGCAAAAACCTTAAGAGGCCAAACATTCACACAATGGATTTACAGAAACTGGATTTATATACATCCACAAGCGTATTTTACATTTATTTCATTTCAATTATCAAATAGTTGTCAATTAATTGATGAATCGACCAATCACTGCAGCTCTAATTAGACCTGGTAGGAAGCTCGCTGGTAATCACCTCAGTCATGTTTCCCATTTCATTCAGTTGAGCTTTTACTTTGAAAGGTTTGAAATGAGCTTAGATCCTGTTTGTTACTTGCGTGTTGGTGACTTCATCTTTACAAACAGCCTGAAGTGTCAGATCTGAAACTGTTTCCTCACTGTGGAGAAACAGCTTCAAATCTATGTCAATCAATTAAGATATAAAGAAGCCATGAATTCATCTTTAGAGTTTAATAATTCAACAAGGAAACAACATGAGGGATGAGACAGATTCAGTGAAGAGGAGGAAGAAGCTCAGCAGAGTCATCGTTTGTGTTTTCAGCCTCTCTATTCCTGGACTGTAGGGGACACATTTTAATTCATTCATTCATTAAATTAGTCAAGTTAAATTCATGTTTTAGGGCAACACAGTAGTGCAGGGGTCAGGTTGCAGAAGGTCACAGGTTCTAGACCTCCTTGGTCCTGGGTCTGGGACCTTTCTGTGTGGAGTTTCATGTTCTCCCTGTGTCTGTGTGGGTTTTCTCCAGGTTCTAGTCCTGGTCCAGGTTCTAGTCCTGGTCCAGGTTCTCCAGCTTCCTCCCACAGTCCAAAACCATGCTGAGGTTAATTGGAGACTCTAAATCACCATAGGTGTGAGTGCCCCATGATAGACTGGCGACCATCTGGGGTGGATCCTGCCTCTCGCCCTAATGAGGAATAAGAGGGAATAGAAAATGAATGAAACTAATGTTGTAGCCACTAACTCAGGGAAACATGAGCAGAAACATCCAGATGTGTCCACATGTGTCCTGGTTGTGAGTCACTGCATTTACACTGTGACTCTACGTTGTTGACGAGAACTCATGTCACTCAGGAAATGTTCAATTCACTCAACAATATGAACTAATGAAGCTGTTTAGTTGGTGAAAAACATGTTTCTGATCATTTGAAATCAGAACTGATGATTATTGGTTATTGATTCTATTTCTCATTGATCAATAATCAATAAACAGACACTTGATTGAAGCAGATTTATCCACTAACATGTTAAGATGTTAAATAAATATCACTTTAAGATCCATTTAGAACAGATAGACATGAGATTAATTATTGATTATTGATCATCTATAACTGATATTATACATTAATAGTGATTATTGATCGTCTATAACTGATATTATACATTAATAGTGATTATTGATCGTCTATAACTGATATTATACATTAATAGTGATTATTGATCGTCTATAACTGATATTATACATTAATAGTGATTATTGATCGTCTATAACTGATATTATACATTAATAGTGATTATTGATAATCTATAACTGATATTATACATTAATAGTGATTATTGATTGTCTATAACTGATATTATACATTAATAGTGATTATTGATCATCTATATCTTTTTACTTTTACTCTCAAATCACCACATTGCTGCATTTAAATGTATCATTTTCTATCTCTAGGAGGGAGAGTTTCCACACTGATCAGGAATCAGTGGGATAAAGAAGCTGAGGAGTAATAGATTTTAGCTGCTTGGCCACTTCTTCCCACACAGCTGCAGCTGCTGTGTTTTCTGTTTTAATAGGAGGGAAAAATGGCCGAGTCGGCAAAAACAAAATGCCGCCATTAAATCATGTCCCAGGATCTGGTGTCAGAGCAGTAATAGGAAACGCACTCATCATCCCAAAGGTTACTGCTCACAACTTCCTGGCTTCTTCTTCCACCCCTCCCACTCCTCCTGGACCTGGTCTTAGCCCCTCCTGCTCCTCCTGGACCTGGTCTTAGCCCTGCCCCTCCTGGACCTGGTCTTAGCCCTTCCCACTCCTCCTGGACCTGGTCTTAGCCCCTCACTCCTCCTGGACCTGGTCTTAGCCCTGCTGGACCTGGTCTTAGCCCCTCCTGCTCCTCCTGGACCTGGTCTTAGCCCCTCACTCCTCCTGGACCTGGTCTTAGCCCCGCCCCTCCTGCTCCTCCTGGACCTGGTCTTAGCCCCTCACTCCTCCTGGACCTGGTCTTAGCCCCTCACTCCTCCTGGACCTGGTCTTAACCCCTCACTCCTCCTGGACCTGGTCTTAGCCCCTCACTCCTCCTGGACCTGGTCTTAGCCCCACACTCCTCCTGGACCTGGTCTTAGCCCCTCACTCCTCCTGGACCTGGTCTTAGCCCCTCACTCCTCCTGGACCTGGTCTTAGCCCCTCACTCCTCCTGGACCTAAGCCCCGCCCCCAGACAAACGTACTGCATCATTTCCAGTTTCTCTGAGCTTTGTGTTGCAGCAGTGTATCTGTATCGCTGCCTAGTTTTCTCTGCTTTACCTCATTCCTGAAGCTAATTTATCCAATGTACATTATCATATGCTAGTTTCACTCTCTACTGCCTCCTTCTTTCAGTGTTTTATTTGCTGAATCTCCCCATCACTGGTTATTTAGCTCAGCTGACCTGCTTGCGATGGCTTCTGTCCTTTCCTCTCCCTCTTCTGCTTTCTCCTGCTCAGGGTGTGGAATGTTTGGTTCCTCCTCTGCCTCCTTCAGTGATAACGGTTCATGTATTAAATCTAATGTCGTGCTAGACCTGGAGGCTCAGTGAAATAGAAGCTGGGCTCTGTATGATAGATAGCCAGTCGTATGCTAGTGTAGCTAACCGGTCCATAGCCTCCTGGCTGCATCATGATGAATATGTTAGCCTATGTAATCCACTCCTCCCAGCTATATTAATACACATATATTAATACACATATATTAATACTCATATTAATACTCATATTAATACTCATATTCCTCCAGACACTGGCTGAGGTGGTGGAGTTGCAGCCATTTTCAACTCCTATTTATTGATCTGAGCCCAGATGTAACTACACATCCTTTGAAAGCCTTATTCTTGGTTTTAATCTTTAAATCACTACAACCAGTTCTATATGTCGCAGTTTACCTCCTGGCCTGTATTCAGGACAATTCAAATAATTAACACAGGTGATTTTAATTATCATGTTGACGTTGAAGATGATAGCCATGGCTCTGTGTTTCTCTCTTTACTGGAGTCAATCAGCTTCTCTCAGAGAGTAGATGGACCCACCCATCGCTTTAACCACACTCTTAACCTCGTTCTAACATAAAACATCAAAGTTCAACACTTTGTTTCAACAGTTTGTTCAACATTTGTTTATCCACAGAATCCCCTCTTATAAAACCATTTGAATAACTTTTGAATTCCTCAGATTGTATTACTCACCATTTGACAAGAATATATTCACTAGATGTCTGAATGATGGTGCTTTGTCCCAAACCAGCTCAAAAGCCATGAAACATAAATAGAATAATTTATTATAATAAAGTTAACCAAACAATCAAAACCAAAGCAGTGGATTGTGGAAGTCAGTAAAATGTCATGTAGAGTCTGGATGTGGGGGTCTAGTGCAGGGGTAGGCAACCCTGGTCCTGGAGGGCCACTGTGGTTGCAGGTTTTTCTTCCAAACAGCAGTAACACACCTGATTCTACTAGTCAACCACTAGAGCCCTTTCTAAGGACCTTCATTAGTAGAATCAGTTGCGTTACTGTTTGGTGTTGTTTGTTTCATGTGCTTTTTTGTGAGTGTCTACCCTAACCCTAATCCCTCATTTTTCAGATTCATGATTGTTTCCAGTTGTCCCGTGTGCTTGCCTGCTATTTAAGCCCTGTTTAAGCCCTGTGGAACTGTGTTTAAACTTCTGTTGCCCTGTTTTGTTTTTGTTTAGAAATTGTGATCATTCAATAAATCTGACAAACAACTCAATCTGCATTTGGGTTTCAGTCTTCTGAAATACCCAACCTTATCCAAATCAGATAAGGACTTGTCTTGAACAACAAGTGAAGCTCAGAGACCATCCACAGACTCAGCTGGATACAGGAGGTGCCAGCATCCGAAGCCTGGATCCAGTCACTCCAACTCTCCTATGTGATAACTCAACTGTCGAGGCATGCCAGAGAGTGTGGAATGGCTACATGGGATGCTGAATCATCTGCTTGTGAGCACTTCTGTGAGTTTTCTTTTGAAATGAAGAGTGTCCTTGACTGCTCCAAGCACGGGGTGCTCATAAGCTGCTCCACATGCACCAGGGATGTAGGTTAATGTCAGTGAATGTTATTGACTTTCAAACTCTTGCAACACTGCTGGATGGGATACTGAAGCTCTGTTTGACACTTTCCTAAATGGCTTGCTCTGTAGACATCTAAGATGAACTGCCTTCACATGTTATGGTCACCTTCTCTGAAAACCTTGTCAACGAGGCCATCTGCCTCGACATGAAGCTACAACACTGTTGGGCAAGAGCTTTTAGGTGTTCCCATGATGAGGTTTTTATGAACCCAACCATGCACCCACTCAGTCTACCACCACACCTGGACCAGAGCCAATGCAGCCTGAGCTAAGCCCGAGCTGAGAGACAAGTACAAGTGAGAGTACTCGTAGACTCTGGGACTGGCCAACATTACTCAGGCCACTGTTTTGGTGAATCTAACCCTCTCTGGTTATCATCATTAGCAGCTATGCTATTGTGGTATTTATACTCCTCAAGTGCCGGTAGTTCTTGGCCCTTCTTGGGTTGTTACGCACAACCCACACATTGACCGGGCAGGGAGGTGTGTTATGGGGTTGGAGCTCTTTCTGATGTTCTAATTGTCTCATCCAGGCCCAGACTCTGCTGAAAGCAGCCCCTAAACTCCAGGAGGAGTTTCCAGATAGACAGGTTGCAGTCTGTGAGGATCCATGGCATTTCCTCCTGCCCCATCAGCCTCAGGGCTGTGTGCTGAGCCCCCTGCTGTTTACTCTCATCCAGACCTCCCAGCTATCTGATGGTGAAGTTCTGGATGACACAGCTGTGGTTGGACTCATCACCAACAACGATGAATCCGACTACAGGCAGGAGGTGCAACATCACCTCCCCCTCCCCTGCACATCGGAGGATTCAGTGGTGGATGTATATCCAGCTTCAGGTACCTGGTGGTACACATCTCTGAGGACCTCACCTGGAGCACCAACAAGTCCTGCCTGGTTATGAAGACACACCAGCATCTCTACTTCCTCAGGAGGCTGAGGCCGGACTCAGGAGATCAGTCCTGACCTGGTTCTACAGGTGTGTGGTGGAAAGCGTCATGTGGTCCTGCAGCAGAGAAGAAGCTCTGCAGAGGGTGGTTAAAGCTGCACAGAGGACTGTAGGACACAGTTTATCCACTATCATGGACATCTACAATACCATGGACATCTACACCTCCACTAACATCTACACCACCATGGACATCTACACCTCCACTGACATCTACACCACCATGGACATCTACACCTCCACTGACATCTACACCACCATGGACACCTACACCACCATGGACATCTACACCACCATGGACATCTACACCTCCACTGACATCTACACCACCATGGACATCTACACCTCCAGGTGCAGGAAACGGACCTCCTGCATCATGAAGGATCCCACTCACCCCCCACACCCTATTAGCCCCTCCCCCCTCGGGTAGAAGGCTGCAGCATAAAGACCAGGACCACCAGGACCACTAGACCAGGACCACCAGACTAAGGAACAGTTGCCTCTACAAACGGCTTCTCTGTTGCTTCCGCTTCAACATTTGCCACAAAAGCATTTTCTCTTTGATATCAATTGGCTCCAAACATACGTGCTACATCCTGGATGACTGAAGGAGTTTTAGGACCAGGAAAAAAAAGCACTTTAACATATGCAATAAAAGCATTTGCTCCTTGATATCGATAAGCTCCAAACACACGCTCTGCATCCTGGTACAAGAACGAAAGAAAAAAACAGGCAAAAGAAATAAATACAGAAAATTACATACAGTCCTGAATGTCTTATTTAGGTGTTTTTTGCCTGTTTTTTTCTTTTTTGTGTCAGACTTTCTTTTTTTTTTTTTTACATGGTGTACGGTTGCTTCTGTGAAGAGGAAGCATTGATTCATCAGACCAACACGTTCCCTCTATGCAGAACTTCTCCCTGTGATAAACATCCTTCAGTAGCGGCTTGTGAGCGGTTCGTTCAGAGCCTGGGAAACATGTTGATGTTGGAGTTGTTGTTTGTGGGGTTTATTTAACGTTATTACCTCCCCTCATAATTTTCACGTTGTAGATACAGCACACAGTGGTCAGATTTTTATTTTATTAAGTTTTAAGTGTTTCCAAATGACTGGGTCCGGTGGTGGCTCCATGTTACTGTTAGCTTGAATGCTGCACTGCGACGTAACCAGCAGCAAACATAGAATCAAAGTAACTAGATGCGTGACTGGATCGAAACACTGGATCGGCCTCTTTCATCCGATATCCGATCCAGCTGATTAGTCAATATCAGAGCCAATATCCGATCTGGGTATCAGATCGGTGGATCTCTAATTATTAATAACATACATAGGATTTTGTGCGTGTGTAGAGTTTATGTGGCTTAATCCTCCAACTGAAAACAGCATCCTAAACTTGTAAACAGCGCTGCAAGGAGCGCACAAGCCCATCAGCGGAATGTGTGTTTGCACTGTATGCTCCGAGCCCGGCCCGTGTCTGTGCATATGTTCTAAATTTCTGTCCGAAACCGACCAATAGTAGTAACAGCAGTAACTGTAGTAGTAGTAGCAGTTGTAGTAGTAGTTTTTAGGGAGATTTTCCTCGTCTAATTTGAGGGTCTAAGAACAGGGGATGTTGCGTTGCTGTTGTGGAAACTGTAGAAACTATTGAGACAAATCTGTGATTTGTGATTTTGGGCTGAACAAATAACATTGAGTTGACTTGATTTGACCCTCCTGGTCCACCTGGACCCGGTCTAACCCCCCAAACCATGAAGAGTTGAGCTCCGGTTCTGGTCCCAAAAGATCCAGGGTGCAGAATAAATGAATGAAGCTGGAACCATGTTGAAAATGTAGAAGTCTGTTTCTCACCTGGAATCATTTGAAGAACAAAAGCTGATCATCCAACTACAGACGGGATTCTGGTGTTTCAGTATCATCATATTATCACTTTTTTATTGCTTTTTCCAATATCTGTCCATCCAGCACTTTGGTTTCTCAACAACTTTTTAGCAGGGCTGCAACTAACGATGTATAATGTTTCATCGATTAGTAGTCTGGTTCAATTAATGGTTTAAATGTGGATCAGTGTTTCCAAAGCTGAAGATTCAACCTAAAATCTCTTTTTTGTCCAGACCAACAGTCCACAACCCAAAGATCATCAGTTTATTATTATAGAGACTAAAGAAACCAGGAAATAATCAGAGAAGAGAAACTGGAACCAGAGAATTTGGAAATTAAATCTGACTCGAATCCATTAATCAATTATCAAATTAGTTGGTGGTTATTTCAATAGTTGGCAACTAATCGATTAATTGTTGGGGCTCTACAACTGACCAGATGAAATTTATCTTTGTTCTGGTATTAAACTACTAAATAAAAGCCCAACCAGTGAGTTGATGTCATTATTAGCTTATTCCATTAGTATGGACACCTAAAAATAAAATCATAAAAACAAACATTATCTTAGTGCATTGGTGTTGGTTTAATGTAGTTTCTTCACCAAACACTATCACATGTGTTTTATTCATTTATTTAATAATAATATTCTTGCCAAAATTTGAATTAACACAATTAGACTAATGGACCATTAGTAAACAGTCTAACCAAACTAACAACTAGCATTAGGTTTAAAGGTGGATGGTGATGGTCAAAATGCCAAACCTGAGGCTTCAAAATGTCTGCAAACCAACTAGATATGTCCATCATTTTTATAGTTTATAACTCTTGTTTTTAGAGATTGTGACGTGGATGGACGTTAAACTGTAAAATGATTATTTAATAAAACAGCAATGCTCCATCACTTGGGTTTTGGGTCCTTTTCTGACATGGGAACTTGTTCTATAAACTCTGACATGAAGATGGACCAAAGAAAAGGTCTTTTTTATGTTTTTTAGAACTGTTCGTCACCCGTGATGCTACAGTGAGAGAATCCAGCAGATCAGCTGAGGACTGAACTCTATTCCAACAAGAAGGCCACTTCCCAGGTGATAAATCACAGACGACAGAGGGCATTACACGCACAAACGGACCGCCGCCGCCGCACCTTCACAGCAATTAATTAGCTGTCTGACACTCATTTATCACCACGGCAATAAGGTGAAAAAGTCAAGAGTTTATTAAAGCTCTGCTTAATTTTCAAGAGCTACAGGCCAGAGGCTGAGACACTTCACATAGAGAGCAGCGACATTCACATTCTGACTTCATACAGAATCACAGTTACACATTAAAAAACAGACGTAAACTAAAATAAACAGAAAAATATGGTCTCACATCAGAGTTCAACTCTGTTCACAACACAAGCTCCTGATATTTAATCAAGTACGTTGGCACAAAAAAGAAAAAGAAGGTTTGGCCTCTTCAATAAATACTGTACAACGCCAGAAACCTCTTTTCAACTTCTACACGACCACATCACTAATTTCAGTTTAAATGATGGTACAGATCAGGGTAAATAGAGTAAAGACATGCAGGGTGATGGACATCCCAGCTCGCTGCTGTTAGCTGACAGACTCCAGGAGGTCAGAGGTCGTCAGGATGTGACACTCGTCAGCATGTGTTGTTCTGACAGTCTGAACCACCAGAGACCTGCAGACAGCTGATTTATGGACGGAGGAAGACTTCTAAAAGGCCTAACCACACTTCTAGTAATATTCACGCGCTACAATCACTAACTACACATTTTCTACTACAGATGCTTCAGAAAGAGTTTTTTGCTTTTTCTATACACGACACCGTCTCTTCTCCCTCAAAGAAAATGACCTGCGACACCGAGGCTGCAAACATCGGCTCGAGTTGTCAATAATTTCAGATTCAGAGTGATTGGGCGGCGTTGATCAATATTCCTGATTGGTGCTGATGAGAAGTCACGTTGGGGGGGGGGCACTGAAACAAACAGCTGATTTTATATGCGTTTAGAGGCAAAGAGAGAATCAACACTGCAGGAAACTTCAACAACAAACCAACAAACTGCTGCTTCTTTAACAGTAAAATGATGCTCAGAAAGTTTAGTGTTAAAAATCCCATGAAACAAGCTCAAACTCCAGGAAAAACGATTCCAAACGATTAAATAATACAAAAATCTGAAGAATCTCTTCCTTTGTTCTACTAAATCATATTTCCACTCATTTAAAGATTAAATATCTCCAGAAACATAAATGAATTGTATAATTACACAAGTGTTTTTGACTGTTGCAAACATGCAACTGGAGCCTCAGTCTGTGAAATGAAAGAATGAGCCGTGGAACAAGAAGAGTTTGAACAGTCCAACGTTAACCAGCAGCTCAAAGCAACACTCTGGGTCGGGATCCCGTATTTTCCTCATCCTTCTCTCAGTTCCGCTCAGTTTTTGTCAGCTGTCGGTCCAGTTCGGATCAGACGTGGCCGTCATTCTTCAGCCTGAACCCACTCCATCCTTCAAACGCCTGAATCTGCCTCTCTGTCTCTAAGCCAACGTCGTCTGGTTTTTACGGAGGTTGAGGTGGCTGCCCCGGCTCTCACAACCTGGCAATGCAAAGATAGAAAGAGTCAGGGCAGCAGACCTCACACCCCGACCAGATAAACCCACCATAAACCTGCAGCTGGATCCAGGACCTGGTCTGACCAGGACCTGCAGCTGGATCCAGGACCTGGTCTGACCAGGACCTGCAGCTGGATCCAGGACCTGGTCTGACCTCAGAGAATCAGCTCCAACACGTTAAAGGACATTTAGTCCAATCTGAACTACAACTCGTCTGATTGTCCTGAACAGAAGTGACAGCTGCTATTTAAACTGGATTTTTAATGAGCTGAAACACGTGAGGAGAAGAGGATCAATAATAAAGATAATAACACTGGTGTAATAAATTCATTTAAATGCATGATCCAGGTGATAAATAGCTGCTGCTGACCTCACTCCTCATGACACTTTTTAAAAGAATTCACGTTATATACTGATTTATATGTTTTTGCTTCATTTAGGCATTTTAAATATAATTTGAATGTTCCATAAAAACTGTGTGGATGACATTTAATTAACAGACTAATAGTCTAAACTGATGATTCAGCTACTCACAGTGTTGGAGCTGCAAATAACAACTATTCTGATTATTGATTAATCTATTGATTAATGAAACAATTACTAGATCAGTAGTTTGGTTCATTTAATGATGTAAAATCACATTTCTCCTCCTTTTATATAAAGAAATATAACATTTACACAATTAATTAATTAATTATATAAAAACCGTAAGAGGCCAAACATTCATACAATGTATTTACAGAAACTGGATTTATACATTCACAAGCTTATTTAATACTTATTTCTTTCAATGATCAAATAGTTCATTATATTTGTAGTATATAAATATATATATATATATATATATATATATATATATATATATATATATATATATATACACACACACACACACACACACACACACACACACACAAATAGTTTAATTAATTGATGAAACCAACCAATCAACCAATCGCTGCAGTTCTATTTAAACCTGGTAGGAAGCTCACTGGTAATCACCTCATCAATCACGTCATGTTTCCCATTTCATTCATCTGTGCTTTTACTTTGAAAGGGTTGAAATGAGCATAGATCCTGTTTGTGCCAGAGCAGCAGAGATTTACTAGAGCTGCGCTGTGGTCTGACAAATAGTTCTTGAACTAATCAATATTCAATATTCAGTCAGTGAGTCATCGATAAACTGCAGGAAAAGAACAAGTCAGAATAAACCAGGAGCTTCATGTTGGGAAACAGCTGCTGAATCAATACTGATCAATACTAATCAATACTGATCTATACTAACACTAATCAATACTGATCAATACTAATCAATACTGATCTATACTAACAACACTAATCAATACTGATCAATACTAATCAATACTGATCTATACTAACACTAATCAATACTGATCAATACTAATCAATACTGATCTATACTAACAACACTAATCAATACTGATCAATACTAATCAATACTGATCTATACTAACAACACTAATCAATACTGATCAATACTAATCAATATTGATCTATAGTAACAACACTAATCAATACTGATCAATACTAATCAATACTAGATGATCAGTGATGTTGACGCATTCTGTCTCTCTACCTGTGTGAGTCTACCTGTGTGAGTCTACCTGTGTGAGTCTACCTGTGTGAGTCTTCCTGTGTGAGTCTACCTGTGTGAGTCTACCTGTGTGTGTCTACCTGTGTGAGTCTACCCATGTGAGTCTACCTGTGTGAGTCTACCTGTGTGTGTCTTCCCGTGTGAGTCTACCTGTGTGAGTCTACCCGTGTGAGTCTACCCGTGTGAGTCTTCCCGTGTGAGTCTACCCGTGTGAGTCTACCTGTGTGAGTCTACCTGTGTGAGTCTACCTGTGTGAGTCTACCTGTGTGAGTCTACCTGTGTGAGTCTACCAGTGTGAGTCTACCAGTGTGAGTCTACCCGTGTGAGTCTTCCCGTGTGAGTCTTCCCGTGTGAGTCTACCTGTGTGAGTCTACCTGTGTGAGTCTACCTGTGTGAGTCTACCTGTGTGAGTCTACCTGTGTGAGTCTACCTGTGTGAGTCTACCTGTGTGAGTCTACCTGTGTGAGTCTACCCGTGTGAGTCTACCTGTGTGAGTCTACCTGTGTGAGTCTACCTGTGTGTGTCTTCCTGTGTGTGTCTTCCTGTGTGTGTCTACCTGTGTGAGTCTACCTGTGTGAGTCTACCTGTGTGAGTCTACCAGTGTGAGTCTACCTGTGTGAGTCTACCTGTGTGTGTCTTCCTGTGTGTGTCTACCTGTGTGTGTCTTCCTGTGTGTGTCTACCTGTGTGAGTCTACCTGTGTGAGTCTACCTGTGTGTGTCTACCTGTGTGAGTCTTCCCATGTGAGTCTACTTGTCTGTCTCTCTACCCGTCTGTGAGTCTACCTGTGTGAGTCTACCTGTGTGTGTCTACCTGTGTGTGTCTTCCCGTGTGAGTCTACCTGTGTGAGTCTACTTGTCTGTCTCTCTACCCGTCTGTGAGTCTACCTGTGTGAGTCTTCCTGTGTGTGTCTTCCTGTGTGAGTCTACCTGTGTGTGTCTTCCTGTGTGAGTCTACCTGTGTGTGTCTTCCTGTGTGAGTCTACCTGTGTGAGTCTACCTGTGTGAGTCTACCTGTGTGAGTCTTCCTGTGTGAGTCTACCTGTGTGAGTCTTCCTGTGTGAGTCTACCTGTGTGAGTCTACCTGTGTGAGTCTACCTGTGTGAGTCTACCTGTGTGAGTCTACCTGTGTGTGTCTTCCCGTGTGAGTCTACCTGTGTGAGTCTACTTGTCTGTCTCTCTACCCGTCTGTGTGTCTACCTGGTCGTGGGCCAGGTTGAATCTACACCTGGTGGTGACATCATGTACCTGCAGAGCTCAGCTGTGATTGGTGGAGCTCTGATCTTTTCTAGTTTGGTTTTGATTCTATGTCCTAAAACAGGAAACAGGTTTATTAGCTGAATTATTAACGTGAACAGATAAAGCTGTTTCCTGTTATAAGTGAACCTGGTGAATTAGGTTTAATGTACATTTCATTACATGAACTCAGAATGTTTCCATCAACAGACTCATTTAAATCAAGAAATCATTCAGCAGATAATCAAGTGCTTCTACTTGTTCTGTTGCTGCAGCAGGATTAACAAACAACAGTTTAACAGTCTCTGCAGATGTTTCCATGAAGATGCTACTAGGATTTATAGCTGTAATTAACTCTTTCATTATTGAATAATCTGCAGATTATTGGTCTATAAACTCTTCTTTCTGCTCTTGAGAGGAACCAGTGAATTATATAAATCTGGAAATCAGCTGTAGAAATGTTTGGCCTCTTAAGGTTTTTATATAAAATTCTATAATAAAACATTCATTCATGCTGCAGCAATGATTTAATTAGTTGTCAACTAATGACTATACTATACTTAATTATTATTAATACAAACTATTCTGATAATCAATAATGGATCAGAGTCATTGATTAATTAGTAAATGTGTAAATTCTCTGGTTCCAGCTTCTCTTCTCTGATTATTTCCTGGTTTCTTTAGTCTCTAGAATAATAAACTGATGATCTTTGGAAACACTGATCCACCATAAACCAGTTAATCAACTATAGGAGAAAACGTCTGTTTTGGGTAAAATGCAGAAAAACATCTCAACATGTGACTCCTCACGCTGACACGCAGCTGTAATTGTTTTTTATTTCACAGAATTCCAGTGTCAAAGCAGAATTCTGTTTTATTAGATCCTGACACCTGAAAATCCCACGAAAGGAGCAGAAGAAATTGTTCTTTTCATTATCGTTAATGAACTCAGCAAATGTCTGAGGCAGAAAAAAACCTGGAAACCTGATCCTGCAGAAACTAATGAAGACTGAACTTTAATCAACACACACACACACACACACACACACACACACACACACACACACACACACACACACACACACACACACACACACACACACACACACACACACACACACACACACACACACACACACACACACACACACACACACACACACACACACACACACACACACACACACACACACACACACACACACACACACACACACACACACGTCTACGTTGTTGAGTAGGAAACATGTCACTCAGGAAATGATGTTAAATATTACTATAAGATCCATTTAGAATAAAAGAGATTAATTATTGATTATTGATCATCTATAACTGATATTATACATTAATAGTGATTATTGATCGTCTATAACTGATATTATACATTAATAGTGATTATTGATCGTCTATAACTGATATTATACATTAATAGTGATTATTGATCGTCTATAACTGATAGTATGTATTGATAGTATGTATTGATAGATGTATTGATAGTGTGTATTGATAGTGTGTATTGATAGTGTGTATTGATAGTGTGTATTGATAGTGTGTATTGATAGTGTGTATTGATAGATGTATTGATAGATGTATTGATAGATGTATTGATAGTGATTATTGGTGTTGACTCCACCCACCTAACGAGGTTCTCATTATCTCCTGGTCCTTTACACGTCGTACATTCAGTCCTCAGGTCGTCAGCTTTGGGTTTTTTCTGCAGCGTCGACTGACGCTGTCGGCGTTCCCGAGGTTCCCGAGGTTCCCGAGGTTCTCGTGGTTCTCGTGGTTCCCGAGGTTCTCGAGGTTCTCGTGGTTCTCGAGGTTCTCGTGGCAACGGTTCCTATGGAAACACAGCTGATTAGAATCAGGAGCTGGTGGCTCCAGCTTGTTTTAGTGATAAGGATGTAAAAATAAAAAGGAGTGAAATGCTGGGGGAGATGTGGAGAAGACTGGATGAATACCATGATGATCATTATTATTAGTGTGGATCCTTCACAGTTTAATTAAAGCTACAACAAGGAACATTTAGAGATTTGATGAAACAGCCTGAACTGATGCGTCTTTGTGACGTCCAGACTTCCTGTTGTTTTCTGATATTTCACCACCTGAACACAAGCTTTAAATTGGAGCTGCTCAATTATGGAAAAAATCATTATCACCATTATTTTGGTCAATAATGAAATCACGATTATTCATATCATTAGTTTTTAGTCACGTGATGCATTTTTCAGCATGAATGACTGTGCTTCAGTTTGAGATGTTTAACAGATGAGTTGAGTTTTACCTTTTATAACAAATCTCTGATGTTGCTGCTTCTCATCAGATTCTTGGAACCTGAAGTTTTTCCACATCAGAGAATGTTTTTTAACCTTCCTCCCTCTGACATCTCACTCTCTCAGAAATTGTATAAAGAATAATGTTGAAACTTGTTTCAACTCGATTATATGAGTTTGGAGATCGAAATCACAATCAAAATTCAATTAATCAACATTAGTTAAGGCTGTGCCTGCTACAACATTAGTGTTGTAGCATGAAGGAGAAAAAGACTTTTCATAGATGAGGATTCTCTTCCTTTGGTGACGGTAAATATCAAGACTTTAGAAAAACAGAAAAAGCTCAGAGCACAAAGAACAGAGCAGTGAGTCAGAGAAATAAAACGTTCTATTCGGATTCTGTCACAGCTGTTATATCCCAAATAATATAAACAATTCAAAATAAAGGAAATAATGAATACAAAAATGTAAATAAGAAATTCATATTTTAACAGTGACATGACACCTCTTTCAATCAGCTGTTCCCCCTCTTCCAGTCTTTATGCTAAGCTAGGCTAATTCCAGAGTCAACACGGCTCGTCTCACTGTCAAAACAAGTGAAGAAGCAACTGGAAGATTAGGCTTTTAATTATTTATCATTTTATTTGTATGTAATAATTTATAATGATGTTTTAAAAATATGATATTTCCATGTTCAAAGTTATGAAATTTATAAAATAGAGATTTGTGCTACAGTCAACATAATTTCTGTTAAATCCACAGTAAGAAGAGTTAACATTTCTGTTATGACTTTATATGAGTTTATATCAAATATATAGTAGCAACAGAAATCCCTCCAACATGTGATGGAACTAATAAAAGCGACTCAGTGATAATTGTCTGGTTGAAGAGGAGCTGGAGTCAATGACGAGGCTTAAAGCAGCAAATATCAGCAGGTTTAGAAAGAACTTGGATCATGAACATGAATAAAGATTCAAACCTCCAGTTTCTCTTCTTCACAGATGGGAACTCGCTTCCTCTTCTGGCCTCTGGTTCTCTGAAACAACAGCATCATTCATCCATCTATGAGCAGCGTTAGTATTTTATAATACACTGCTGCTGACACTGCTGCTGCTGCTGACACTGCTGCTGCTACTAAACATTAACACATTTCATTTGTCACATTTACACTTTAGGAGAAGCATCTTCCTAAAAAATGTTAAACGTTAATCTGAAAATAAAAAATTAGCTTTTTTATAACTGCTACTGACACTGCTGCTGCTACTGACACTGCTGCTGCTGCTACTGACACTGCTGCTGCTGCTACTGACACTGCTGCTGCTGACACTGCTGCTGCTACTGACGCTGCTGCTGCTACTGACACTGCTGCTGCTGCTGCTGACACTGCTGCTGCTGCTGCTGACACTGCTGCTGCTACTGACACTGCTGCTGCTACTGACACTGCTGCTGCTGCTGCTGACACTGCTGCTGCTGACACTGCTGCTGCTACTGACGCTGCTGCTGCTGCTGACACTGCTGCTGCTGACACTGCTGCTGCTACTGACACTGCTGCTGTTGCTGACACTGCTGCTGTTGCTGACACTGCTGCTGCTGCTGCTGACACTGCTGCTGACACTGCTGCTGCTGCTAACACTGCTGCTAACACTGCTGCTAACACTGCTGCTGCTGCTGCTGACACTGCTGTTGACACTGCTGCTGCTGCTAACACTGCTGCTGCTGCTAACACTGCTGCTAACACTGCTGCTGCTGCTGACACTGCTGCTGCTGCTAACACTGCTGCTGCTGCTGACACTGCTGCTGCTGCTAACACTGCTGCTGCTGCTGACACTGCTGCTGCTGCTAACACTGCTGCTAACACTGCTGCTGCTGCTAACACTGCTGCTTCAGTAGACGCTGGTAAATCAATGGTTTAATGAAGTCGATCAGAGCATCTTAACCAGCATGAATCATTTGAATCAGCAGAGCAGGAAGTGAAGGAACTTCACATATTAACTTCATTCTCCTCATTTAAAGCTGATTAATGACACATGTATATGGAGGTTTGAGTGAATCATTTATCACTGAATCACACCTGAAACCTGCTGAAAATTAGTATCAGGACTAATAAAAATCATTACAATACCACAGAATTACATTATTTAGACTTAAATTAATAATGAAACACAATATTAAACACTGAACTGATTATATCATCATACTGACACTATTCTCAGAGTTGATTCATCTATTGATTATTGAAATGATTAATTGATCAGTAGTCTGGATCATTAAATGGTTTAAAGATGAAGATTCAACCTAAAATGTCTTTTTTTGTCCAAAGATCATCAGTTTATTATTATAGAGACTAAAGAAACCAGGAAATAATCAGAGAAGAGAAGCTGGAACCAGAGAATTTACACATTTACTAATTAATCAATGACTAATTGATACAAGTGATTTTTAAAATACCATATTTTCTGGACTATAAGTCGTGTTTTCTTTCATATTTATTCTGGGGCTGCGTCTTATACTCTGCAGCGACTTATGTGTAAATTATTACCACATTATTATCAGTATATCGTTTACATGTTATTTCACACTAAACCTCCAGAGGGCGCTCTAGACTGGTGTTGATCATTTCAACATTGTTGGTAACTGTTAACAACAACTGAGAAGAACTGAACAAAAACGGCAGCGAACAGAAAATCATAATCTGCAGATTAAAGCTGCAAGAAGTAAAACATGACGTCATCGACGTAGAAGAGGAAGCGTCACGTCTTCAGAGTTAGAGGAGTTGATGAAAAGTGACAGAGGATGAAGATTTCATTGGGTTTTAGTGACATGGATGGTTTTGGTAAACTTCTTAGCATGTTATTGATGCTATAGTTAAACTTCTTAGCGTGTTATTGATGCTATAGTTAAACTTCTTATCATGTTATTGATGCTATAGTTAAACTTCTTAGCATGTTATTGATGCTATAGTTAAACTTCTTATCATGTTATTGATGCTATAGTTAAACTTCTTATCATGTTATTGATGCTATAGTTAAACTTCTTAGCGTGTTATTGATGCTATAGTTAAACTTCTTAGCGTGTTATTGATGCTATAGTTAAACTTCTTAGCGTGTTATTGATGCTATAGTTAAACTTCTTAGCGTGTTATTGATGCTATAGTTAAACTTCTTAGCGTGTTATTGATGCTATAGTTAAACTTCTTAGCATGTTATTGATGCTATAGTTAAACTTCTTAGCGTGTTATTGATGCTATAGTTAAACTTCTTAGCGTGTTATTGATGCTATAGTTAAACTTCTTAGCATGTTATTGATGCTATAGTTAAACTTCTTAGCGTGTTATTGATGCTATAGTTAAACTTCTTAGCGTGTTATTGATGCTATAGTTAAACTTCTTAGCGTGTTATTGATGCTATCGTTAAACTTCTTAGCATGTTATTGATGCTATAGTTAAACTTCTTAACGTGTTATTGATGCTATCGTTAAACTTCTTATCATGTTAATGATGCTATCGTTAAACTTCTTAGCATGTTATTGATGCTATAGTTAAACTTCTTAGCATGTTATTGATGCTATAGTTAAACTTCTTATCATGTTATTGATGCTATAGTAATAACTCTTAATATGTTGTGTAACATAACAGACACCTTCTCAGTTGTGTCATGTAACATCAGCACCGTTCAGCCTGTTGTTGCCTCTAGTTTTATTTTAAATTGTTCCTCATTTAAATTTTAAATGTCTGTTCTTGGTATTTTTAATTTATTTTATCAAATAAATTTCCCCAAAAATGTGACTTACATATGTTTTTTACTTATATATGTTTTTTTCTTCTTCATTATGCATTTTATGGCTTGTGAGACTTGTACTCCTGAGCGACTTATAGTCCAGAAAATACGGTAGTTGGTGATTATTGTAACTGATCAATTAATTGACTAATCATCACAGCCTTTTTACTGGAGGTTTAAACATGAATAAATGAACCAATAGATGGTCACATTTAAATCTGGGCTAACGAGTTAAATGTTAATCAATAACTTCTGACTGTAAAACACACACACACACACATTGATACACACACACACTGATACACACACACACACACACACACACTGATACACACACACACACACACTGATACACACACACACACACACAGATACACAAACATTAACAAACACTAATCCACACAACAGCAGCAGGGTCAGAAATATGAGGAAACAATAGGCAGAGCCTCCTCCTCCTCCATCTGGAGGTTCCTCCCCCCTCCTCCTCCCCCCCTCCTCCATCTGGAGGTTCCTCCTCCTTCTCCTCCAGGGACCAGGACCAGTATCTGAGGATCAGAGCTGGTCTCTGCAGATAAGAAGGATCCAGAAGGAGGAGAATCAGCTGGAGCTGCCAG
Organism: Lepturacanthus savala; assembly: GCA_030544235.1. NCBI lineage: Eukaryota > Metazoa > Chordata > Actinopteri > Scombriformes > Trichiuridae > Lepturacanthus > Lepturacanthus savala. Next base: position 9,184,044 of record CM060472.1, on the reverse strand, counting down.
ACCGTAGTCCCCGTTACCATGGAAACACACACACACACACACACACACACACACACACACACACACACACACACACACACACACACACACACACACACACACACACACACACACACACACACACACACACACACACACACACACACACACACACACACACACACACACACACGAACCTCAATAATCTACAAATACCGACTCTGCTGCTATTAATGATTATTCAAATAAAAGTATGAAAATTAGTTCCACATTTAAATACAACTTGCTTTTATAGAAAAATGTCTTTAGAAGTGAAAGTTGATTTTTTTAAGGTTGAGTTTTTAAAAGTATAAAAAGATCAAGTATACAACTGAACTAAATGTGATTAAAGCTGCAACTAACACCGATTTTGATAGTGAATGGATGAATTGATTATTGAGATGATTAATTCATTAGTTGATTGGTTCATTAATATTTAACAAAGCCCTGGTTAATGAAACTGCTGCTTCTTTCTAATCCATGAAATATCCTAAAGTCAACAACTGCTGTTCAGTTGATTTTCATCCAGAATCAACCAGTTCTTTGTCATTTCGCTGTATATTTTCATTCAAAATGACATTTAACTGCATTGATGCTAAATCATTTCATACTAATGACTCAAATTCATTTATTTTCATTAGTTTCAAACAGGGTTAGGGCAGTTTATGTTCTGTAGTCGATATAAAGGCACCAACGTCAGAGTAACGTCAGAGTAACACCAGACTAACGTCAGACTAACCTCAGAGTAACGTCAGACTAACGTCAGACTAACCTCAGAGTAACGTCAGACTAACCTCAGAGTAACGTCAGACTAACGTCAGAGTAACGTCAGACTAACCTCAGAGTAACGTCAGACTAACGTCAGAGTAACACCAGACTAACCTCAGAGTAACGTCAGACTAACCTCAGAGTAACGTCAGACTAACGTCAGACTAACGTCAGACTAACGTCAGACTAACCTCAGACTAACGTCAGAGTAACACCAGACTAACGTCAGAGTAACGTCAGACTAACGTCAGACTAACGTCAGACTAACCTCAGACTAACCTCAGACTAACCTCAGACTAACCTCAGACTAACCTCAGACTAACGTCAGACTAACGTCAGACTAACCTCAGAGTAACGTCAGACTAACGTCAGAGTAACACCAGACTAACAACAGAATAACACCAGACTAACGTCAGACTAACAACAGAATAACACCAGACTAACGTCAGACTAACCTCAGAGTAACGTCAGACTAACGTCAGAGTAACACCAGACTAACAACAGAATAACGCCAGACTAACGTCAGACTAACCTCAGAGTAACGTCAGACTAACGTCAGAGTAACACCAGACTAACAACAGAATAACACCAGACTAACGTCAGACTAACAACAGAACACCAGACTAACGTCAGACTAACGTCAGACTAACAACAGAATAACACCAGACTAACGTCAGACTAACAACAGAACGTCAGACTAACGTCAGACTAACGTCAGAGTAACACCAGACTAACAGAACACCAGACTAACGTCAGACTAACAACAGAACAACACCAGAATAACGTCAGACTAACGTCAGACTAACAACAGAACGTCAGACTAACGTCAGACTAACAACAGAATAACACCAGACTAACGTCAGACTAACAACAGAATAACACCAGACTAACAACAGAATAACACCAGACTAACAACAGAATAACACCAGACTAACGTCAGACTAACATCAGACTAACACCAGAATGACACCAGAATAATACCAGATTTACGTCAGAATAACACCAGACTAACGTCAGAGTAACCTCAGAGTAACGTCAGACTAACGTCAGACTAACAACAGAACGTCAGACTAACGTCAGACTAACAACAGAATAACACCAGACTAACGTCAGACTAACAACAGAATAACACCAGACTAACAACAGAATAACACCAGACTAACAACAGAATAACAACAGACTAACGTCAGACTAACATCAGACTAACACCAGAATGACACCAGAATAATACCAGATTTACGTCAGAATAACACCAGACTAACGTCAGAGTAACCTCAGATCAACGTCAGACTAACAACAGACTAACAACAGAACACCAGACTAACGTCAGACTAACAACAGAATAACACCAGACTAACGTCAGACTAACGTCAGACTAACCACAGAGTAACGTCAGACTAACCTCAGAGTAATGTCACACTAACAACAGAATAACACCAGATTTACGTCAGACTAACCTCAGAGTAACGTCAGACTAACGTCAGAGTAATGTCACACTAACAACAGAATAACACCAGATTTACGTCAGACTAACCTCAGAGTAATGTCACACTAACAACAGAATAACACCAGATTTACGTCAGACTAACCTCAGAGTAACGTCAGACTAACGTCAGAGTAATGTCACACTAACAACAGAATAACACCAGACTAACATCAGAATAATACCAGATTTACGTCAGAACAACACCAGACTAATGTCAGACTAACCTCAGAGTAATGTCACACTAACATCAGAATAACACAAGACTACCGTCAGAATGACACCAGATTCACGTCAGAATAACACCAGACTAACGTCAGACTAACCTTAGAGTAACGGCAAACTAACGTCAGAGTAATGTCAGACTAACAACAGAATAACACCAGAGTCATTAATTAGAATGACAGCAGATTAACGTCAGTAACACCAGACTAACGTCAACATAACACCAGATTAATGTCAAATTTACGTTAGAGTAACACACACTAATAGACAAACAGAATAACACCAGACTAACATCAGAATAACACCAGATTAACGTCATAGAGACACCAGTCTAACGTCAGAATAACACCAGACTAATGTCAGAATAACACCAGATTAACGTCAAAATAACACCAGATTAACATCAAAGTAACACCAGAGTAAAACCAGATTAACAAGATCCAAGGTCAACGTAACACCAGAGTAACGTCAGAATAATACCAGAGTAATGTCAGAATAACACCAGACTAACGTCAGTGTAACACCAGACTAATGTCAGAATAACAGAAGATTAACAAGATCCAAGGTCAACGTAACACCAGAGTAACGTCAGGATAATACCAGAGTAACGTCAGAGTAACATCAGACTAACAACAGAATAACACCAGAGTAATACCAGTGTAACGTCAGGATAATACCAGAGTAACGCCAGACTAACGTCAGTAACACCAGATTAACAAGGTCCAAGGTCAACGTAACACCAGAGTAACGTCAGAATAATGTCGGACTAACACCGGAGCAATGTTGGAGTAAAGTTGGAGTAACGTCAAACTTATGTCAGAGTAACTCACACACTAACACACACATAGAATACGTCAGACTAACGTCAGACTAATGTAATAACATAATGACAGAGCAACAATCTGTTTTTGTTGTTTGTTTCAGCTTCACAGGAAACAACTTCTCTGTTGTTCCAGATGTTTATTTAGATGTTTATTCTGTGGTACCAGATGTTTATTTAGATGTTTATTCTGTGGTACCAGATGTTTATTTAGATGTTTATTCTGTGGTACCAGATGTTTATTTAGATGTTTATTCTCTGGTTCCAGATGTTTATTCTACTGTTCCAGATGTTTATTTAGATGTTTATTCTATTGTTCCAGATGTTTATTTAGATGTTTATTCTGTGGTACCAGATGTTTATTTAGATGTTTATTCTATTGTTCCAGATGTCTATTCAGATGTTTATTCTGTGGTTCCAGATGTTTATTTAGATGTTTATTCTATTGTTCCAGATGTTTATTTAGATGTTTATTCTGTGGTTCCAGATGTTTATTTAGATGTTTATTCTATTGTTCCAGATGTTTATTTATATGTTTATTCTATTGTTCCAGATGTTTATTTAGATGTTTATTCTGTGGTACCACATGTTTATTTAGATGTTTATTCTATTGTTCCAGATGTTTATTCTGTGGTACCAGATGTTTATTTAGATGTTTATTCTATTGTTCCAGATGTTTATTTAGATGTTTATTCTGTGGTACTAGATGTTTATTTAGATGTTTATTCTATTGTTCCAGATGTTTATTTAGATGTTTATTCTGTGGTACCAGATGTTTATTTAGATGTTTATTCTATTGTTCCAGATGTTTATTTAGATGTTTATTCTGTGGTACCAGATGTTTATTTAGATGTTTATTCTATTGTTCCAGATGTTTATTTAGATGTTTATTCTGTGGTACCAGATGTTTATTTAGATGTTTATTCTATTGTTCCAGATGTTTATTTAGATGTTTATTCTGTGGTTCCAGATGTTTATTTAGATGTTTATTCTATTGTTCCAGATGTTTATTTAGATGTTTATTCTATTGTTCCAGATGTTTATTTAGATGTTTATTCTATTGTTCCAGATGTTTATTTAGATGTCTATTCTATTGTTCCAGATGCTTATTTAGATGTTTATTCTGTGGTACCAGATGTTTATTTAGATGTTTATTCTATTGTTCCAGATGTTTTAGATGTTTATTCTGTGGTACCAGATGTTTATTTAGATGATTATTCTATTGTTCCAGATGTTTATTTAGATGTTTATTCTATTGTTCCAGATGTTTATTTAGATGTTTATTCTATTGTTCCAGATGTTTATTTAAATGTTTATTCTGTGGTACCAGATGTTTATTTAGATGTTTATTCTGTGGTACTAGATGTTTATTTAGATGTTTATTCTACTGTTCCAGATGTTTATTTAGATGTTTATTCTATTGTTCCAGATGTTTATTTAGATGTTTATTCTACTGTTCCAGATGTTTATTTAGATGTTTATTCTATTGTTCCAGATGTTTATTTAGATGTTTATTCTGTGGTACTAGATGTTTATTTAGATGTTTATTCTATTGTTCCAGATGTTTATTTAGATGTTTATTCTGTGGTACCAGATGTTTATTTAGATGTTTATTCTATTGTTCCAGATGTTTATTTAGATGTTTATTCTGTGGTACCAGATGTTTATTTAGATGTTTATTCTATTGTTCCAGATGTTTATTTAGATGTTTATTCTGTGGTACCAGATGTTTATTTAGATGTTTATTCTATTGTTCCAGATGTTTATTTAGATGTTTATTCTGTGGTTCCAGATGTTTATTTAGATGTTTATTCTATTGTTCCAGATGTTTATTTAGATGTTTATTCTATTGTTCCAGATGTTTATTTAGATGTTTATTCTATTGTTCCAGATGTTTATTTAGATGTCTATTCTATTGTTCCAGATGCTTATTTAGATGTTTATTCTGTGGTACCAGATGTTTATTTAGATGTTTATTCTATTGTTCCAGATGTTTTAGATGTTTATTCTGTGGTACCAGATGTTTATTTAGATGATTATTCTATTGTTCCAGATGTTTATTTAGATGTTTATTCTATTGTTCCAGATGTTTATTTAAATGTTTATTCTGTGGTACCAGATGTTTATTTAGATGTTTATTCTGTGGTACCAGATGTTTATTTAGATGTTTATTCTACTGTTCCAGATGTTTATTTAGATGTTTATTCTATTGTTCCAGATGTTTATTTAGATGTTTATTCTACTGTTCCAGATGTTTATTTAGATGTTTATTCTATTGTTCCAGATGTTTATTTAGATGTTTATTCTATTGTTCCAGATGTTTATTTAGATGTTTATTCTGTGGTTCCAGATGTTTATTTAGATGTTTATTCTATTGTTCCAGATGTTTATTTAGATGTTTATTCTATTGTTCCAGATGTTTATTTAGATGTTTATTCTGTGGTACCAGATGTTTATTTAGATGTTTATTCTGTGGTACCAGATGTTTATTTAGATGTTTATTCTATTGTTCCAGATGTTTATTTAGATGTTTATTCTGTGGTACCAGATGTTTATTTAGATGTTTATTCTATTGTTCCAGATGTTTATTTAGATGTTTATTCTGTGGTACCAGATGTTTATTTAGATGTTCATTCTATTGTTCCAGATGTTTATTTAGATGTTTATTCTGTGGTACCAGATGTTTATTTAGATGTTTATTCTATTGTTCCAGATGTTTATTCTGTGGTACCAGATGTTTATTTAGATGTTTATTCTATTGTTCCAGATGTTTATTCTGTGGTACCAGATGTTTATTTAGATGTTTATTCTATTGTTCCAGATGTTTATTTAGATGTTTATTCTGTGGTACCAGATGTTTATTTAGATGTTTATTCTATTGTTCCAGATGTTTATTTAGATGTTTATTCTGTGGTACCAGATGTTTATTTAGATGTTTATTCTATTGTTCCAGATGTTTATTCTGTGGTACCAGATGTTTATTTAGATGTTTATTCTATTGTTCCAGATGTTTATTTAGATGTTTATTCTGTGGTACCAGATGTTTATTTAGATGTTTATTCTATTGTTCCAGATGTTTATTTAGATGTTTATTCTGTGGTACCAGATGTTTATTTAGATGTTTATTCTGTGGTACCAGATGTTTATTTAGATGTTTATTCTATTGTTCCAGATGTTTATTCTGTGGTACCAGATGTTTATTTAGATGTTTATTCTATTGTTCCAGATGTTTATTTAGATGTTTATTCTGTGGTACCAGATGTTTATTTAGATGTTTATTCTATTGTTCCAGATGTTTATTTAGATGTTTATTCTGTGGTACCAGATGTTTATTTAGATGTTTATTCTATTGTTCCAGATGTTTATTTAGATGTTTATTCTGTGGTACCAGATGTTTATTTAGATGTTTATTCTATTGTTCCAGATGTTTATTTAGATGTTTATTCTGTGGTACCAGATGTTTATTTAGATGTTTATTCTATTGTTCCAGATGTTTATTTAGATGTTTATTCTGTGGTTCCAGATGTTTATTTAGATGTTTATTCTATTGTTCCAGATGTTTATTTAGATGTTTATTCTATTGTTCCAGATGTTTATTTAGATGTCTATTCTATTGTTCCAGATGCTTATTTAGATGTTTATTCTGTGGTACCAGATGTTTATTTAGATGTTTATTCTATTGTTCCAGATGTTTTAGATGTTTATTCTGTGGTACCAGATGTTTATTTAGATGATTATTCTATTGTTCCAGATGTTTATTTAGATGTTTATTCTATTGTTCCAGATGTTTATTTAGATGTTTATTCTATTGTTCCAGATGTTTATTTAAATGTTTATTCTGTGGTACCAGATGTTTATTTAGATGTTTATTCTGTGGTACCAGATGTTTATTTAGATGTTTATTCTACTGTTCCAGATGTTTATTTAGATGTTTATTCTGTGGTACCAGATGTTTATTTAGATGTTTATTCTACTGTTCCAGATGTTTATTTAGATGTTTATTCTATTGTTCCAGATGTTTATTTAGATGTTTATTCTACTGTTCCAGATGTTTATTTAGATGTTTATTCTATTGTTCCAGATGTTTATTTAGATGTTTATTCTGTGGTACCAGATGTTTATTTAGATGTTTATTCTATTGTTCCAGATGTTTATTTAGATGTTTATTCTATTGTTCCAGATGTTTATTTAGATGTTTATTCTGTGGTACCAGATGTTTATTTAGATGTTTATTCTATTGTTCCAGATGTTTATTTAGATGTTTATTCTGTTGTACCAGATGTTTATTTAGATGTTTATTCTATTGTTCCAGATGTTTATTCTGTGGTACCAGATGTTTATTTAGATGTTTATTCTATTGTTCCAGATGTTTATTTAGATGTTTATTCTGTGGTACCAGATGTTTATTTAGATGTTTATTCTATTGTTCCAGATGTTTATTTAGATGTTTATTCTGTGGTACCAGATGTTTATTTCATCAACATCATCACTTTGTGTAGCAGCAGATTAATGAATTAATTATTACTGATTAATTATCAATGTAGATCAATCACTAAGAGCCATCACTTCTGGTTTAATAAAAGAGAGGACATGGGCAGCATACACTCTGCTGATGCTCATACACTCTGCTGATGCTCATACACTCTGCTGATGCTCATACACACCGTGCTGCCTCTCACTTGGTGTTTCTTGGGTTCCGGGGACATCTCCTGAGGGATGAATTTGATTGGTCCTTTGATCTGTCGTCTGGATCTCTTGGTGCCGTCAGGAAGCGTTTCCATGGCGATGTCAGCCTCATCACTACTGGCCTGGTCACACTCTGAACATTGCCTTAGGAGGAGGAGGGGGGGGGGGGGAGAAGGAGGAGGAGGAGGGAGGCAGAGGGTGGGGGGGAGGAGGAGGGGAAAGAGGAGGAGGAGGAGGGGAAAGAGGAGGAGGAGGAGGAGGGAGGCAGAGGGTGGGGGGGGAGGAGGAGGGGAAAGAGGAGGAGGAGGGGAAAGAGGAGGAGGAGGAGGGAGGCAGAGGGTGGGGGGGGGGGGAGGAGGAGGGGGAGCAGATTGATTTTATTATCATAAATAAATCTGTTTTTCTTCCGGTGAGATAAAACTAAGTTTTTCTGATCAAACACAGAAGCAGCAGCAAAACAATCAATAAACATGTTTGTTTCTGCTGATTCAATAACAACGATAATAAACAACAGCAATAAATATAACAAAACAACAACAACAAATATAACAATAATAACAAATATAACAATAATAAATATAACAACAAAACAACAACAATAAATATAACATTATAACAATATAACAATAATTATAACAACGATAATACATATAACAAAATAAATATAACAAAACAATAACAACAATGAACAAGGATAACAACAATAACGATAAAACAATAAATATAACAACGATGATACAACAACACAACATTATTCAACAGTGAAATCAAACACATTTCTTCTTTTTAAAAGGATTAAAACGTCTTCAAAGTGTCAAAAAGTCAAAAGTGTGAAATTCCCAATGAATGTCTTCAAATGTTTTATGATGAGTGTAGAGCTGAAACGATTGGTTGATTAATCGATTAGTTTCCATCTATCACATTAGTCACCAACTATTCTGATAATCAATTAATAGATCAGAGTCATTGATTAATTAGTAAATGTGTAAATTCTCTGGTTCCAGCTTCTCTTCTCTGAGTATTTCCTGGTTTCTTTAGTCTCTATAATAATAAACTGATGATCTTTGGACAGAAAAAGACATTTTAGGTTGAATCTTCATCTTTGGGTTAAGGTTTTACACCATTTAATGAACCTGAGAACTGATCAATTAATGTATTCAATGATCAATTAACCAAATATCAGAATTAGTTTCAGCTCTAGTTGAAAGCAGAGAATTCAATGACAGCAGTAATGTCGTTATTAGTAACATCAAACTGAGTTTCTAGGACAGTGATGATGATTTAGAGTTAGGGTTAAACTAGCGTAACCTTAGACTTTAAGGTTTGTAGGAGTCTCGACCCAAAGATTTTTACTAATAGAAATCAAATGATGTCAGCAGCGACTCGTGTTTGTTGAGTTTCTTGTGACTCTGGGGTTTTTATTAGGTTCAGGACGGTTTAATTAGCTGCTGTCGTCACTTTATCAGACAAACGCTTTCTTATTTTTCTCCAATAAAGCAAAACCAGCAAAAACAGCTCATTTCATTCAGAATTTAAATGAATGACTTCAAGCTGCAGATCTCATTACAACGTAGAGGAAACACAGACAGAAATGTTCTTACAAGTCTTTTCTGGAGGGGACGTCAATAATCATAATAATGTGATAGCGGGGGCCTCAAAAATATCACCAGCCTCAGACAGAACTGAAATATTAATTAATTCACTCTGCATATTTACCTGTTTTACAGAGCCCACAGCTCCATGTTGTCTTGTTTACTTGCTTGTTTACTTGACTGTAAACGGCTAAAACACAACTTTTAAATGTGTGGAGTTTATGTGTGGATCATTCATCAGCGGATTCTGCTTCTATTAAACACATATTTTCAATTCCATCATTGATTTAGAAAGAATTTACAGCAGCAAACACGTCCTACTGCTTCATTTACAAAGAGAAGGAGAAAAGCTTCTGTTTGTCAGTAAATAAACAGTTCACAGGATGTTTGGATGATAATCTGTTGACAAACAGACGTAATAACAGGTGTAATAAATCTGTCTGGATGAGGAGCTGCAGTAACATTTCCAGCTTCTGGAAATCATGTGATGATCCTGCTGCCATCGAATGGACTCAATGTCACTTTAATATGAATAAATTGAAGAGTCATATCCGTGTCCTGCTCTGTGGAGTAATGGATTACAGCTCTACACTCAGCAAAAACTCACTCAGGTGACGATTTGATGCTGTAAGACTTAGAATTTCAAGTTTTTTATCATTCAGCTGCACTGCTGCTGGTTCTGGCTTTTATCAGAAGAAGAAGAGTCTTATAAGTTAAAAACCATTATTAATGAAGGCGGAGCCAAGAGCTCCACCTCTCTACTGCCTGACCCCGCCCTCTCTCCTATTTGACTCCGCCTCTCTACTGCCTGACCCCCGCCTCTCCGATTTGACTCCGCCTCTCTACTGCCTGACCCCGCCTCTCTCCTATTTGACTCCGCCTCTCTACTGCCTGACCCCACCTCTCTCCTATTTGACTCCGCCTCTCTCCTATTTGACTCCGCCTCTCTACTGCCAGAGTGCCTCTCTCCTATCTGACTCCGCCTCTCTGCTGCCAGGCTCCGCCTCTCTCCCTATCTGACTCCGCCTCTCAGAGCGGTCTCAGTGTTAAACATCTTAAATAACATGTTCTAAATAACATGTTCCAGGCTGTTTCCAGGCCCCTTTGACTCACCAGTAGCTGTTCTTGGTCTTCTTGGGCATGCGTGACAGCGGCGGCTCCAGACAGCCAGGTGGTAGTAGAGTTTACAGGTGTCACACAGAACCAGCAGGTGCTGGTCCTGGTTCTTCTTACAGATGCCACAGCTGCACAAACACCACAAACAGTTTGTGAGAGCTTTGTTTTACTTTACGTCTATCCAGTCATGTCTCAGGTGAGTCTCACCTGTAGAGGATGGCCGGCAGACTGGTGGACTTCCCCGGGGTTCCTCCTTCCTTCTTACTGGGTTTTCTCTCTTTAGGAGCTTTGAGAACAGCTGGAGTGTTTAGTTTCTGATTAAATGAAAAAAGAAAAACATTATTGAAATTATATCAGAATTGAAATGAAAGGAACGAAAATGAATCCCGTCATCGTTTGTCACCAGGTTGCCATGGTAACCTCTTTGGGTACCACAGCAACAGAAAGAGGTCTAAGTGAGAAATACGTTTTTATTTAGGTGAACCAGTCTCTAAAAATGTGAAACTGAAAAATATAGATTCATAACAATAGAATCAATTAATTTCCAACTATCATGTAAATCTCTAAATATTTTTGATAACTGATTCATGGATTTGAGGCATTTTTTTAATAAGTAAATGTGTAAATTCTCTGGTTCCAGCTTCTCTTCTCTGATTATTTCCTGGTTTCTTTAGTCTCTATAATAATAAACTGATGATCTTTGGACAAAAAAAGACATTTTAGGTTGAATCTTCATCTTTGATGAAACACTGATCCACATTTAAACCATTTAATGAACCAGACTACTCATTGATTAAACATTTTAATAATCAGATTAATCCACTATCAGGATCTATTTTTTGATGCAGACATGTCCATGTGGTGAATCTCTAGAAATCTCCAGATCTGATGGGACAGAGATGTTGATGAGCAGCAGCTTTAGTGGATAATATTCTGTTGAGCTGCTTTTCATTATCCCAGCGTTGAATATGTTGAACGTGTTTCCCTGAGGATCTGGAAGGAAGCCACAGCTACCGACTATTTATAATCTGCACCTTAGACTGCTTCTCTGCCTGGTAAACATGCAGCCGCTTATATCAGTGATTATAGGGTTAAAGCTGCTTCATATCAGTGTTTATAGGGTTAAAGCTGCATCATATCAGTGATTATAGGGTTAAAGCTGCATCATATCAGTGTTTATAGGGTTAAAGCTGCATCATATCAGTGATTATAGGGTTAAAGCTGCATCATATCAGTGATTATAACTACATTACAATAAACTACACTAAACTACACTAAAATAAACTACAGTAAATAAACTACACTAAACTACAGTAAAATAAACTACACTAAACTACAGTAAAATAAACTACACTAAACTACATTAAAATAAACTAAACTACACTAAATAAACTACATTAAACTACACTAAAATAAACTACACTAAACTACAGTAAAATAAACTACACTAAACTACAGTAAAATAAACTACACTAAACTACATTAAAATAAACTAAACTACACTAAATAAACTACATTAAACTACACTAAAATAAACTACACTAAACTACAGTAAATAAACTACACTAAACTACAGTGAATAAACTACACTAAACTACAGTAAAATAAACTACACTAAACTACAGTAAAATAAACTACACTAAATAAACTACACTAAACTACATTAAATAAACTACACTAAACTACAGTAAATAAACTACACTAAACTACAGTAAATAAACGACACTAAACTACAGTAAATAAACTAAACTACACTAAATAAACTACATTAAACTACACTAAAATAAACTACACTAAACTACAGTAAATAAACTACACTAAACTACAGTAAATAAACTACACTAAACTACAGTAAAATAAACGACACTAAACTACAGTAAAATAAACTAAACTACAGTAAATAAACTACACTAAACTACACTAAAATTAACTACACTAAACTACAGTAAATAAACTACACTAAACTACAGTAAAATAAACTACACTAAACTACAGTAAAATAAACTACACTAAATAAACTACACTAAACTACATTAAAATAAACTAAACTACACTAAATAAACTACATTAAACTACACTAAAATAAACTACACTAAACTACAGTAAATAAACTACACTAAACTACAGTAAATAAACTACATTAAACTACACTAAAATAAACTACACTAAACTACAGTAAATAAACTACACTAAAAATAAACTACACTAAACTACAATAAATAAACTACACTAAACTACACTAAATAAACTACACTA